>JABFEA020000110.1:495969-506294 GCA_019775915.2 Cyphomyrus plagiostoma | reverse complement strand
CCCCCCCCCCCCCCCCCCCCCCCCCCCCCCCCCCCCCCCCCCCCCCCCCCCTGCCACATTCTACTTAAATAGGACTCACTGCATATGTGCTTATGCTGTTTCAGGCTTAAAATTGTTAGCAATGGCAATTAATTTGAAAAAGCTATTTATTCTCTTTTTCAGTCAGTGTCTTTTTATTATTTGGAAATTCAATTAGCATTAACTCAGCTAAAAGCCATTAAGCTGTATTGAAACTGACCCTTAAGTAAATCTATGGGTGTGATGACTTGGGGCTGAGTAGTATTGGACGCATTTAAGTAAGCCAACAATCCATTTCTTTCAGATAATGTTTCCACAAAGCATTAATAATAGCTTTTTAATTCACACACTAAACACTTCCTGTAATACATTTCCTCTAACTCTAAAGGCGTATTTGTTTTAATTTAATTTAATAGTTGTAAATATATTTTCAAGTTTTTCAGGATTTTTTCCACATTTTTCAAATTCTAGTATTTTCCCTTCCAGTACTTGAGCCCTTCAACCATGGGCGTGGTTAGGCCTACTGTATTCAGCCCCCCCAAAATGATCCCCCCTGAAAATATATTATCATACTATTTTAAAATTATATATCCATACATTTCATACAAGATATCACTGAGCACGCACTTAAGAAATAGAAGCAAGATTACGAATTGAAATTTAAATAAGCGAGCACCAACGTTTATCCGCAGTTCAACAGAAAGAAGCGGCCAGAAAATTTAATTATCAGAGATTGCGAGTAGGTGTCAATAACTGTTAATTGCTTAACTTTACTTGTATTTCTTTAAGTTAAAGGAAAGTGACGCTGTTGGTTATTTTAAAACTAATTTAGGTTAACTTGTCGGCATAATGCTGCTGTTATAATTGGTTATTGTGATAAAAAACTAGTACAACAGCAAAAACAGGGACACTTACCATTAAGTGGATATATTTTTACAACAGCGAAAACAGGGGCACTGAAGTTCAGTTTATATACCAGATGGAGATACCAAAGTATTTTGAACTATTGAGGGAGAAGCAGGAGAGCTGACGCTGAGGGAGCGGGCATGATTAAGACTGGTGGAGCTTTATTGGTAAAGAGATTATTTGTTTTGTTGTTGTCGTTTCATGGTGGAGCCTTCTAGATTAATGAGATAATACAATTAAAGAAGACTGTTTAGGTTTAGTGAAAATTTTTCAGCCTTCCATATGCGCTAATTCCTTCCTACAACCCTAAGGGCTAAGTCCCCCTTGTCTTTCAATCCTAGTGACGTCCCTGCCTTCCATCATCCCTGTTATCCTCAGTTCAGCCTAGCTCTAAAACGCCCAGTGAGCACTTTCCAATACATTACCACTGCGTCTCTCTTCAATCCCTTTTTAAAATAAAAAGCATAGTCTAAATAATGCGTCCGTTTTCTACGCAGGCCTACAATTGCCTACAATGCAGATAAGAGTAAAATAATTATGTAAGCTAAAGTGAAATTGCGTATAAAATTAGCTACAGGTTTAGTATATTATATTTCGAGTTCAGTTATTCATGTAATGAGTATCACATATATGTAAACGGCCCCTCTTCTTGTTAATGGTTCGGTCTCGTTTCCATGGAAACTCTGGATATACAACGTACTCGAGGTGAGAGATTGAACGCGCGCGGTGATAAAAGGCTAATGACCGAGTAAATTCTTATTACAGTGGTGCTTAAAATTTAAAATATTATGTATAAATGGTATACCTTTTGCACAGTTTTAACAACATTACCTTTTTTATAACACGAATCCATAATAAAGTTTAGGTGCTGTTTCGCTAGTAGCTTGATAGCATGTCTAGTAAGCTAACCGAGCAGTTTATTGTTGAACTAGTAGTGTATCGTTTTTGAGAAGTTGCATATTGTTGTCGGGTATCACATATTGGCTTTATCTTTTTATGAAGTAAAGAGGTTTTTTTGTAGTTTTAAACTACTCGCTTTTTCAGGAGAGCTTACGAAGAATGGTATACAATTTATTGCAGCAAATTATAATTTAATAGCCCTTTTTCCCATTTGTTAAATGTTGTGTTTAAGTTATATTGTTATCGACAAATATAGATGATGTACTACTAACATCTAAGAAAGTTTTAAATGTAAGGGCTAACTCTCCTCACGCGATCAAGAGTCTTGTTAATTTAGATCCAGGCACCAAGTTAAAATGGATCTCGTGGAACGTTTTCCTGAGAATATATCACCCCTCCATGCTGAAGATGCACCCCAGGGTCCCAGGATGGATGAGGAGATGGCTGGTATATTCTCTTCTGTTCTTTTTGTGGAGACAGGATGAGGGTTGTATTGTCTGGGAAGAATGACAAATGGATTAAAGCATAGAAAGCTGACCTCTTTTGAGTTATAAAGTCTGAGCAAAGAGGCATGGGTAGATCCTAAAATATCAAATGTGTGCCTCCTTAATTCCTTACGGTACAGTAAGGCGAAACTAGCCAAAGTTGTACAGAAATCTCAAAATCTGGGCCGTATCATACGTAATGTATGACGATAAAGTTTTGTGTGCAGTTCTATTTATTAATAATTTGAATTATGCTCATTAACAAAATATTTAAAAGTTATGTTCATATTGGATCGATGATCCTTTGGAATTGATAGTGGACATTCCAGTCGATTTGCAGTAACATTTGCACATGAGTTCATTTAGTTAGTTTAGCTTAGCTTGCTATACCCCACATCCACTTTGAACAGAGGGACATTTTCCACATCAGCTGCATAACGGAGTAGATTAGTTAAAGATGCTTCGATTTTGATTAGAAATAGCAGCTGAACTAAACTAGCAAATCTGCTGATGAGGAATGCAGACCAGTATAAAATTCCATTTTCAACTAGCTGCTTAGGTGTTTCTGTATCAGACCAACGACTCAGACACCAGACATTGTCAGTTTTTTGTTTAGAATTATACTGAAAGTTGAATTTACATATATTTTCAAGTAAATGCTGGCAACTGTGAAAATAAAGGAAGCCCGTAAACACTGATCTCGCGTTTGTTAGTTTAAAAAAAATACCATTCCATCATCACATTATGCAACAACGTTATCATCGCGCTCCTTACCCACGACTGTTTCAAGGTGCAAGACAAAACGGGAAAGCAAGTACAAAATGGTCGTCTATAAATTACGAAGTGTAAGAAGAGGCATTTTCATCAAGTACAGTCCTTTGCAAACCTTTACATATTATTATTCCTATTATAAAAATGCACTTTTACGCATGATGTGGGGCTCAGACTGCAGGTGTACCGAAACGTGGGAAGTTGATCAAAATGAGTCATCCGTCAGCCTTTTCTCTGCAGACACATACACGTGTGGCACCCGCCAAGAAAGGGCTGCAGGCTGGAAGGCTTGTTCCCCCTTGTGAAGGGTCCTCACGACCCTGCATTGGTTTGGAGTACTTCTCCCTGGCATGGGTTAGGTCTACTCAACCGCTTATAGGCCATCTTAAAAGCCAAGCCGTTCTGAGTGGTGACATGCATCCGCTGCTGAAGAGTTTCTGTTCCGGTAGAAGTGGAATCTTCTGGAATGTCATCTTTTACAGGGTGCAAGCGGTCACAGAATGGTTTGATGAGCATGGAAACACCATGAGCCATATGCTATGGGTGACTCAGCCAAGTGATCTCACTCCAAGTGATCTGAGCACTTCTGGACAATTCTGGAGCAGTTCCTGAAACAGCATTTTTCACCACTGTCAATAAAACACCAATTAATGGAATATCTTGTAGAAAATTTGAATTTCGTCTTGTTAGGATATTTATGGATGCTTGTAGAAACTATGCAAAGATGCCTTGAAGCCTATGATGACCCAACACTCCATTATGACATTTTAATTATGTTTACTTTATTTTGATTATCTAAAAATATGCATTTGTACTATTATAGACACCTTTCTCTTGGAAATGTGTTGTAATGCACAGAATAGTATTGTGTGCAAGGCCTCTAGTGGTTTATATTAAATTAAAATAATCATGATTTAGCATTTTTATTTTTAAATGTTTTGGCTTTTGTAACTGTCATCTAAATGGCTTCATTAAGAACATTTGTTGGATAAATAATGTAAAATGTAATTAATTTATTGAAATATTACTTTAAATTTGATTCACAGCTGATGACACTGAAGAGGAGGCCTTCTGGGACACAGATAAATTGTTTCCAGTGCTTGCAGATGAACTGGCTGAATCGGATTCTTCCACAAGTCGGTTTGTGTCACATATCAGCGCGGTGATTTCGGGGTTTCCGAATACTAACATATGGACTGGTAATTGCTGTTTTTCCTAAAGAAAGCAGCTTTTACACTTGCTCTTCTGTACTGGAATTTGTCATAGGCAGATAGAGGGTTGCAGAATTAATTTAACAGTGCAGAAGACGGAGTTTAGTGCTGTGTATGATCATGTGAGTAATTGTGTCTTTCCAGAGATGTGATGGATGATGTTTGTTGACAGAACGAGGGTGATCATTCAGTTTAACTGCTGAAGCTCACGCAGATCTGATTTTTGTTCCTTATATAACTCGTTCAGGTGTTGCAGCGTCATGCATGGGGAAATCGGCAGCATTCGCACTGCTCTTGTCCACCTCTTTTGTTGTATAAGGGAGGGAAACGACTTTGCCTTCTCAACCAGAGACCGGCACGTCAAGAGGAGCTATGCAGAGCGGGCGCGGATGTTCAAGCTGCGACGGAACCTGGACCAGCTGGACTCCCTCTGCAGGCAGAACCAGCATGAGGTCGAGATAGTCAGGTCCGGAGCCTGCTGATGATTAGCCTCTCCCCTGTGAGGCAGAACCCTTCAGCCCCATTGCTATACCCCACATCCACTTTGAACAGAGGGACATTTTCCACATCAGCTGATTTGGCTATTTAAATCCCTCCTTGGCGCTAAAAATGTTAGCATGACACAACGTGTTTCAGCTTATTTCCCCCTTTATTTGTAACAGGCTATCAGTATCTAATGAGTTGTTATGCAGCACTGAGCTGAAAGCAAAGTGTTTGGCGTTGTGACCAGCAACAATTTAGTAAGCTACAATGTATTATGGGAGCGTGTAATGACACTTCATTGAAGTACGGCTATTTTTGGACCATTCGATGTGTTTTTCCTAAAATGCTTTTTCCAGGGACAGCCCGATTCAGTTAAATATGATAACAGCATATCGGAATCATTACCTAGCGATACAGCGGCTTAAAATATCTGGGGGGGGCTGACACACTGGCTTCAGGAATGACAGGAATTATTCTTCCCAGCTTTTCGCAGCCTGTGAGCAGATTGCTGTGTTGCAGCTCATTAGATGGCAAAGGGGGCGCGCAGTGGGCTGCCAAGAGCTGATAGATGACTGTGGACAGAGGAGCGGCGTGAGCACGATTGGCATCTTTCTCGCTCCAGTGCACCTTTGGCTGTCCCTGGCTGGTACAGTGGACTGTGCTGTAGGGGGAGGGTAAAATCGCTTTTCCACCCCCGGCTGTCTCTTTACCCCTGGAAAATGTCATTCTAAGTCGCCCGCAATAATGTGCTCCGTCACAGCCGCACCGAACGGTATCACGCAAAGGCAGCGACCTGAACGGGGAACTCCTTTCCTCATGGGGTTCCTCTCAAGTGTCCCCATTCTCCCAAAAGACCTATTGACTTACGTGTAGCGTTTAGTGAAGTTTAAACTCCTCACCGTTTTTGATTTTCTTTTTCTAATATATTTTGGTCCATCCGTACATTAAAGTACCTGTTTGTCCTGTTTAGGGAATGCATTTTGTTAATTAATATAATATGTATTCATAGATATTGATCATCTTTGTGGTAACATGACAGATATGGTCGCCTGGGCATTGTGCTTGAATTCCACGTGCTGTCTTGCAGGGGGGAGCTGAACTCGCGCCAGGTGCATTTAGCGGAGCTGGAGGAGCAGAGGGAGAGGGTGGAGCAAAAGATGAAGCAGGGTGATGGGGGCAGCAACATGTGTGTACGCTGGCTGGGGGGACGAGCAGCACATAACATCACTAAAGAGGTGGCAAATTGGGGAGTGATGTCCGGCATGTACATTACCAGAAGTGGGTAGTACTGGTCCGGAGAGTAAAGGTCCAGACCAAGATTTTGTTTCAACCAACCAGTTGAGTATAAAGAATGACTGTCACAGAGACTCAATTGATTGGTTGAAACAAAATCCTGGTCTGGACTTTTACTCTCTGGACCAGAGCCACCCACTTCTGGTAATGTCTCATGAATGATGTTGGCCACACATGGAACGTCTTTGGCAAAGTAAAAAATCTAATGAAAGTAAACAGCGATTATAGAGAAGAATTTCTGAAAATTTCCTGGCAAACCTTCATGTTGAGGGACCTCCAAATCGGAGAACCTTCATGTTGGGGAATCTTCAAATTGGGTAACACTTTACTTGAGGGGAAACACATAATGTAATTCATGTATTAATTAACCAGAAACTAAGTGTTGGTTACACATTGATCCCATGTTTCATCATCATAACCAATCATAACAGTCCATGTATTTTATGCAATTACTATATTTGTTCATGATTTATACATAAGTACTAACTGAGTTACTGTAAAATGTTATCTCAGATTGTTTTGGTGATGGAATAGCTAACGTAAGTTGTTGATGTCTATGAAGCTTGTTGTACTACCAAGCACATTTACAGCTGAATATACTAAGCACCATGCTGACTCTTGAAATTTAAACAAATACTTGAAAATTTAATGTTTCAAGAGATCATATTGTGTAATGCTTGGTCATTTTGCATTTGGCCAGTTCCTGGCATCCATCCACACATTTGTTCCATGAAGAACATATGATCTTACTTTTTTGGCTAACACTAAACCACTCTGGACAAAATAGTTACAGAGACATCCAGAGTGGACAAAAATCTCTAAGGAAGCCTCAATATAGAATAGAAGAAAGAGATTTTTATTTAGATAAAACAACAAGTCCTACCAGATTAAACAAGGTTATTCAGAAATATTTTAAAGCGCACATGAATATTATCTAAATATCACATGACAATTTTAATTTAGCTGATAGCGCTTTCAGATCTGAGTATACAAGCAAAATGATAAGTAATAAGAAATTATAAGAAAAAATCTACCCTGTAAGACCATTAGAGATATGAGTCGCTGAAATACCTTTATTTCCTTTTTACCAAACATGTCAGTCTTTCATATCTCCTTTTTAGACCATTTTGTATGTGTGTGTGTGTGTGTGTGTGTGGGCACATCTGCTTTTAATGCATTTGTCTTTATTTTAGCTGTGTTATTCACCTTATAGTAAAATGCCTTGAGGCAATGAAGTAATACATATCAAATATAGCCTGGAGACCAAGAAAAGTGTCAACATCTCAGAGTTTTCTCAAATTTTAGTCTCTTCAAAATCAGCCGCATTTTGCTTCCCTGACAGCATTGCAGACTCCTGACATTCTTTCAGCCAGCTTCCAGATGTAGCCACCTGGAATGCTTCTCCAAATCTTGACGGAGTTTCCACAAGTTCAGGGTGCAAGTTGGCTTCCTTCCTTTTACTCTTTGATCTAAGTCATCCCAAACCAGCTCCATAGGGTTTTAGTCGGGGGGGGGGGGGGTTTATATATATAAAAAACAGAGTGTAAGGGAAGAAAGCAAATAATTCAGGTCCTTTCTGTGGTTTCACAGGGCATCAGTGTTGCGTCTGGTGGCCGAGCACCAGCGATTGTGTGTGGAGCTTCAGGATGGAGAAGAGCGGAAGTCTCACCTCACTCAGGTCCTGCAGGAGCACGAGTGAGTCACACATCAACACCACAAACCTCCTTCCTTCCCTAGCTTCCAAGTTTAAATCCAAAGTCTTATATGACAGCCCAAAAACCACAGCAAAGCTCCTCTCAGGACAGGAGATGTAGTGTATTTCAGAAGGGTATTTAACTGGTATGTTTTTGTGAAGACATCCTGCAGAAGTGGAATGGGGTATATGAAAAACCATGCCCACCAATTGACAGAATACCTATTAAAAGTGGATTAAAATGCTAAGCTGATTTAGAATGATTCCTTTATTGGCATCATATAGGCAGCAAGTACAAAAAAAATTAATCATGACATGTCCCAACTTCTCTTCTATTAGATACAGACACATATACAGGTGAGAGCAAAGCTTGGGGTCATAGTGCAGGTCAGAATATTCTAGCGTAGGTCAAAGTGTAGGCCAGAGTATTCGAGTGTAGGTCAGAGTTGTAGGTCTGAGTGTTCAAGTGTAGGTCAGAGTGTAAGCCAGAGTATTTGAGTGTATGTCAGATCGTAGGTCAAAGTTTAGGTCAGAATATTCAAGTATAGGTCAGAGTTTAGGCCCGAGTGTTCAGAGTTCCTAGGGAGTAGGTCAGAGTGTAGTTGAGAGTGTTCGGGTGTAGGTCAGAGTGTAGGTTTGGGTGTTCGATTGCAGGTCAGAGTGCAGGCCAGAGTGTTCTAGTGTAGGTCTGAGTGTTGAAGTGTAGGTGTATGACTGTTCAAGTGAGTGATTGTATGTCAGAGTATAGGTCAGAGTGTTGGTCAGCCATTTGGCCTGAGCCTTTAGAATAGTTTGTGGGGTTAAGGCCCAGGCTCATGGGCCCAGCAGTCATAAGGCTACTCTGCCAGCCACAGGATTTGAACTGATAACCTGCAGAGCCAAAGACGACCCCTATTTGTGATATTGATGTTATTTGTCAGTATTAGCTAGATAACAGAAAGTCATTGAAGATTAAAGATTCTTAAAAACCATGGTTTTTGTGTGTATGACTAAGAATTGTTTATTTCATTTAAAATCTATTTAATTCATGCTGGAGTTCAAGAAAATGTGAGCTTTCTGTTACACTGTGAGGCTTCTGTATTCAGCCAGTCGGGAAGCTGATTTCCGGAAGAAGTATGTGTCAAAGGCTGAATAGATTCACAGTGAGCAGTGCTTGCCTGTGTGTGGCATCATTGGGCATTGTTCTCATGAGTCAAGCTCTGATAAATTTATTTTCTCGGGATTGTCTGTTTTTGTTTGTGTATGTATGCTTGCAGCTGTCTGTATGGGTAAAAACACTTTTTTTTCCTACCGAACTATAAAAACAGTCCGTGTATAACAGTAAAAGAAAGTGAACCTGCTGCATGCACACTGAAGCATTTTTCAGCATTTGTAGCATTGCTGGTTACGTATGTATGGGTTAGAACAATAATACTACACAGATTGAAAAATATAACTGCAAACACGGCCCCACTTTCTCACCCAACACCGCCCTGTTGTGCTTTGGTTTGCACTTTTCAAATGGCAAAAACATCCACCTGGCAAAAACATCCTCCAGATGTGATTCATGGGTCAACCCGCCACAGGGTGGCGCTGTGTCAGGTGGAGGTGGAGCTGAGCCGCCACTCCCACTTGCGGAAGAAGGTGCAGCTGGAGGTACAGGACTGGGAGGCCGAGCGGGAGGAGAAAGCGGCTCACAGGCTACAGGAGGAGAGGGAGGCTGAGCAGAGGAGCCAGCTAAAGGCGCGGAAGGAGAGACGGTAAAGGGCTGCTGTGGTACCTGGGGTACCTCCACTCTGCCTTTGCATCTGTATTAATACCAGTGGTGAGCTGGTGGCTCACCCTGAATCCTTCGCTGCCTAGTGCCCATAGCCTCAAGAATAGGCTCCAGACCCCCGCAACCGTGAATAGGAGAAGGGGTTACAGGAATGGATGGATGGAAACCTGAAGGCTCAATCAGGGGACATCCTAGAGGAAGGACATTCTTATGGCCAGAAATTAGTATGGATGTGCAGAAGCAATGATCTCATGAAGTCCATTCATCCAGAGCCACCTTCAGTATGTGGTTATGGTGACTAAAGTGAACTGTGTATGTGATTAACATATATGGGCAAATATGCATACATGGTGTTATGGTTGTGAAAATGAATGGATTAATTGTATTTGGAAAAAATACAAATAGAAATTTTCCTGAAAGGGAACAGTCCTCTTTGATGCTGTCAGGCATAGTCAGGAGTTTGGTTTTGAAATGCTTTATGGAGTGATGTAGATTAATGGGTGTAAGGAATTTTGGCCACTGACAGGTTTATCTTTCAGGTTGTATAATGGCTGTAAACACGAACAGATGTATTTTTTATGCATCATAATAGCTGTTAGAAGCAACAATGGCAGATACCTGCTGTTCAATATAAGAGGTGTAATAAGCTATAAACACCGACAGATGGAGTGTGATGCAAATGACCAGAGGATGCAACCTGCATCAGTCTTGGCATCTGAGTCCCCTCTTCTGGTGTGACATCATCACTGCATCATGTCACTGTGCTTCACTGAGAAGCACCTCAGTATCACCAAAGCTTCTGCGTGTGA
>JABFEA020000110.1:457318-468377 GCA_019775915.2 Cyphomyrus plagiostoma | reverse complement strand
GTGTTTGTGTGTGTGTGTGTGTTTGTGTGCGTGTGTATATGCGTGAGTGTGTCTGTGTGTGTGTTTGTGTGTGTGTGTATGTGCGTGTGTGTGCGTGAGTGTGTGTTTGTGTGCGTGTGTATGTGCGTGAGTGTGTGTGTGTGTGTGTGTGTTTTTGTGGTCACTTGTGGTGTTTAAACACACCAGCAGCTGCTCCAGGTCGATGTGGAGAGACTGTATTCATAGGAAGTCTGGCTGTTTGATGGTGTCCATCAACAACCAAGATTATTTACTTTTAATTAGTTACATTTCATTGTTTTGCTGCCTCATATGTCCGAATCGCATATTATTTTACCCATTTATAGAGCTACGACCAATGCTGTACAAGCAGCATTCAGGTTAAAATACACACCCTTAACCCTGGTACATGCCACCGAGCGTATGTCATAAATAAAGTGGTCGTGTTTTTCAGTGTTGGCTCTTTCTGTTTTCCTCAGATCTTCTTTGACCAAGGATGCACCAAAATTCTTCGACTGTGAAACGGGAGTCTTGGTTGCCCCAGTGGAAATACAAGTAGCCGGCCAGGTCAGTGTCACTTTCTGATAGATAATGTGATACACAGAGCGTGAGAACAGATCCGTTCCCGGGTCAAAGCATTGACTGTTTTTCACTCTCCTGGTTCCTGTCACATGCATTTTGTAGCTTTGTAGCTAAAGACTAATGTGCCCCCTGCTGCCCGTACCTGTGTGTGTTCTTGGGCTGTGCCAGACACTGTATGTCATTGCTCATTCCTTCAACTTTTTATACAAATTAGGATTTTTTTAAAATAAATGTTAAATTAATGGGGATTTTTCTATCCTCGTTTTAGTTTTCTGTTAATTCGACACATTGACCTTTGTCTCTTTACTAATTGCACACGATGAACATTTACGATTTGATACCTTAAACTTGGACCTCCGGTGTTTTTTTTTTGTACCCATTAATATATTGGTTGGTTTGTTTTTTTGTTTATCTATTTATTTCTGTGTTTTTCTTGTATTTTTAAATTAGTTCATTAATTTTGCAAATTTTGCTTCTGGGCAATTATGCTCAGGAGGCCAGTATAAAAATGAAAACAAACTGACCTAGGACCAGTTTTGCCGTGTTTTTTAGATTTTTGCTGTTACATTATGTGGTCCATTCTGTCTTATTTTTAAACCAGAGCTTAAGCTGTTACGCCGTGAATTAGGGGTGATGCATGACTCTATGCAATGGGCTTGAGCGCACATGTCACGTCAAGTCAAGCCAATTGTACTTTATTGTCACACCATCCACATACAGATGTGCAGTCTCACCAAATAATAAGCGCTGTGCGATATCCTGTCAAAAATCACACGGCGCCTGTGGTGCCCTAATCACCAGGGCTTTGGAGAACGAGTGTGAACATTTGTCCAGACGCCAGCTTTTCTGCACTGCACAGAAGCACAATTCTGTAAGCAGATTAGTAGCGCACCTAAAATATTAGCAAGAGGTGTATTGTGACAACCAAAAGTTAGTAATTAGGATACATATTTGGCATTTTCTTATGTTTATTAATAGATGTGCTGGACTTTGAACGGCAAAAAGTACCACAACACCACTGACGTCTTTTTACATAGTTTATCCACAAGATCTCTTTTTAAAGATGCTATGGTTGCAGAGCTGCCCCTTTCTTTGTTGCCACTTTAGTGCTTATTGCGTCTACGATATACCAAAAGAGTAACATGTGACATATTCTGCTATCCAAGTTTAATGAACATAAGAATACACCAAATTTGTACAGATCTCCAATTTTTGGACCTCACAATACGAATCTCATAAATGTTTTAGGCGTACCGCTCATCTACTTACCAAATTGTGGGCATAAGCAGATGTCCGTATCGTACTGAAAACCATGCGCCGAATAATCGTGATTATATCGTGATGTGATGTCATGCAGCCCTAGATATAGTGTTCTCCCAGGTGCATGGCACAACATACAAAGGGCACTGACAAGGGTAGAGTTTGCCTTACAATGCTTACAAGTGCACGACACCGGACAGCCCGAAACTGCAGTGATAGACACAAGGGATAATGTACATATTGCAGTGTTTATGTAAACCAATACAGCAGCATAAAAGTCTGGAATGGATATCATGGAACTGAATAAATGAATAATAAGTTAAAGTGACCAGTGTGAATGGGGGTGCTCTTAATCCCAAAAACTCCTCTAGAAGTGCCAGATAAATTGTGGACCCCAAGTCATCTGCATAAGAGAGACATGAGAATGAAATGTTTCCTGGATGCTTGTACTTGTGGTAAATTGCAAATTAAATCCTCTATCATGTTTTTGAAATTTAAGTGCAGTTCCATTATTAGGAATATTGACTCCTAATTAAGAACAGCATCATCCATTCACGGTTTTGTTTTATCTGCTTGCATTTTATTGTAAACCGTGGTTTGTGCTGCTGTGAGCTGCTAGCGGAGATTCCAATATGTACCATCTTTGACTGGAAAGTCATGTAAGGCATTGGGAGCAAGTCGAGTTTGTGCCTGATACTGCTATGGAAATGATTCATCTAATTCCTCTCTCTGGATGGGGCTCATCTGCTCTTAGCCAAAAATGCCACCGCACGCTACTCATTGCCCCTGAAAGGGGAGGTTTGGGGACATGGCGTGCCTCGCTATCTCGCCGCTCCCGGCCGGCTTGCAGGTCTCACTGACGCACGCGGAGAGAAAACCTGTCCCCCATGCGGGGGGGCTGACGGAAGCACCCCTCCCCTGCCCACGGCAGCCTGGCTCAAGGGCCAACCGGGAGGCGGTGTGGCATGGAGCTGAGCTCCAGGGCCGTGTAAACAAGATCAGCAGCAGACTCTCGAAAGGCGTCCGCCTGGGGTCCAGGAATGAGAGGACTGCGCTCCTCTACATGGCGTTATGTAGATGCCTTTCTGCACGCATGTACGTGTGGCGGGCCAGCCTGGGCCCCCCCAGGGAGCCACGTCTGTAGTGTTCCGGCTGTAGGGAGGTTTTATAATTACACTCAGCATTCCAGCAATGGGTCGCACAGGCTCTGTTGGTGCTGCCCTGTAGGATGGGAGCACTGCTCGCAACCAGCTGCCCTGGCTCTGGGTCTCCAAGAGCTGCTCGCTCGCTGCATCATACCCAGCCGCCTCTCCTGCCTCGTGATCTGGATGTCCATTCTTTACCTCTGTCACGGAATTAGCGCACCTAATGGTTTCCACGGTTGCTTTGATCGTTCGCTGACCTTTTCGTCTTTTTATTTAGCACAGTGGATAAGGCCATTTTCCTCCCCTATTCCCCCCCCGTATGTGGTGAATTAGACGCATCCTGCTTCACTTGTCTTACAGGCCCGCCCCGTCATGTTCACTGTCCACGCCATCGTCACGACCTCAGATCTGGAGTTTGACAGGAAGGCCGTGGACTTTGGGCACTGCACCATTCTTGACTCTGTGAAAAGCAGCGTCCGCTTAACAAACCTCTCCCTTCTGCCACAGGACTTTGGCTTTTTGGCAATCCCTAAGGTGCAGCTCATACTCGGGTTATGTAGCGCCCCCCAGCACTGACTGCTAGCCTGCCATGTTGTTTAATTTACATCCCAGGCATACAGAGCTCCATTTCCCAACCCTGTCATCCTAGAAGTCACTTCTATTTATAATTGACTGTATCGTTATCAAGGGTACTTTTTGTACTTGAAGATGAAGTGTGGGTTGAGCAGGAAAAGACTAGAATAAGATCGCCATCTGTTGGATGCACTTTGCATCTACACCTTTCATTTAACTGGGCCCAAACACCAGTGAAAGGGCATGCTTCTGTTCCTCGTCTAGTTTATTGACATTCAGCCCAGTGACGGTTTTGGCACGTTACTCCCCCTGGAAACCCTGGAGATTGACATCATCTTCAGTCCGGAGAAGGCAGGGGGATACAGCTTCCCGCTCACCTGCAAATCCGGAACTAACCGGTAAGCGGGATGGATGGAGGATGAGAGGCGAGGCTGCGGCCTGCATGTGCTTAGCGACAGCCTCCGATGCAGTGAGTCTGCAGTGTGCCGGAGAAGGTGCCGATCGGCGTGACTCACAGGACCAGGTCTGGGTTCCTGATCTATGTATTCTGCAGCAAAAAGATCCATGCAGTCCAGCCCATGTGTGGCCTTGGAGCCTATCTCAGGCAACACAGGGGTGAATAGTAGCTCTTATAGGTGTATTAGTCCATGCAGGGCACACATTGACACACTAGGGCTCTTGAAATCTGGACCGCGATTCCAAATCCAGGCCTTGTTTTCAGCTCTCCCAGATAGTTAGTTTAATAATTGTTCATTCTGATTGGCCAGAGGTCTCACACCTGACTGGCAGGTGAAGGAATGCTGGGAAACCTTGGTTTGAATAGCCCTGCACTCCAGGTTCGATTCGATCCCATAGCCCTAAACCACCATGGCGCCGGAACATTAGTGTGTTAGAGTGCAGCTTGGCCTGTCAGCGCCCGCCTCCCACTCCAGCCCATGTGCCGGTACAGGGACTTCAGGCTCTCCTGCCGGGCCGTGGTCGCACACCCCCCGCTGCAGCTGTCCCACTCTCTGCTGAAGTTTGCTGCCACCGCAGTGGGGGATCACAGTACGGCCCAGCTGTACGTGATCAATCCTCAGGCCGAGCCCCAGGGGACGACACAGCTGTTTCAGTTTGTCCCGCCGGATGGTTCCGAGATCAGCATCACCCCCACTGGAGGGCAGGTCCTGCCTGGACAGGTAATGAATACCTCACCAGGCGGCATTCCGCCCAGGTTTGTTTACGCTTTATCGTGCATGCATAGAGGGGGCACTGTGATGAACTGCATACAGATGTTTATTGGATTCTCAACTAATGGAATCTCCAAGTATTAGGTCCAACCTGATTATTTTCCCACCTGTTTACTGGTTTTAGGATGCAAATTTTTTTTGTTACGTATTTATGATGTATATTGCAAGCGGGAGGGCACCAGGGCTGTGTAATGTAAATTCCAAAATGCCCCCCGCCCCCAAAACACACCTCCCAGACTCATGAAGAGCCCTCCTGCCTTGTGTTCTCAGAGGTGCCTTGTCCAGGTGTCGTTCTGGCCCAGGCTCTCTGAGGAGCAGGTTAGGGAGGAGGCAGTGCGGCTGCTGTGCCGTGGGGAGCGCCGGCAGCAGGAGGGGGGGCCACTCGGCCTGGGGGCCGGGACCAACCCAGACTCCCAGGAGGACGTGTCGGTGAGCCCCCCGGCTGCTCATTCACACGCATCACTGTCACCCTCAGATCAAAGAAAGCTAAAGGGACGTCTGTCATTCCGAGGTACTCAGAGTTATTATGGGGAACAGAGTCCAGCTGTGGAATATGGGTGGTGGCACAGCGGCTAAGGCTCGGGGCCTGGAATCCGAAGATCTCGGGTTTGAACCTCAGCCTTGGCATAACAGTCATAAATCCATAGAGCCTTGAAAATGGCCCTTAACCCCCCAGTTCTGGGAGTGCTACATGTTAGCTGACCCTGTACTTTGGAGCCCCCCCCCCAAAAAAAAATAAACTGTAGAGAGCGAGATTAGGTAGGTGTAGAGAGGAATTACATTGTACTGTACCTGCATTCACATATACCTGTATTCTTGTTTATTCTCATCAATCACATTTCACTGCAATGTTGACCCTGTGCTAATTTGCATATGACAAATAAATTAAACTAACTAAATTACCTGATACTGTACCTGCATTCATACTTGTGCAAATTGCTAAGAAAGGATTTAGTTTTTTATTTATTTTTAGGTTGTATGTACAGATTCTAGGAGGAGGAGTTATAACCTTGAGTAAAGTGATTACTTAGCTATCTATACCAATCCAGGTGATTGGTATTTTGATCAGCTGTATCCAATTAATAAAAATCAAATTTTGCCGTTTTCCTTCTTTGAATTAGCATCGCAAAGCATTTTGATGTTTATTAGACTAAGGGGATTTCAGCTGACCCCAAGGATTGTGACAGACTACCCCAGAGACCCGTGCCTTTACAGAACATGAAGGACCCACCAGTTGGCCCAAATAGAACCAGCGGGTCACCAGCTAGGGGCGCCACAGGCAAGAGTGTGACAAAGGACAAGAGCAGCGGGGTGTGTCTGACACTCCCCAAGGCACAGAGCCCGATCCCGCCACCCAGACCAGAGGACATCCAGGAAGGGTAAAGCTGCACAGGCACCTCAGTAAAGGTCATTCCATATGGCTTTCAAGCGAAGATTTTACACAGAGACGGTAACAGCACGTGCTCATGTGTCTTTACATATGTAGGACAGAGGGATCGTGAAGGAAAGAGTAACACATCGCCTGCAAAGTGAAAGATATTTAGTGCGATTCTGTGTGGTGCATCAGCTTCAACACTAAAACACATAGTTCTTCTTGAAAGCTCTAAGACTTTATGTCATTATGTCTCAGTGATTAAAAAATGACAAGAAGCAGGCAGACAGAATCAGCCTGATTAAATATTAATTAAGAGAGTGCGCGCCACACATATTCCAGGAATTCATTACCTTGTTGCCGTCTCTCTATTCATCTTCTAAACACTTTCCCTGATCAGGATTGTGGGGGGCTGGAGCTACTGCCGGCCAGCACAGGGCACGGGCTTCCGCCGGGGGCCCTCTTAAAGCATACTGATAATGCATGCGGCATATCTGGACTGTGCTGTGCACCATTTCAGGACCCACCGTAAAACGCTGCGGTTTCTTGGCAGTTTATGTAACCGCGGGTTACGTAAGACCCGACAGGCCATTAGCGGTGGGATTCTCTGCTTTTTCCAGCTCGGAGGAGTACAACATAGGCAAGACCTCCCTGCTCCGCTCCTGCCCGAGACACTTCAGTCGCTATGTTGTCCCCTGCTTTGTCACCAGCGACAAGCACATGGGCCTCGCTCAGGATGGAGGGCTCCCACACAGGTACCTTTAAGCCCCGAAGATCTGGGCCCATCAGCACTATCTCTAATGGGTTATTCAGCACAGAGTCCCAGGGAGGCTGGGCAGCCGGGGGAATGTCCTGGGTGGGTGCAGAGATACGTCTGTTACTACACATTGCTGTCTAATAGGAAATTCTGCCCAGCAGTGCATTAAAATGCACTTATAAACAGTACCAGTCAAAAGTCTGGACACACCTACTGAAAAGCATCTTGTTTTTCAATGCAATAATAAGCACACTTTGCAGTTATGAAGTGAGTAATATCTTGTGAAGAAGGAAAGATGTGGAGCGCTGTGACAGATGACCTGACCCCCACAGTCCCTCCCCCGACCTAAACCACACACAGCTGGTTTGGGATGAGTCAAAGATTGGGATGAGTCAAAGAGCAAGGAAGCCAACTTGTGCCCAGACCTTGTGGAAACTTCTCCAGGACTGTTGAAGAAGCATTGCAGGTGGCTACATCTGGAAGCTGGCTGAAGGAATGTCAGGAGTCTGCAATGCTGTCAGGGAAGCCAAAATTTTGAAGAGTTTTGAAGAATTTTGAAAACGTTCACCCTTCTCTTGGTCTCCTGGCTATATTTGATATGTATTACTTCATTGCCTCGAGGCATTTTACTATACGTTGAATTACACAGGTAAAATACAGACAAATGCATTAAAAGCAGATGTTTTCAGACTTTTGACTGGTCCTGTATAATTCATACCAAAGGTCTAAAATGTTTTACGTCCTGATGATGTGTCTCCTGCTCTTCCCGTTGTCTGTCAGTCCCCATAACCTCCTGCACCTGGAGGTGCACTGCCCCGCTGTACGGCCCTGCTTGGTGGTCACCTCCAACAACGGCCAGACAACGCTCAATTTCCATCGGGTGGAGAAAGGTCAGCCCAAGACTACACTCTCTCATCATTCAAAGTGCATAACCGTGGCCATATACCTGTGATCAGTCTATCAAGAGCCAAAATAGATAGGAAGGTTCGGTCCAAGGTAAATACTGAAGCACTAGGTCTTACACAGATGCATTTACAGAAGTCCACATGTATTTACTGGGGCTCTGTCCACTATTATAAGTGTTCAGGTATTTCATATGCTAATTGAATCGTCTGCGCTTCTGTTCCTTCCTCAGGGCAGAAGGTTCTGCAGCAGGTCACGGTGCAGAACATCTCTCAGGAGACTCTGGAGGTATCCTTTTAAAGATGGAAGCCAGCTCATGCTGGGTGAAGCAGCTGGTGCAGTGGCTCGGGAAGTATCCGAGACGCAGTACTATTACAGGCCAGCAGGGGGCAGAGTAATGTCACGCGGCGGGGTTTCAGTGATCGCTGTGTTACCATGTGCTGTGTGCCGGCAGGTGATAGAGTAAATGAAACTTATGCTGGTCCATTCTGAGCAGCTGCCTTAGACCTTAGAGTCAGCTGGCTGGGCAGGGAAAGAGATTGAGGAGATGTGGAGAAAGTATGGAGGTGGCTCTTCTACATGTATAGCAATTTTGATTTGAGTTCTTTCTCCTGCCTTGTGGCTGCCTGCCACACTGCTCTACCACTGAAGGGCTGAGCATCTCCAAAAGAGCCCAGTTGCGTACATCATGAAGTCATGCATTCCTCTGCAATGCTGTGACGCCAAGAAGGAGAGCTTACAGCACCCTTAACAGGACCTCTCGCCAGCTGAGCTCTTCCCTCCTTGACATCTACGGTCCGTTTGTCATCCTAAACGCCCTCCGGCCCCTTGAACCCGGAATGTCACATACCATCCTTCTGAGTTTCACTCCCACTCAAGCTCGGAAGGTAAGAGGGACACCACAGAGAATGAGCACGTAGCACCGGGCCTTCTGGTTTATAGCAGGTTAAATGTGACGTAAGTAACTGGTGGCACAGAAGGGAAGTGAAGGGATGGGAAAGGAAGGGAAGGAAAATTAAAGTAAGGAAAGGGAAGAAGGGAAGAGAAGGAAAGGGAAGGAAAGGAAAATTAAAGGAAGGAAAGGAAAATGAAGGCAAGGGAAGAGGGGAAGGAAGGGAAGGAAAATGAAGGGAAGGGATGGAAATGAAGGGAATGGAAGGAAAGTGAAAGGAAGAGAGGGGAAGGGAAGGAAAATGAAGGGAAGGGATGAAAAGAGAAGGGAAGGAAAATAAAAGAAAGGAAGAGAAGGAAAAGGGAAGTCGATTAAATATCTCAGTTGGAGCAGCTGTTTAAAGCCTGAGGGGGATGAAAGTGATGCTTTGCAGAGAGGGAACAGGTGCATTCTGGGTAACAGAGAGAGAGAATGTGACATTGATGATTATTGGTACAGTGTTCCTTCAAAGAATGAGATGTGTTGCTTCCCTGTGACAGTACTTTGAGACTGTGGAACTCAGGTGCAGCAGGATGAGTCTGCAGCTCTCACTGTGCGGAGTTGGAGTGGAGTCCAAAGTGACCTGCTTGCACGAGGGAAAGATCCTGAACTTCGGATATGTGTTACCGGGAGAGGGCGCCTCACAAGTGTTCACGGTATGGAGGCCACCCCGGAGTTTTTCCCAAGCTTGTCACCACCAGCAACAGTGCTTCAACCCCGTCTTCTGTCCCTCTCTACGGCCAGCTTCAGAACACATCCTCATTTCAGGCGAGATTCCATGTCCACTTGCACAGCCTCTGTCCTACGAAGCACCAGGGTCTCCCAGAATTCCTCACTCTGGGCAGTCTCCCCGTTGTGGGTAAGGCTCTCAGCTAATCCTGGCTCATGGCAAAATGCTGTTTTTACTATTTGTTTGCAGATTTTTTTTTCTGTTTTTCTTACTATCAGTAAGTGAAGGGTGAGCTATTTCTTAACAGATTTAGGTTTGTTGCACTTTCTAAGTATCAGCTATATTTGTTTGTTGTTATTTGTCTTTTGGCCTAATTTTTATCGTCTGAACTGAGTACCAATTTATTAGGCGCACCTGCTCGGTAACACAAAGAGCCTCTGCTCTTTCAAATCAGCGAATTTGAGCGGTTCTGAGCGCAGTGCGATTGTCGTACCATACATGGCAGTCCAGAATCTCTGAAACAGTCTCTCAAGCACAGAGAACAGTATGATGCACAAATCATCCTGCGAATGGAATTTCTGAGGGTGAAAAACACATTGTTAATGAGAGAGGACAGAAAAGGATGGCCAGACTCGTTAATGGAGGTTTAAAAATAACAACAGCATTGATGTGCTGAACACATTATTATTATTATTGTCCTTCACTTATTTTTTGTCCTACCTACAAATTTGACTTAAAGACAGACTTTGGGAACAGATTTCATTCGTAACTTGAGGACATTCTGTACTGACCATTATAATGCATTATGAAAGTATTTATAGTGAACTATAGATGAGAGCTTCATTGGAGCTTATCAAGTATTATAACCAACACTGTAATGTCTTATGACTCTCATTAAGAAGATGCTGTAATGCTTTATTAATTCTTATACCGACATAATAATGCATTATGAATATATCTATAGTCCATCTTCAAGAAGAGGGCCACCAGAATTATTAATCACTTAGTAATAAACTGATGGTTATTAATAAATCAGCGTTATTTAGTATCAAGAGGTTTTTTCTGTCTGATGTAAGTTTTCTTCCGCAC
The DNA here is from genome assembly GCA_019775915.2 of Cyphomyrus plagiostoma. Lineage (NCBI taxonomy): Eukaryota > Metazoa > Chordata > Actinopteri > Osteoglossiformes > Mormyridae > Cyphomyrus > Cyphomyrus plagiostoma. The sequence continues at coordinate 457,869 of JABFEA020000110.1, read as the reverse complement.
AGGTACCCAGAATTACAGCGGCCTCTGTGTGTTCAGTGTCTCACCAGTAGAGGGCTCTATACTTCCCGGGAAAACACAGGACATCACTGTCAAATTTCAGCCGGATCACGAGAGCCCTTTCTACTCTGACAGGCTGAGCGTGGAACTTATAACAAAGGTAACTTTGGCGCATCTGATTTTTAGTGAATGACAGCACTAGTCCCCTCTCCCTTCGTTTTCATTGCCTCCAGAAACTTCATGAGGCCAGATACACGCAGCTTGGGATGCCCAGGTTAACTCCGCGCAGACAGAGCTGGATCTAGACATACTTCACAACAGAAATCTGAATTTGTGAGAAAACGCTACCCTGGTTTTTAGCAGCAGTTAAAATGTAAAATTTAGCACCATTCAAATAGATTAATTTCTTACCAAACAGGGCAGCTATTTCATAAAGATACTGAATTAGCACCAAACTGATGAAACATTTGGTTGCAAATCCTAAAAAGAACGTATTTTTTCTTGCAGTAAAACACTCAGGACCTTCGTTTAAGTATTCAATTCAATTCAATTCA
>JABFEA020000110.1:442814-455035 GCA_019775915.2 Cyphomyrus plagiostoma | reverse complement strand
TGTGAGTGTGCCCTGCGATGGGCTGGCCCCCCGTCCAGGGTTGTTCCCTGCCTCATGCCCGTTGCTTCTGGGATAGGTGCAACCCAGTAGGATGAGCGGCTTGGAAAATGGATGGATGGATGGATGAATAATTAAGGTTTAACTGAGAGCTAAAGTGGCCCCGATGACGAAGCAGCCACAAGCCGCCTGTGTTTTTAACTCCACGTCGTGGTGTGTGTGTGTCTCTGCACGCAGCAAGCAGTGTGCTCTCTGAGGCTGCAGGGGGCGTGCTGCAGGAGTACCGCTTTCCTCTGTGGGGGGGAGCCGCTCACGGTGGCCAAAGAGTCGCTGGCGGGTCTGCCCCCCCCTCGGCACACGAGCGCTGCAGGTACCTCTGCCTGCCGCCAACTGCATTTGCTCACAGGGAGCTGGCCTGAGCTCGGTCCTGCACCCGGAATGCAGACTGCTGTCTTTGTTAATAATAATTATTAATTATTATTAGTAGTAGTAGTAATAGTATTAGTAGTAGTAGTAATAGTATTAGTAGTAGTAGTAATAGTATTAGTAGTAGTAGTTTTATTATTATTACTGTTGTTTTTGAAGTGGAATGTGTTATTCAGATGAGTTGAGGATGAAAGGCTCACGAAGCTGTAGCACAGTGCTGTAGATCTTCTGTGCCGTCCACAGCAGACTCTGACCAAAGTCCCCAGCCCGTCCTGCTGACTTTCGAGGCGGCCCCAGGCAGGGAGGGGGCCGCCCCCATGGTCCGTCAACTGGAGGTGGGATGTGTGGACTCTGCTCAGAAGGTATGCCTCACGTATACGCACCACTGCAGAGAACCGCCAGTCAGACCCTTACTGTGTTTTTCTTACGCGACAATATATTATCTAAATATTAAATGTCAAGCAACATCTGTTATTTACACATATTATCAAATACAATCTAAAGCTAGGCGTGAGGTCTCCTCAGTGGTGTGCCAGTCACCATAATGGCAGAGACCCAGGTTCGATCCACGCCATGCCACATTAGCCATCTGTACAGTGGGGGGCCCCGGACGTCAAAGATCGGTTTGGGTTCTGCCAGATGGGCCCCCCACCTCACCATTTCTCCGCGGTGATGTTACTGCCAGCTGGATCCCTCGAGCACATTACAGCACCTGGCAGGATCGTCTGTCTGATACCACAAGCCTCAGAGGAGGTGTCTCATAGTGATCACACCTCCAGAATCGGCGTCCTGCTTCCAGGGGGAATTGGTGATTCCAGATTGTGTGAAAATGGGGAGATTAAACACAAGAAAACAGTAAGCATGTCCAAATGCGGCTGGTACACAAAAACATGATGTCAGCCCCGACTGGGAAATAGTAAATGGGGTGTTTTAGCGGGGGAGACCGTGGCATCACCTGCGTTTTGGTTAGCATTAGCCGTTGGCCCTTAACCCCGGCAGAGCGTGGAGTTCAGGTGGGATGGCCTGGCAGACTTACAGCAGAGCGGCTTCACCGTGGAGCCCCCGTCCGGCCTCGTGGCGCCTGGAACCCTCAAGACTCTCACCGTGACGTGGGCACCTCCTAATGGTCTGGAGGTCAGTGTACGCTGAGTGGTCACACCGATGGCCTGAGCTCCATTTTGTGTCAGTGCTCTCCATTTCCGCTTCTTCCCAGTCAGTCCAGACCAGAATTAGCCAGTCAGAAACAGGAATATGTCCATTTATTTTGTTTCCTAAAAGGACTTGTCGGGAACTTCACAACATGAGTATAACAGTTAATGCTATATGGAGAGTATCACGCTGATTGGGGAAAAGATCCAGAGAAAACCTGAGGAGAGGTTGATTATAATACAGATTATGCTCAGCTCAGCAGGGTTTACTTTTGTATTTGCAGCAGAGCCAGTGGCCCTAAGCAAGTCAATGCTCAGAGGTGGACATTTCAGATCCAGAAAGCAAAAATCCAGACCGAGATTTTGAGCGTAAGTTGAAGTTGAGTGTAAATAGCCACAGTCACAGAGTACACAATTGGTTGGTTGAAACAAAATTTTGGTCTGGATCTTTAATTTCAGAACCTGAATTTTCCACTTCTGCCGTTACTTGAAGGTGTGACAGCGAACTTGTTTGTGTGTTTTGAAAAGTTAATCGATCATTCAAATATATATTGGTCTCGGTTACCAGCCTCTTCATCTAGAGTATACAGGCCTTTGCTTAAATGGTAAATGGACTGCATTTATATAGCGCTTTTCTACAAAGCGCTTTACAATTTATGCCTTACGTTCACCCATTCACACACACAATCACACACCAGTGGCCGAGGCCGCCATGCAAGGTGCCAACCTGCACACCGGGAGCAATTTGGGGTTCAGTGTCTTGCTCAGGGACACTTTGATGGGGTCAGGAGTAAGCAGGGCTCGAACCGGCAACCCTCTGGTTGCCGAACGATAGCACTGCCTTCTGCACCACCAACTTCCCCACGTTATGGTTATGTATGTGGGCAGCCACGTGCAGTGATATGGGGGCGTCGGCCTACGGGAATGGGTACGGTTTGAGGAGAGGCTTCTGGCTGATTCAGATAGGGTAGGTGGTGTTTGGCTGCCAGCGCGTGAAAAAACACGGCACATTATTTAGCCATATTTCACTCTGTATCTTAAAAAATGTCTCTGGGCTTTTCCCGCTAATCTGCCCCTACTCCTGTTTATTTGTACTGTATGCCTCATGTCGCTTGGCTGAGACACCTCCTGGGTACCTACAAATCGAGAGGCGACACGTCCCCGCTGGGCTGTTTTATCATCCTTACCTTGAGCCGGCTTCTGTCCTGTTGTGCTGAAGTTTAACAGAGTGACGCATGCCAAGGCACAGCTGTCCCTAAGAGGGGAACAGACCGAGGTATACAGCGTGAATCTGCTGGCGACCGTCATGTGAGCGTGCTGAAGACCACGGAGAGCAGCGCCCCCTACAGGACGACATAGGAGACAAGCTACAGGATAGAAATGGGAATAGCGTAGAAATGTAGAAATGTTATATGAAAATTGAAGTATTTTTTGAATATCGAATGGGGTGTGCAAGTTGTTTGGGGGTTTCCTTTAATTCTGTGAGCTGCTTATTCACACCTGGAGCTCCTGCATACATCCTGAAGCCTCCAAAGGACCAGGTTCCCCCACAGCTAGTGTAGGCAGCAGCTAAGGCTTAATGATATTCGTTAATAAATAACAGAATAAATATGGGAAATTTGTATGTGTCCAGTTTCTCTTGCACAGTCATCAGGCCTCTGTTGTCACTACAGTTCAGAATAAATGGGATCCCATGGAAGTAGACCGCCATGGAAGTAGACCGCCATGGAAGTAGACCGCCATGGAAGGTCAGATCTAAACACCGAGGAGCTGGAGGAGGTCACTCTGCGTTTGTACGTCCTGCCATCTAAAAAGCGGCAGTGAAAAGGCCCCCACAGTAGAAGGCTGTGCCCCATGTCACTCCCTTATCATCTCCAGCTCTTTGGTTCCCTGAAGTATCACGTCTGGATGTGCCCCTCTGCAAGCTTTCCCCATCTTCTCATCATCTCCTGCTTCCTCCCACGATCCGAGGACGCGCTTCGCAGGTGGTGCTAACTTGCCCTAAGTGGCTGTCACATGCATGTCAGGACCTTGCTGCGGGCCATCGTTCCGCTTTACTCTTCGATGTAAGCAGTTATTGGAAGGGAATACAGGAGTGGAACAGCAGGCCAAGCAGGAAGAATAACTAGATAGCAAAGAGGGCATCTAGATTAGGCAGAGATGGGCCTCTACAGGCGGCATATACCTTCCCAGTATCAAATCAGCACCCAGACTGCATGTCCCCAGAACCTGTGGCTGTGGACAATGCCATGCAGTAACACAGCACCTACTTTGGGATTCAGCCCAGGACATTTACTTACTGTACTGACCCTTTTAGCCAGAACAACCTGTATTAATTATTTGCTGCCTACCTTTAATCAAAAGCAGCCTATCTACACTATCGCATGTGTATGCAACTGGAAATTTACTGATTCTGGTTTAGATCCTAGCTCTAGGGTACAACAGGGTGACCCTGTAAGGACTTTAAATTATACCACCGGTTCATAAACCGCGCTGCTACCTGCCATCAGGCCCCAGTCAAACTTTGACAGAAATGATGGTTTGAGAAGTTCACTGTTCTGCCAAATGGAGTCTGTACCCGGCTTCAGACGTTTCACTTTCTCCGTGATGTTTTGCTAACTGACTTTTTACTCGCTTATGATGTAATCTTTCTACAAAATTTGGGAAGATTTTTTGGTAACACTAGACTTAAAGCAGTCATATAAATGCGCGATGCATACCCTCATATTGCATAATGATGTATTCATTACCTATTATAACCATGGCTGTAAAATATTATATATACAATTATATATAAATTATATATAAATATTATTGAACATTTATTTTTAAATTTTTATTATATTTTAAAAATATAAGACATTATAGTCATGCTTATTGTGCATCATGAATGCTCTCATCTATAATGCACAATGAACACCTTCATAATGCATTATGCTGTCTATTATTATTCACCATGGACTGTATAGTGCATTATAGATAAGCATTCATAATGTATAATAAACACGGCCATAATGTGTTATGTGTTTTTGATAAATATGTATTACCATGTTTATAACGCTTTATGAATGCATTATAATGTGTTATGAATATGAGCATAGATACTTAAGAAAGTATATAAGAAAGCTCACGATGCTTCATAGAAAGTGTTATCGATTTTTTTCTTCTAATCGAATGACTTTTGGTAGAGAGTATATAATTGGCTGGTGGATACATTTAAAGTACAGAATACTAAAGGATATCTAGTAAGATGGATGGATCTAAAAAGGAATATAGTTACTGCTTACCATTAAATTTGCAAAACATGTGTTTAATGGTTTTGGTTGTTTCACTCTATCACCCATATTCACTTGTACTCTGGCAATGCGAGGTAACCAAGTAAAAATATGCGCTGTTAAAACAACTCCATCACTGAAAAAAAGCACATTCAAGCCATCTGCCAGTGTTCAACTCAGGGCAAAATCGTGGTCATCCAAAAACATTTCTGCAGCTCTGGCGAGAGGCCCGATTCTCTACAGACTATCCCAGTAGTCATGTGCTGGGTTCTTACTGTTATCATACAGAGCAAATGAAAAGCAGCAAACTGACCAGTAAAAAAAATTACACAAAGGAATGTCCCTGGCTTTGTTTTATCAGCAAGATAAAAACCTCTATGAGGGGTGGAAACGGAAAAAAAACACAGACCTCCCTCAGCTCGGAGAGACTTCCATAAATAGCCTATATGGGTTGCTGTGACTCAGCGTTGTTGGATTATAGGACGTATGTCATGGAAAATCAGTCCACACAGGGAGTGACAGCTTGACTGACCATTTTCCAGAGTCCTTCCCTTATTGTGTGCTGGCAAAGGCTGGTCACTCACCTGTGTCCCTCAGTGACATGTGCAACACACAGTGTCGGTACGCAACTCCCGCAATCAGCATTTCTCTCTTGGGTTTGTGTCAGTGGCACAACAACATCATTAGTATTCACTAGTATTCACAGTTCTGATTTAGCAGAATTTAGCATCCAATCCATCCAACACACACACACACACACACACACACACACAGATTAAAGCTTCCCCGTCAGAGCACACCATCGTGTTCAGAGACCTATTGTGAACGCTGGTCTGACATTTCTTCTCATTGTCATTAGATTATTGTAGAGTACAAACACAATGATTAATATGCTGCTACCTTTTGCCTTTTTGTGTTTTTAATGCATCACTTGAAAATCAGCATTGCTATAATCATAATTACAATCAGAATAAGTCATAAATATGCTCTCATAGTAAGAGGCTATTCATTGCTTTCATTTATATCCATGCGAAAAGGTTCAAATCTAACAAAAAAAACAAGAGTGCTTTAGTGCAAAATTTACTTCCCAGTTCTTTCCTGCTACACTTAAAGCATCTCCTGCTGTTTCCATACTCACTGGATGACAGAGCAGCCTGGTGGCAGAGGACAGAGGTAGGCTGCCTTCTGAACCACCCTGACACAGCCAGGTGGCAGAAAATGCACAACTTAGGGCAGCTTATGCGTTCATATAAATTAAAGATGTTGCACTGCGGTGCATTTTCAAAACAAAGAACGTACCTTTCACTTTTCAAATATACTTTAATGTCCTTCAGGTGGTTTCCAGGAAATTTCAGGGAGTGGGTACAGGGGGACTATCAAAGGAAAAAAAGATCACTGGTGGAGCTAATCTGAACTGCTACATAAAACCAAAAGCCGCACATGTGTAAATTTGTACAGTGTGATTGATAGGGCATGGCTCTGAGAAACGGCCGTGCACATTCATTTCTGCATTGTTCTGTGGGAAGTTCTGGATCCATGCTTATTCTGTTTAGCAGTTACTCACTAATCAAAAAGAAATAGTATTCAGCTTTGTCAGTTTAACTCATGCTGAACAACTTAAGTAGTTTAGGTGTGACGACAGGTAATGATTCAAACCTAAAACCACTTGGAGTTTAGGTCCTGAAGCCATAGCATAGGTAATGTAATCCATGCCTGTATTGTTAACATGAATACAACTGCCGATTTAACAACTATCAAAGTATGGAGGTAAGTGGAGGTAAGGCGTTCATGCTGGTGCAGTGTGTTGCTGCGGCCACCACACAATGAACCTCCTCCGGGCCAGAGAGTCCGAGTGCAGCTGTGTGGCAGGTGATACCTCAACACCACACTACTCAATGGAATGGAACAGTGAGGGTTTTTTCTGCCGATCCTGCCACCGACCCAAAACTTTTACCTGCAAGTTGGAGGACCTGTTTATGGGGGTCGATGTAGGTTAACGTCATACCCAGGAGAGAGCAATAGCAGGGTAAGGGCTTCACTCAAGGGCCAACAGGCTAGAACAGGGGTCTCCAACTCCGGTCCTGGAGAGCTACTATCCAGTAGGTTTTCTATCCTTCCTGGCTTCTGATCAGCCACACCTGTTCCTGGTATTTACCTGAGAACAGGTGTGGCTGATCAGAAGCCAGGAAGGATAGAAAACCTGCTGGACGGTGGCTCTCCAGGACCAGAGTTGGAGACCCCTGGGCTAAAACCACTCCTGGCATCTGCAGGATTTGAACTAGCAACCTCCCAACCAGCAGCCCATAGCCCTAGCCTCAGAGCCACCCCTCTCACCAAAGGAATCGTGGCATATGAGAGTTCACTCCAACCATTTATGTCATGTTACTTTCTGAACCTGTGGTAAGAACTCATGAGCTGCGAATTGAGTGTTCAGGTCCTCTCACCTGGCCAGTTCCCCTTGCATGGCTCATTCCAGCTGCAGCTCTCTAAACTCCAATTAGTTCACAACCTGATTTTACTGGAACCCTGTTATACTGGCCGGCTTTACCAAGAATTCAACTCACTCAAAGCCCATATCTCTGTGTCCTTTGCTGACAAAATAGCATGTGAAAACATAATGGTCCACATTTTATTGCTGGGAATGCATGTGTATACTGCATGTATGAAATTCGCCGCAGATTTGTAAATATAGCAAGTCCAGTCTCATTATAATATAATGAGGTGATTTGGCCAGTTCTAAGAAAGGGACAGAGCAGCACAGAGGTCTGTTAGATGGAACCAGCCTGTGTGTTTCCTCTGTGCATTAAGAGGTTTTTGTTCTGTTACTGTTTTGTGTTGTGTCCCTTTATGTTCTGGTGTTTTTCCCCAAGACACTATAGACAACAAAAGTCTCCGAAAGGTCACGCCCGAGCGGCTTGCAGTCGGCTCTGTTTTGGGACAGATACGGACCGACTGACACACTGTAGTGGCCATGACACACACAGGCCCTTCCAGCTGCTGATAGGGTTTCTTCGGTTGCCTTTCGATTTGGCCTCAGATACAGGAGAACAGGAAAATAACCGTCAAACGACGTATGAATTTCTTTGCTTTGTTGTTGGGAACCAAAGGCAGCATTTACATATGCCAAGACTGAGCATTTCTCTGGTGCAGTATTAACAGCTCAATAGAGTATCAAAAAATGTGACAAAGTTATTATGCTTGTAACAGTGTTATCATCTGGCTCTCTTTCCTTTCTTTGTCTGCCTTTTCCCTGTTTCAGTGTTATCCTGTCTTAATGATGCTGTAATGTATCACAGGACACTTGTGTAAAGCACCTTCGGGCGACTGTTGTGAAAGGCGCTATATAAAAATACATTGAAGTGAATTGAACTGAAAAGTGGGTGTGATTGCTACCTTATGTCAGGATATTCTCTCAGATGCAGGATTTGCTGTTTTGCAGCAGTGATCAATAACCTTTAACAAGACAAGACGGAAAAGAGCAGCAGTGACCGGGAGGGGGCGGGTGCCAGCGAGACGTCCCACATGGCTGACAGTGTGAACTCAGAGCAGCAAGATTCCGTCTGCAAGAAGCTGTTTGGCTGGTGTTTGTTCTCTGAGTTGATCATCAAGATACAATAAAAGCAGATTACTGGCTACAGTAAATTCCTTCTGTACCATTAGTCAAAGTTTGCGGACGGCTCTCCACCCGCAACATTTGCTTTCTTCTGAGTCACTGTGTGGAGGAAGTGTGTTTGTGAAGCAAATCCATCCAGACACCTTACATTATTACGTATCATTTGTGCATCTGTGAGTCTACTTGTCTCGCTGCCTTTTGCCGGAAAAAACACAAGCGGCTATTAAGAGAATATCATTGAGTTAATCAACTGGAGTGAAGGATCATTGATTACATTAAAATGGGAGTCAGTGGGAAATAGGTTCAGTTGAAATATGTGTGTGTTTGTGTGTCGCAACACAATGTCAAAAGTGAAGTAGGAGTAGGAGAAGCATAGTCATGTGACAAAGCATTATGCCGTTTGGTAACGTCACAATGTAATCGTATGCACTGTGTTAAAATGTTTCCCGCGGATATGATGAAATTGAACTTTCTTCGTTTCATAAATACCCATATCTGCCAAATGTGTTTATAGTAGTCATGAGACAATATGTGGAATCTGTCTCATCCTGATCTCCATGATATAGAGGTGAGAGCAAGGATGTCAGCAAAACACAGGGTCAGCCAGTCTGCCAACCCTGGGATTCATACCAACAACGGTCTGCTTACTCGAAGTAAGTCCTGAGCCACACAGTATTCCTTATTTCCCGGTTATTCCTTATTTCAGTGTATAACTACTAGAGGGTTTTCTAAAGCTGGAGGTACAGCTAAAATACTACAGTAGCAAGAACTAAATTAGAGATGTTCTTTACAAGTCAGCTTGTTATAATGATTAAATGTTGGGACAGCCTGGATCTAACCCGGCATGAATAGCCGGGATTTAACCTGGTATGTAGCACACTGAACTGAATAATTATTCATTCATCTCTCTTCAAACCACCTTCCCTGGACGGAATCTCAGTCTTGTGCCCTTTGCCATCTGGGACAAGTGCCAGCCTTTATTGAAGTTTTAAGAATAGAAGCAAACACTAAATCAAAGTTTACTTCTCATGGTCAGTGATATAATATTTGGATCAGATACACCCACACCAATTGATCACCCTTTTGCTTCGTTTGCTGGCCTTACACCAAATGACTACAGTTATTTGACTGTCACAGACAAGTTTCCAATTTATCAGAATAAAACCATGAGTTTTGCTAGAGTTGTGGAATGCTCCAGTCATCTCGATCATTTGGTGTCAGGTAGCTGCCTTATATCAGTCTTTTTCTCATCTTCACTTTCCAGTAAAATCAGCCGTGTTTAATATTATCATAGGTCTTTTGTCTCGGCTCATGCACACAGTGACGCAGACATTGTCAACAAACAACAGGTGGGATCTGTTCAGGAAGCAGCAGAACAGGTACAGGATCTCAGGTAGGGTAGACAGACATGGAGGACAGACGGACCTTGCTGCCCCCGATCGTGCAACCAGGGTCACGTCCACATTCTGCAGGGTCCGTTTTGCTGTTTTGTCACAGCAAAGCATTTGCACGCACAAGAGCAGCCGTGGCCAAAAGCTGCTTCTGTTTCTGCTCCATTGTTCAACAGTGTTTCCTCTTCCTGTAAATTTCCACCAGGAGCATGATGGGAAATAATCTCGAAAGGAATCTAGTTTGCAATCTTGCAAATAATGACCCTGCAAGATTCCGCGTCTTTGCAAAATCATAGTGTGTGACAAAATAACTCTGTAACTAATGACACATTGTTTTTAGATAAGGGCACCAGACTTTAGCCTTTAAAAAATAGTCCTTTTAAAGCTTTCTAGTGTACGGTTCAAAATTATATGAATTTTATGACCAACTTCCCTTATGAATTTCATTTGACAGGCTTGATAAAAAACTTATCTGTCCTTGATCCTGTAGGACAGCCCTGCCCCTGAAGACCAAGCACCCAGCACAGCTTAGGTGCAGCCCTAATTTAACACGCCTGTCAGCATGATAAATTATTACCTGAACCTCCTTTTAACGTTATTAATGTTGAAAAATATTGTTTTATAATAAAATATTATTTTATAAAAGTGCTATATGTGTGTATACTGCAAACACACCATCTAGCCTTACATACAACATAAGAACATAAGAAATTTACAAACGAGAGGAGGCCATTCAGCCCATCAAGCTCGTTTGGGGAGAACTTAACTAATAGCTCAGAGTTGTTAAAATCTTGTCTAGCTCTGATTTAAAAGAACCCAGGGTTTTAGCTTCCACTACACTAGCTGGAAGACTCCATACTCTATATGAAGTACTTTTCCATACTCTAACTACACGCTGTGTAAAGAAGTGCTTCCTCAAATTTGTTTAAAAATGTTCTCCCACTAATTTCCCCTTATAAAGATCTTAACCACTGTTCTGCCATGGCCTTTATTTGTTTTTATACTATTATTCTGAGTTCAGTAGCAGTTGTAAACCTGAGAAAACATTCTGGGAGTATCAGAAAGACTGGAAATTGGAATATTTCCATACCTTAATTGTAATGTTGGGTAAACTTTCCTAGAGCAAAAATTTGTTAACAGGCAATGCACTCTTATTTGAGTTTAGAACTTAAAATAGTACTGTATCATAAGCACGTATTAATTTCAGTTTTGTATGAATTGTAGCTAAAACAGTTTGTCATGAAGAGTACAGACAAACGACCACTGGATGAAAGGGATATTTGTGGTATTTGTTAAAGTCGTAATGAATTTGTGTGATTTCAGTCATTACTTGAATATTTATGCTTTTGTACGCCCTTCCCAAACCTTTGGCATATATAAAAATAAAATGATATTCATCCCAACACAAATCCAATGACAGGCAGACAATTTAACCAATGACAATAGCTTATACTTACTAGACTTCACAGTATATTAAAAATAACCTTACATAAGAGGAGTTCCATTGACCTCCAAGGGCAGGTTGAGGCGAAGATTCTGTCTTGGAGCATGATATTCTTAAACAAGTGAGAGATAAGTGTGTGGTTATGAGTGAAAATAAAGAGATATGAGGGGCTACACTTTGCCTTAACATCTGTGGCTAAGGATGAATTGTGAGTAGACAACTAATGACTGCTGGGGTGACTTGTGGCTGATATTAAATATATTGATTCAAACCAAAACTGGGGCTGCTAATATTTAAAGGGGCCAAATGAAAAGCCATTCTGCACAGTAGGTAAGACAGCCCTGTTTACAATGGGAAGACCACTGTACTGGTGGAAAAATGTGAAGTTAATGGTTGTTTAAAGTTGTATTTAGCTGCTGTTGACAACCGTTATAGAATGAGAAAAATAGGGGAATAGGGGGGCACAACGAGGGCACTCAGAGGGGGGCACGACGAGGGCACTCAGAGGGGGGCAGGACGAGGGCACTCAGAGGGGGGCAGGACGAGGGCACTCAGAGGGGGTCATGACAAAAGAACACATGATACCTGACTATCAGTCGCTTCACTGGCTTCCCGTTTCTGCTAGGATTGAGTACAAGATCTCTTTCCTCACCCATCAGTGCATTTATGGAAACGCTCCTCTTTACTGGTAAGAACTCAGACCACAACACAACTCCTCCACTCTTCAGAACTAAAATCACCTCCAGCCCCCTAGACCGAAGCTCAGCATGATGCGCCTCACCTATGGACTGCCCTTCCTGACCCTGAGGGCAGCCCAATGCGCCTCACCTATGGACTGTCCTTCCTGACACTGAGGGCAGCCCAATGCGCCTCACCTATGGACTGCCCTTCCTGACACTGAGGGCAGCCCAATGCGCCTCACCTATG
>JABFEA020000110.1:416913-432852 GCA_019775915.2 Cyphomyrus plagiostoma | reverse complement strand
AAGGCAGTTCTGAAGGCGAAAGGGGGTCAAACACCGTATTAATATGGTGTTCCTAATAATCCTTTAGGTGAGTGTATGTTGTATATGTAGTGTATGCGAAGGGTGCTGGGTCCCTGTGTCAGGTTGGCACCCCATCCTGGTATATTATGTGGTGGCATAATGGTTAGGGAAATGCACTTGTAAATGAGAAGTGGCTGTTTCGAATCCCTCACCAGCAAGGTACTGCCCTGCCGCCCCCAAGCACTGCTCCCTGGGTACTGAATTAGCTGCCCCCTGCTGTGTTGCATATGGGTTAAATGTGGGCAACACATTGTACTGTCGTGTGTCAACAATGACGATTAATCGCTAAATTCTAATTCATGGAGGATGTAAATGTATCTTTTGGGGACCTCCTGTGGCAATTTAAGATATCATTATATCACTTTAATATAAATGTGCAATGTTTAATATAAATGTTTGGTTAAAATATTTGGTTTCTCTTAATGGCCCATAGGGTGTGATTTTATGTTGGTCTGTTCCCTAAAGTCCTGTTTAGAGCGCTCCCTACCGGCTGCCTTGTGTTTCCTGAGATAAATTCCAGCCCCACTATGATCTAGCAGTGGACAATGAGCAGGGGCAGGCAGTCTCATCCGCAAAGGATCGGTGTGTACGCAGGCTTTTGGGATAACCTTTAGGTCAGCTGGTGTGAGGACTCTAGCTAATTAATTACCCGGACACGTAGCGCCCCTTTCTGGATAAGATCTCTGTGATAGAGGCTTTCACGGTAAAACGTTTTCTATATTGGCTACAATGTTCAGCATTTCATGCACAGGTTCAAGACCGCTAGCGGTGGTTTTTAAATCTGAGAGCGTCGATACTGACAGGAGCCATTTGCGTTGAGTTACTAATGCTGCTCTTTACTGATGGCGCTTGCATAGTGCGCCCCCTACTGGCGGACTTCAGTATTTTGGAGCCGAACATCCAGGAAGCGATTTAAAACAAACAAGGAAATAGTGAAGCCAAAACGGAAAATGTAATGATTGGGCTGTTGGTTCAGCTGCCAAAAATCCACTTAAGGAAGTGTGCAGCTCTGTGCCAGGGTATCGCTATGATCTATCTGCCGATCAGTCATGCGGAGTTATAAGGTCAATGACGATATGGACTGTAACTGGTGGACAGTATGACGAAACGCCGCGGTGATTTCCATAACGCTGACTGTATGCTATGCTTAAAACGATGAAATGGAATGTCCATCCTGCATTTTGTATTTAGTTGTTTTATTTATTTGTTGGCGCAGTAATATGGTTAATATAGGCCTATAGTGTTTTGTTGGTTGAGTGTGTATACTGTTAATCATGGGCGTAATTTATTGCGGATTGTGCTTTTGCGTTGAATCCAACCTAGGCTCTGTGTAGAGTCTGCAAGTTAACTGCATTTCCTCTTGCAGTGCAAACACATTCCGTTAGGGGAAGAATTTGTCTCAGAATTGCTCACAGTTTGCACGAGTGACCGGCGATGCTCTGGCATTCCCTCCGTGGTATTTTATGCTGCCTGGGGTGGGTTCATGTGACCCCGTACTAGACACGTGGTTGTAAGATGAATGGATGCTGAATCATACTCCAGAATGTATACCTCTTTCTTTGTAAACCGAACAATACGCTTAAATTTGTATTTGCTATTGGTATCGGTGCCGCAGATCCATAGTGTGTGCATACGCGAAGGAACCCCCTCCCCAGTATTTAATTGCATTTAAATTATTAGACCATTGCATTTAAATTATTAAGGAATGCCCCCCATATGACTCTCCCCACCTGCACTTTAACATGCATAGACATATAAGCATGTCCCTTTCCCGCAATACACTCGCCTCCGCTTTGCCAAAAGGACTCGCTCGCAAAAGTATTCGGCGGCCGAAACGGAGAGTGTCTGAAGCGGAGCCCGAGAGAGGAGCCGCCGGCCGACAGCAGGTGTCAGTGACGAAGCGCCATGCGCCCTGTCCGCTCTGCTTTTCCACAAACATGCTGTCAGCATTTGCTGGAGATCGAAACAGATTACAGCAAATCTGATTATTATATCCAACCTCGGTTATAAAAAGGCAAGGTCATTATGAGCTTTGGCTTAACGTAATGTCAGTCTTTTCGTAAAATGTATGAAATCGTATTACTCGGACATTCGTATTGTCGTTTTCTAATCTGACTATCTAAGCATCCGATATGGGTATTAATGCCATGATACTGCTATTTACTTAAGCTTTCTGATAATTTATTCTAGCATATAAATTATTTAAAACATATACAGGCCTACTGCTATAACATTCAAACAATTGGACTCCGATTACATAATTAAACGTCTTAGTGATTTTAATGTTTTTAGATGCCCTGAAGTGGTGTGCAGTTAATATATTAAATCTGGTGTCTATCTTTACATCTTGCAACCGCTTATCCTAGTCATGGCTGCCAACTCTCACGCATCTAGCGTGATGCTCACATTTCTGAGTCTCAGGCTCACCCAAGAAATCTTACGGCAAATCTATATTATTCCATTATAAATAAATTAGCTACATCAAAAGCGTTGTGATAGTTTGCAAACCCTACAGTCTATTTACAAGGTAATAATACTATTACATGCATATAAATACATGTGCATGTGTATGCAGACTTGTCTCAAATTGAAAAACTCAATCCATCCAGCTGACCAAAGTTGACGTCCCTGTCCTAGTTAGGGTTGCATGGCGACCTGGAGCCCATCACCGGCAGCACAGGCACGAAATTAGCTCATACGTTTGACAGTCCATCACAGGACACAGCAGTCAGCCTATCTGCATGTCATTGGACTGTGAGATGAGAGTATCAGGAGGTCCCTCACTACAGTGGGAAGGACATGCAAACTCCACAAACACAAGTGGTTCACATTGTATTTCAGGTTAAAAAAAAAACTCTGATTGCGCCCAAGAAGCATTTTAGCCGTTATCGATGCGTGCGTTTTAGCCGTTATCGATGCGTGCGTTTTAGCCGTTATTGATGCGTGTGCCCCTTGTTTATACTGTATGTGCTGATGAGTGTTGTAGAGTACGTCGTGAATATGTCAAAATAATTACGCTCTGTTGCTGTACATCTGTATTATGGAGTTGATGAGTTTGTTTGTATCTCATATTGTCAGCAGACTTGCACTTACTACACAACATTGTTGACACCATTGATGTTTCCTAATACACTTTTGGCCTGACGTTGTACTGAGTTGAAACGTCTGCCAAGTCAGTCTAATCATATAGGAAAGCAGAGCAATGTCAGATGATCTCGACAGAAAGATGGTCTGGATATGAGGTATAAAGGTGTGTTATGTTTGGCAGCGGCGTCTTTGAGTTCTTCGTTTGACTCCCACCCGGCCCGTCCGCCGATTCGCTGATGGCTCCCCCGCGTACCCGTTATGGGGCTTCGCAACAGATGCATAAGAGCAGAGGGTATCCAAGGTAACCAAATCTCCGAGGCGCTGCCCAATCAGCAGCGGGCCAGCTGTGTTAAATAGACGCCTGCTTGCCAAAGACAAGGGGACCCGTCGCTCAGGCTGCATCAGCTCCATTTGTAGCCCTGCATGCTTCTGCTTTGCAGAATGCACTCATATTTTGTATAGGCGTTGCTTCTAAGTGACGGAGTAAATGTGATACGTTATGACATCAAACATGCAAGTATTTGTCAATCGTTATGGATTGCCTGTGAACAATGATACATGTTCTTCAAATTTGAATGTACTTTTGGGTTATGGTCTTTAGGCCATAATCAGGTGCAAAATCCTATTAAATTATCTGCCTAAACTTGTAAAAGATCATTTTTATCCATTTATTTATTTTTATCTATCTATCTATCTATCTATCTATCTGTTTATTTATTTTAAGGGGGTCATATTATTTGTAGAAATCTGATTTTGCAGTATGTAAAACACTAGGCCTCCACGTTGCAAAACCAGATGTTGCAAACTCTTGGAAGGGAGTAAGGAAGTGGACATGTGACCGAGAGTTTGTGAGTCCAAATCTCCTGACAGGCCCTGCTGTTGTACTCTTGAATTAACTCAGTGTTCTGGGGGCAGCTATAAAACTGTATAGGAAGATTTTATCATTGCAGTTTTATCAATGTGTTTGAAAGTTACTAAATTACTAAATATGGTGCATAAAACAAATGCTGGAATACCTAGCAAAACTGCCTTAGCAGGCTGCCTAATTAGCAGGACCCAAGGCAGGCCTTCTGGGAGAACCTGACACCATTGTTGTCGCTGCAAACATTTCAAGACAAGTTTACCTGTGCTTGTAATCTGTCTAGTACAAAACAATTTCATGGGGTCACCAAGGCTTAAAAAAACTTTTCAGTTGTCACAGTGACTGTATACATGTTGTTTACATGCCATTTCTAATACAGAGTGTGAGCAACATTTCTGTAGAATGTTGAAAAACAAGTCGCTGAGTCTTACGTTCATTTCGTCAGTCTGTGGCATCCACTGCGCAACACGGGACCTCTGAGTGGTGAGTTACGCCATTGGTCGATGAGAGAGAGGCCCATGCTTTCATGGTGGATATGTAGAAAGCCAGCAGTTGCACTTACCCAACAGCACCCTTGAAAGTAACCACTGCTTTCCTTGGTGTTACAAAGCATAACTTAGTACAAGAGAGTCACCAGGTGCATCTAACCGTTACTGTTTCAGCAGAAACAGTTCCAGGAGAGATGCAGTTGTTGAAAGCCATTTAACTTTTTGTTTGCCTGAATATCCACTCAAAGGCATCTCCTGTCTCCTGTGATGTGAGTCAGCCGTGTGATAGGGTGATGTACATCATTACATCATCAATGCATTTTAAATTCCCAGCCTGTTGTTTGGTACTGGCATTGGACTATGGAGTATGACCTGCACCGGAGTCCCTACATGTGTGCGATTTTGTTCTTCCAAAGCTACTTTTGCCCACTGCTCCTATAGCCTTTTTGTGGATTGTCCGGGGCAGATCTCTCGTCCAGCTTGACACTGGTCGATCTGAAGCCAAGAAGGGAGCCGCATGGTGTTGAGCACTTGAACTGGGGCACAGCGAGGGCTTCTCTCATCCTCTGGGCGATGGATCAGGCCTTGTTGTCTTCAGGGTCTCTAAGTAACAGAGCTGCCTAGAGCCCTCAGAGGAGAATCCTGAGCTGGATACTGCTGATAATGAGCAGCACTGTGAAGACTGATATTTTCCTACAGTGAGGACCCAGTGGAATTCCCACACACACGCACGTGGACCTACCTGACTGCCCTTTCGTCTCACAAACACGTCTCACCGGCCTTTCAGTCCAGACCAACCTGGCAGAGTGAGGAGAAACCCAGAATTTAAGGTGTTTCGTCAAAATGGATAAATTTGCCTTTTAATCCAAGTAGTCAGATTTTCAACTGACTTTGATTGAATTGCAGTCTCATATGTCCAGGGTGGAGTGTCTGATTCCCAGCCACAGCTCAGTTTGTGTATTGTGTCCACTCTGGTTTATATCCTCCAGATATTTTGGTTTGTCTTTGCAGTCCAAAAACAGACATTTAAGAGAACTGGTGTGTCTGAATTGCCCATAGTGCACAAGCGTGTCTCCTGCCTTGTGCTTGTTTTCTATATCAACATGACACAGAAAAAAAATAGTTATTTAAGCTACACAAAGTTGCGAATAAGGAAGTCAACCTTGCGTCTTATTTTTCTCTGAGCTCTAGTACAACATGTTTACTTTTAAAATCACCTGAGAAACAGGACTGCTGCTAGCTTGTGCCCAGAGGGGCAATGCTCTGTACATTGGGGAATGAGGTTTAATGAGGCCTATTAAAAAAATAAAATAAAAGCATGGAACGTGTGCCCGACATGTGCCCGATGGCAAATCATAAAAGTCAGCTGGGGCACTGCTGTGACAAACAATATTTATGCTACATGGAAATGAATCTGGCTCATGCAATAATATGCACAGAAATTTTCCCACAAAGAATGTGTATATTTCTGTCACTAATTGTTTTTTGTGAAATGGGCATGTTCATCTACAGATGATTGAAATGTAAAATGTGATATTTGTCAAAGTTTGCTTTTTATTTATTATTAAAACGTTATATGAACCAGTGAATTTGGGTTGGTAAATTATCCATAGGTTTGAAAGTGTATAGGCCCTGTTAGGGATTGGCACCCCAATCCGAGTTGCTCTCTAAATTGTGCCCAGCAACCCTGTATAGGGAAGTTAGCTGTAAGTGGATATGGAAAATGATTGCAAATCTGGAGAAATCAGTACAACTCCAAGATTCTCACAAACTTTTCCTCAGAATTGTTTATTACATTATATATAAAATCATATCACATTTTGCATGACATATATTCTTCCCCAGAAGTGCTTGGGGTCATTGTAAGTCTATGTGACATACTAGCATAAAAAACTGAATTTATATGCAAACAATAAAGAAAATACACATTATATATTCTTCTAAATTATAGAAGGAAGTCATAGTAGTAACAGTGAGATGCTGAATTTGTCAAACAAGGAAGATCACAGGAGAAATAATCGGACTGCATCCAAAAAAAACTGCCATGAAGATCTCTAAAGTAAAAGGATGAGGCAGCAGTATGGAAGCTGGCTGTAGTTTTAATGCGACATTAGCATTAATCTGTCTTTTCTGTGGTTCTGCTAAAAATCACTGTACTAAATACTACTGTTAAGTCTCATAGTCACATATTAGGCCATTGCTTAATCTGGTCAATTAACAGTTTAGAAGTTCTTTACTGCAGTATCCAACCTCATAATAAAAAAACAATATATTTATTTGTTATAATAAACTACCTAAAATAAATATTTTGGTTTTCAGGCTTTATCATCATCCAATACTATCCAACACATCAGTGTGAGACCAACTGCATCAGCCCTAATTCAAATGTGAAAGGTTATGCTGTCTAATTGATTCGGTTCGCCTCCCATCTTCTGCGCTACCGCGCATGACTGGATTGCGGTCGGCGCCGTCTCTCCCACCCGTGCGTAATGACGCTACAGCGGCGTGGGGTTTCCCGGAGCTGAGTGCAGGGTTACCGCGCCCATCTCTGCTGGTTGATGGCCGGAGGAAGCGACTGAGGTGCCTGAGAGAAGCCGTCAAGGAGTGACTACAGTGCTACACCGAATAAGGAAGACAAGAAAGGCTACAGAATAAAAAAAAAAATATACCGAGGGACGGAAAGGGACTGTAGTGTGTCAAGCCGGCGTTAGATGACACTCTTGTTCGGCGCCTAGCTGCTCTTTGCGCCAGTGTGCCGGTGTGTCTCCCTCGGCGTATTGAAAGCTGGGTTCGGGGAGTGGCGCTCCTCGGCAGCTAGCGAGCTAAATCTGAGCTGGGTGGGCGCGGAGAGGATCCCATCTTCGCTGTTTCCGGTCAATGCCATATAGCCGAACGACGGACATCCCCGACTGAAAAACGGGTAAGGGGACAAGAAAATGTGGGCTATGGGGGAGGTAGGGCGAGGGGTTCGTGCGAAACGGGGGCGACATTGCTAGGAGGGTGTCAGCCGCGGTCGAAAGGGGTTAAACTGGGCTGCCTGACGGGCTGTGCTGCGACGGGGTGTGGGGGCAGCTAGACAGCCAGATGGGTAGTTGGGTGACATTGATACAATATTTTAAAAATAGTATTAAAATAGTGGATATAATTGCGCATTTTTGTTTATTTGCCCGGCGCTTCTCCCCTAAGCTTGCTGGCGAGCCCACCCGGTTTCATGGGGGATGTTCTGCAGTATTGTTCATGGCTCTACATTGGAAATGAATTTGCAGCTAGCACTGCCTTATTTGCATATATCCCCCGCTATATTAGCTGGGCAGCCTTAAGCCCTGTTACCTGGCACTAACCGCGGGATTTGGGTAAAAAAACAAAACAGATCTCGTATAACTAGTTGAACTAAGCGTAGAAATATTCAATAGTGAACCGGTGTAGTCGTTACGCTGCTGGGTGTCTAGCTGGCTTTCCAGCTTCCGTGAGCCCATTTCGGGGACGATGCTGCGGTCACCCACAGGATCCGTATTGTGGAACCCTTTGGTTGTTGGCTAAAGGGGAGGATTTGGCTGCCTTTCACGGCGGGCCGGCTAGCGTCCCCGTCGCCCCCTTATCCTTTAACGTCGGTGGCTGATAGGGTGTGTGCGCCCGATGCGGCCATGCAAAGACTTGGTTGCATGATTGAAAAACACAATTTTCTTTCGAGAATTTAATGCTTTAAACAGTAAAAAAAATGCATCGGAGTCTTCCTGAAGACAAGAGCAGTGGCTGTTGGCTATTACATTTTTTCGAGAAAGACTTGTTTCGTGGCCGCGATCCCCTTCAGTGGTGATCGGAATATATTTTCCCCCATCGTCGGTGCTGGCTGGCGCTCTCAGCGCCGTCTAAGATCAAAGGTAAGATAGCTAGTTAGCTTCACCGAGCAGGTCTTATTTCTGGGCTGTGCATACGAGATTGTCTTGCGCCCCCCCCGACATAATAAGAGGCTCGGGAGGGAATTTAAGTAGCGAACAATTCGAATGTTCTTCGAAACGAATCGACGCCGTTTTACATGCGGATGCCCTTTGGGCAGCTGGCGCCGCCGCTGTTAAGATGTCCAGCAGTGCGCTCCAGTTGACGACCTTAACGTCCGGGTGTGTTTGATGTGTGTTAACACGCCAACCGCCTTTTTAAATGATCCAGCAACAAGGTAATTGGATTTCGACAATCGTATTTAAACGTGATAGCAATTCACTCTGGATTTTTTTTCCAACATTTTTGGCCGTGGCATCGGCGGATCTCTTTACGGCTACAGCTAAGAGGGAGGAAATGGGTTACATGCATTAAAAACGAGGAAGCCACCATTCCTCCCAGATGCAATATCTGAAAAAAATAACATAACACGTCAAGTAGGGGGAATTCTCGGCACAGAAAAAATGTACATACGGAATCTGGCATTGCGAACTGTTTTTTACCTTATGAGTTGTAACAATGTAACGTCTTGCCTTAAAAATTACCAGTCGTGGTCACGTTATAAAAAATAAAATAAAAGCAGGTTCACTGATTCGATACATCTACTCGAAGGGTAGAAGGAAAATGGCCAAGGCTAATGTGTGTGTGTCTGTGTGTTTTTTCCTCCCTCTGCCCATTCTTTGACTGTTTTGCGGTATTTTGGCGAGTCTCTTGTTTATGCTTTTATTTTTTATTTTTAAACTAAACGCTATTTCGTATTTTTCTTAGTTAACAAAGATGGATTCATTCTGTTTAGTTTTCAAAACCTCGTAGAATGAATGGGTTCCTCTATTCTTGGCCGGAGCAGCTGCGAACGAACAAGATGGCGTTTGCTGATTTTTTTTCTCCCCTCCGTAGCGCCTTCTCTCTGTCTGTGAAAGACAGTAACCAAAGCATCGGCACAATTCGGGCAGACACTCGGTACTGGCCAGTTAAGTTTTGCCTGTAAGTTTCACGGCAGTGGACCATTAGGTTATGTTAATCAGTTTAATGTCGGTGATGAAATAATGAAGCCAGTCGGTCTTTTTAAACCGGGGATATTTGGGGCAACACCAAAGAGGATGTTTGCACATTCATCCTGAACTCTAGCAATTGCGAAATAAAATGTTTCAAATGTTAAACTGCTTGACGGATCCTTTAACGCAGTTTATGTTGCACTTTTAAAACAACGGTGTTTGACGTCTAAAATGTTGAATTATAAATCTGGTGGGACGTTTGCATTGTTTAATTTGAAACGCGTTACATTTCCTTTAATACAGCTTTAATGTTTTTATTTGCAAATTTACTAAATGGTGCGCTATATTAATCGGCATATAGCATTTTGGTAATGCATCAAGTATGAGTTTTATTTGAACACTGGTTAGACACTGTCAGAATTAGGTGCGATAAATCATAACCACTGCTTTACATTTCCTGTCACATTTCTTTTGTTGAAAGCCAGAACATCCCCTGGCGTTTCTCACCATGCCTTACTCTTTCTGGTAGACTCCGGTCAGTTTTGTGATCTGGCGACCTGGAGAGCTTCACATCGAAGTAACGTTTTGATTATTAATGTCTGTCATCGCCTTCGTGCACTCACCTGACTTCACCGCTAGACGTTTTTCACGTTAGGCAGGAGAACTTCGTGAGTGCCAAAGAAGCCTCATCTCAGTTTCTAAACGTTAATCTCGGCGATAGGAATTTAGGATCTTTTGCTTGTTCCTCTTTGTAGTATCCGCTGTTCATTTATTTGTCAATTCATGAATTGTATAATACTTATGGGAACATAGGTAACACGTGGTTTTCAATGAAGAGATACATGTCTAAATTGGGTTTATTGTGTTTTTTAATTATTTCTGATCTTAACAGTTTTATTCTTTTTCAATTTATAATGAAATCAAAAGGAGGTTAGAGTGGATAGGGAGCATTCAAGTTTATAATTATCCTGGTACACAAAACAGTTAACAGTGAGCTGTGGCCTAATTTGGATATGAGGCTGGTTGGCTCCCAGCTGGTCTGGTCCTAAGGAAGCAGGCAATCTGTCAGGTGTTTTCAACTCTATTTTTCTTTGCATATCTAACAGGGGGTTGTCCTCCATTCATTAGAGGCACACACTGCTGTAGCTGTTTGGAACCTTTGTCTCCGTAAGGAGGGTTGTAACTGCAATAGGTGAAGTTGCCTTCACTCCCATCACACCTGGATCGAGGGTGAAATCCCCGTGTGTCTAGCTGTGCTGCTATACATGTGGTAGAAGATGATAGATTAATCATTAGGACACATCCATGTGTATCTATTCTGTGCTTTTACATCTTCATGCTATTAACCACAGTGGGTTGACCCTCTGCTCGAATAATTATATTAGTTTTATTTTGACATCTGTATGCCATATTTTATTTGACAATGTTTTTTTTTAAAAAAAGATTTGGGGATTATAGTCTTAATGCATATCAAAAATGTACTTATTGTACTTAAAAAATGGGAAGTTAGCTGTTTAGTGTAGTTGTGAGCTAGCTATTGTGTTAATGTCATCAAAAATCATATGTTTTTAATACTCGTCAGCTTTTTTTTTAAATGAAAAGCTATAAACAAATGTGGTTCAGCCTTATTTGACAGTAAGGTTACTAAAGACTCCGACTCGCTTTACCCAAGGCCATCATAGGACATCGTGCCCCCCAGTTACACTGTGCTAATAGTGTAAGATGGTGAAAAGCTGCTTCTGTGAAAATCTTGGGCAAATGGCCAGTTAACCATAGTATTTCAAACAATTAGAATGAATCGTTACGATAAAGAGGGTGCATTGTTTGTTTTGTGCAGCCACTCTCATCTTGATGGCTCCTTTGGATGTCCTCATGGCATTCCTCTCATTAGCGTGAAACTCTAGGCATGTTTTTCCACCAAAAGTAGCTATAAGTATATATTTTTCTAATTTTTTGGACATTGTGCCCTCAGTAGTTATGTTAATTTTGCTCAGAAAAGAGGTTATCTATAGCTAGAAATTTTACCATTCAAATGACTCATAACACCAAACTGATGCAGTAAATTAGCTTGGCTAAAGCTGTTTTGGGTTCTGAAATTTCTTACCAAAAGCTTAGGTATAAATTGTAATTTAGCTAATTTACTTGTAGCTATCAGACACTGTCTTTTCCTAGAACGTTTTTGTGTCCGTTGAGTTAATGTGCATGTAAGTGATCCCTCCTCTGCTTCGCTGCTGTTTGTCAGCGTGTAGAATTAATGGTTTGCAGCCACAGAAATCTGCCTCCGGTTTCAAGCGACTGCTGTCTCCTGCTTTGTTCCGTTCAAAAAACTTCTGCTAAGGCACTTAGGTCATCAGGCAACTTTAAATAGATGGAGGTGGCCTGTGTAAGAATGCATTCCATAAAAACATTTATAGATGGAGACAAATACGTTTTGTGGAGTTTTTTTTTCTGTAATTGGGATGGTTTTGCACAGGGCAGCTCAACTCTCTGAACTGAACTTTCTGACATTTAATTGTACACTTCATGTTTTTACAGCGTGCCTTAAGACAAAAATATGGAAGGGACGGCATCATAAAAGCTTTGCGAGGTTTAAAGTTTCTGTGAGCTGATTAAAATGGAGCTGCGGCCAGTATTCGCACAAATAGCAATGAACAATTATCTGGCTTCTGTGGACTTCAGAGAATGCTATTTGTTTCTAGCAGATTTTCCACCCATGCATATTCTGTTATGTGAGTGGGAACCAATAGGATTAAGCGCTTATCGTTCATGCATCTATGCTTTTAGGATTACTGGTGAGGTCAGTGATAGTGCTGATTTTTACCCTTGTTTCATATGATCCAGTTTTAGCCACATAGGATTTCTGTCATCACCCCCAGGTGAACAAGTACAACCTTTTCTCTCACTCTTTTTATGAGGCAAGAAACGGTGTAGAATTTCCCTGGTGACAGTGTTTGTGCCCGGCTCTTATAGATAAACATGAGCACAATACAAAGTCAGTTGTGCACACCTTTTGTTTAGAATGTCGTATTTTGGAAGTGCTGTATGTGAACCGTCCAAATCCCAACTGCTGTATGAAAATGCCGTGGAGTCCTGAGAAGATGCTGGAGCGTGTCTGCAAAATTAATCATGATAAAGGTGCAGAACTTGCCGTGGAATAGTATCACTCGTGGTGGGTCAGATGGTGGCCTCGAGGAGAGTGTTTCTATAATATGGATGTAGCTTATTGGGCTTGTTGCTCCATTTATGGCTAACCTCTTCAGCCCCCTGTCTTGATGGCAAACATAGGAGGGGAATGAAAGCTGGAGAGAAGAAGCAGGAAGCTGTTGGGCTTCAGTGGAGATGGTGCCGACTAGAGCAGTAGCAAGGTAGACACAACAGCGCTGTATCCCCTGAGCTTGGGGTTCGTTCGTGATGTTGCTTGATCTGTGGTGCAATAATAGCACAACGTGGCTACCCGCTTACTCACTAAGGATGGTGGTCTATAGATGGTTCATTGTCGATGGAAATGGAGCTGGACATTGGAGCAGCCAGCGCCTGGAGGATCAGGAATCTAATGTGCATGTAGTGCAGAAAGTTAGCCAGTCTGTGGGGTTCTTAGTCAAGCAATGGGCTAATCACGCTAATAAAGTTCAGTAATGGTGCAAACGCGCAGTCATAGTCAAATTTATAGTCTATTTAATGTTTATATTTCTGTTCTGCTTCATGAAGCACCATTAGTGCGGTAGTACAGTTTCTGCTAATCAATTAGCGGTATAAGCCGTGCACTGAGAGATGTGGTGAAAAACGGCAGGCTGTCGAGTGACTGGCTGGGCTGCTGCTCCGGCTCCCCAGAACGGCTCCCTAAGTCGACCTGGGAGGCTGGAGGAGCCCGAACGTGACCTGTAGATTGGGGTATATTTGAACACAAACAAGCTCCTCTTCTCCACGGCAATTTATTTTTAGTGTTTGGCTGCATGTGACTTTCCACTCTGCTGCCCCTTAACCTGCCCCCCCCCCCTTCCCCTTTAAAGCCATTCATCAGGTGCAAAACAATACAGAAGAGCAGGGACACCCTGGTTATTTCTGTCTCTTTGGGTGCGCCTTGGGGTCACAATTCACTAATGCAGTGACTGCTGCCTCTCCGGAGGTCGCCTCAGTGTGGAATTTTGCACGTCACCTACAGGAACACAGTGGGTGGGGCATTGATGCTTTACCAAACTGCGGCCATATTGGTGGTGGCAATACTCTGCTAATTCAGCTTTTGTGCCAACAGGTTCTGATATTAAAGGCTCCGCCCCAACACTAACTGAGTGACACACGAGGTCAGGCGGGGGTAACGAGAAAATGGGGCGAGTTCAGTTGCCAAGATGGAGAAGCAGGCTAGTGGAGCAATAGCACTTACACGACTCATTTAACACGGAGCTCAACACTAGGACTTAAAAGTTCCATTTATTTATTTATTTATTTTCGGGCCGTGTGGAATATTTGATTAACCTGCCAAAAAAAGAACCGAGGATGGTGTCAAGCTACCAACATGGTGTTTCCCTGACTTGCCCTGGTTTCATGATCGTCTTCATACGTTTTTATACCAAAGTGAGTACAGCTTTTGGGGTGATCTTGAGGTTGGTTTTTATGTTATAAGTCGCTGTCCTGGGTGTGCACACAGTTAAGGGATGTCACATGTTTTCAGTGGATTTAATCATGCTTGTACCTGCTAAAGACATAGAAGTTAAGTTATGGCACAGTGCGGAGCCCATGAGTCGCTTGGATTTATACGCCAGGCACACTTCAGGGGGTGTTAAGACAAATCTAATGTATCAGGAATCAGGTGGGCTTTGTAGTGAGAGGTCCACTGAGAGGTCCAGCAAGGTGCTGTTTGGGCAGAAGAGATTCAGATGTATTTACACGTGGTGGAAGGTGTGAAGACAGTTGTAGACAGTGGGATTCAGTTTTAAACTGAATCCATGTAGATAAAATGGGATCACAACCAAAAAGTTGATGGAAAATTTGCTTGTGTGGTACTTAATTCATAATTTAAATGTATGGAATTACATATAGCTTGTCCAAACCCTATAGTATCGACATGTGCATCATGAAATTCTTCATTAAAATCAGCTGTATGATTGATTTAGCATAATTGCTTAGGTGAATTGAAGTCACGAAATTGCCTGTAGTTGTGCATGTGTGAGTGATTTGGAGTGTCGGTGTGCCTTGCTGTGGGTTGGCGCCCCATCCTGGGTTGTTTCCTGCCTTGCCTCCAAAGCTTCTGTGATAGGCTCCGAACCTCTGTGGCCCTGAATAGGACAAGTGGGTACAGAAGATAGATGAATGGTTAGTTATTTACAAAATTTATTACTTCTGTCAACTTTCCATATTGGTTTTAACTGCATTTGTTAACCAGGGTTTGAACAGTTTTGTCTTTAGTGTGCTGTGTATTTGTTAAACAGCACAAAATTAAATAAAATGACTGATTTCTGGGATTCAGTGCCAGGGTGGTCTGTCCGTCGCAGCATGTCTGGCTTTCATGCTGCACTGCGTGTAGGGATACCAAATCTGTGGCCCTCGGAAGAGAACCGCGTGTTCCGGAAAGGCAGCAGGCAGTGAAAATCCTCTGTGTGAATAACTGGAGTGTAGGTAGGGCAGCAGTGTGAAGACACGCTGTCAGCCAGGGCCTGGAACAGGTACTGCCACTGTGCTGCCTTTCATCCAGCAAGGTGCCAGCCTGGGTTTCTCCAGCCATAAATATGTTTGATAATTTGTGAACCTGCAAAAACATGAGCTGTGTGTGTGTCTTGGGAGAGAGATCATTGCTAAGCAACGGAGATTCTGTTTAAATTTGGTCTTTAGGAGATTAATGTTAAAAAAACGTACGGCCTCAGAATTTTGGCTATGGTTACAGGCGAGTACCTACCCAGCTAGTTTGAATGAGAGTGTGTTGCTCGCGCAGCCGAATGCGCCTAACGGAATGCAGGAGATGCAACGCTTTGCATATGCGAAGCACACATGCAGAAGCTAACTCCGGCTTCCCAGCCACCTGACCCTGTAACTCTACTGGTGAGTTTTATTAACCCAAAGAAGCACTTTGCATGTTAAACCTCAAGCTTTCTGTTTACATTCGGAGTTTTGACTGAGATTTGACTGGCATGGGGGGTGTATAGGTGGTTGGAGGGGGAAAAAATGCGGTCGAACCTGTAAGCGAATTCTTTGGGATGCCGATGACTGTTAGACAGGCCTCTTTCCTCGTCTAATCGCTCGGCTGTCTGTCATGTGACTCCTCCCATGCCTGAGCTCCGCTTTATTTATTCTTTGGGACTGGGGGGAACGTGATGTAAATGTACTCTGGCAGTCAGTCGGAGTGTGTCTGTCTTTGGGGTATGGCTCTGTACCACTCGTGTGGGGCAGGGTTTAGCTGCTGTACACCTTGGCATGTGGGGTGACCCTGCTTAGCCTCCCCTGGTTGTTGTTGACAGCGCTGTGGTCGGAAGGAACAGGCTGTGACAGTTTTCTCGCTGAACCTGTTTCGTCCGGGGGG
>JABFEA020000110.1:389243-405819 GCA_019775915.2 Cyphomyrus plagiostoma | reverse complement strand
GGACCCCCCAGCCTAGCCTACGATAACACACCCTAATTCACCAGCTGGCTTTCGGCTCTGTGCAGTGTTGAAGATCCTTGGTGTCGCATCCCTTGTAAAAAGAGCAGACATTGTGGGTTGGGGGGGGCTCTGATACAAGTAGTCTTAAGCACAAGGCTAGAAGCAGAATCCTGTTGCTAGGCAACCGCTTCTGACTGGAAAAGACGCGACTGGGCCGCTAGTAAGCCTGCAGAGATTCCGCGCTGGCGTTCAGGATGCAGCCATGCTCCCGCGCCCGCCGGCATACTCTCTTCATGCTCTGTTGGGAGTAGGTGTCCCTGCAGAGCTGCCAGGGTGCCCTCTGCGTCCATGACCCTGCTGTAACAGTGCAGGGCTGGTTGTCAGGGCATCGCCCGTCGGTGTCGTGCCACATGACGGGAAGACGACCTCGCCTGCTAACCATCTCCTCCCTCCTCCCCCAGATCAGCAAGCGTCCCGGCAGCTGGAGCGAAGCACACCGTCTAGAAGAGGAAAATGAGTGAACTGGACCAGCTACGCCAGGAGGCTGAGCAACTCAAGAACCAGATCCGAGTGAGTGGCGGCGGCGGCGGGGGAGGCACGCCCGTGTCTGTGGCCGTGTCTGTGCCCGTGTCTGTGCCCGTGTCTGTGCCCGTGTCTGTGCCCGTGTCTGTGCCCGTGTCTGTGGCCGTGTCTGTGGCCGTGTCTGTGGCCGTGTCTGTGGCCGTGTCTGTGCCCGTGTCTGTGCCCGTGTCTGTGGCCGTGTCTGTGGCCGTGTCTGTGCCCGTGTCTGTGCCATGCCCGTGTCCCTGCACAGCCACCCCGTGGATCTTCTCCTGCTTTTCTGTCACCAGTTGGCCCCGGTTCTGTCTTCCACTCGCAGTCCCTATATGGTCATCAAAACCCCCCTGCTCTCCCTGATTAGCTGAACAGTACACAGCTTCCCCAGTTAGTAATTCCAACTCTGCATGTGCGTTTGGGAGAATATCTTTCATTTCGAATGTATGCGGATGGCTGTAAATCACATGACCATTTCTGGGCCGTTAGTGTGCCCATGTGGGTCTGGGAATTTTATGTCCATGTTAATAGTCCTGATAATGGGTATTTCTCAATACCAAGAATGCAAAGATCATACTTGTGGCTTTGACAGGAGCGGTCTTGTCATTTTACTTGGGGCACAGTGAATCATGTGATGGGTACGGTCAAGTACGCATCCTGAGAAACAGCCAGTGTGTCCTTTTGAGGCCTTCTCCACTGGGATCTTATGGGTAGACAAGACATCGTGAAGGGAAACCAAAAGTACCTGGAGCTGAGGACACCGGCCTACAGGCTGGGAAAACGACCCAGATGGGGCTAATGAGCTCCGTCGGTCTAGCGTCAATCCAGCCAGCGGCCCTTTTCCCAGAAGCGCTTGGGGTGCTTGCCAAAGGGGGTTCTGTGCCACGTGTTCATCGGGTCACGTGCAGCGACTTCATCGGAATGCTTGTCTAAGCCACACCCAGTACAAAGGAAAACTAGCAGTAAACAAAGAGCGGTGGTACAATAGTGCCGTGTAACACTGCATGTGCAGTGGGTCTGTGAGTCGTGCCGCTGCAGTCTGCTTTTAGCGAGCAGACACACTTTGCGGAGGACACTTCTTGAATGTGGCATCAGCGTTCTGTAGCTGCAAAGCCTCCTACCACGATCCAGGATTGGGAACAGCTTGTGGTCGGAGTGGTTTGGACCCACTGCTACGCCCAGCTGCATGAACGGCGCATTTCTGGATCATTTTTGGACCCGGAGAAAGCTCGGCAACGTTGAGTGCATGGGGCTGGCAGCAGAGGGGACGGCACTGCCGTGCCCACAGTGCAGGCAGGAAGCAGGGACCCCAGGAGGAGACGCAGCTCCTCACCCATGATATGAAGGACTGATGCATGTCAGGTGCTTAAAAAGTGGTCCCTTTTCAAACACTGTTTTGCAGCCATTTTCTCCTAGTATGGGGGTGGGGGTTTCCTCTCCGGTTACTGTTCCAAAGCCTTGCTGATTTATGAAGGGCGTGACCCCGGCCACTAGGTAAATGGTCGGCACTGCAGAGGGGGATGGATTAAATTTCCATGAACCCTGATGTGTGTCGTCTCCTGTGTGCGGCAGGCCAGGAATTTGTATCGCTGCTCGCGTGCCTGGGAAGAGTCGACCTTTCACCTTTCTTTCTTCTCTCTTCTTGCAGGATGCCAGGAAAGCTTGTGCAGATGCTACCTTGTCTCAGGTAAAAACCTGTTATGTTTTTTTTTTTTGCTGACTTGGCTTAAGGTCTGCCCGCTGCCACAGAGGAAGAGGTGTTTTTTCCACTGGGCAATGACAGTTCAGCACAAGGCTTGTATCATCAGCCTCGTGGATGCTGCTGTCTGGGAGTGAGTTTGGGTTCCCGGCACCTGTGCTCAGCCTGTGCCTTTGATGCGAGCGCCACCACCAGCATTCCAGTTACCCTGGCAACTGCAGCCCACGGCGACCTGCCGCTCCCGCTGAACATCCCCTGCTGCTCTTTCCTCAGATCACGGCGAACATCGACCCCGTCGGCCGCATCCAGATGCGCACCAGACGAACGCTGAGGGGACATCTGGCCAAAATCTACGCCATGCACTGGGGCACCGATTCCAGGTATTGCTGCATTGGTGCGCGCCGCAGTTTGTGTCCCCGCATCAGTACACGGGGGCAGCGGGATTTAGCGGTGATCAGATCCATGGCTGCAAACATCTCCTACCTTTGAGCGCGAGTTGTTAACAGTAGCAGTTATGATAGTAGTGATAGGTTAGAGGTAAAGCCAACAAATGACTGTTAAAGAATTATGGGTGAAATGTCCAAGATGGGGGCGAGAGTGGCGCAGTGGTTCGTGATACGGAGGTGTCTCTCCCATATGGTACTCTGTCATGGGAGACTGTCACACAGAATTCATCTATAATCTCTGCTTGTTTGATCAGGCAGCTGTGGGACGGAATAATAGCGGCTGAGCATTGTTGGTGCCCCTGTGGTCGTCCTGCATGTTCTTTTACGCCGGTGCGGCCTGGCAAGGCCCTTGAAGCCCCCACAGGCATCTTACCCCCAGACCTCCTTAACCCCCAATCCCGTCACCTGCACTTCCGCTCATTAATTATCCGAGTGCAGTACTTCATCGATTCTTCTGGGGGGGGCCAACTGCTGCACCATGTTTACAGTTGAATGACAACTAACAGCCCCCCCCCCCCCCCCTTGCTCAGGGACGCAGTCCCACAGGGCTCTGTCCCGGCAGTCGATCGCCTGCCCCTCCGCCGGCTGCCAGCGTACTACACTGCCTATTTCCAGAACAGATGATAAAAAAAGACGATAAAACATAAGCTTCCTGTTTGCAGGCACAGCCTGCCCAGCCGGCTATTTTTAGAGTGTCCACCAGGGGGCTCCCTCGCCTAGTCCTCCCTGTGATGCCGCCTCTACATCTGCCGCTGCAAGTGGGCCTAAAAGGATGAGGATCCCCATGCCCCCACGTCCCAGTGGTCCTCCCACATGCCTGCTGTTTGGGAGACCTGGCGATGGGTAGCAGGCCCATCTTATGCCCGGTTATGGAGACCTGGCCATGGACAGCAGGCCCACTTTATGCCCGGTTATGGAGACCTGGCCATGGACAGCAGGCCCACTTTATGCCCGGTTAGGGAAGCTGCTCCTTGCTGGCAGTTTCTTAGCGCAATTCTAGAGAGGTCAAGAGTCTGTACAGTTTTAGGATGCTCTCCTTGTTGTTGAGTCTAAATGAAAAATATAAGTAGATTTTTTTTTTTGTCATGGAGGGGGATTTAAAAGTAATGAAAATAAAACGTGAACAATGCTAAACTGTTCTTGAAAGTTGTCAGTCGTGTAGTTCTCTAGAACAGCACCCCCTTCAGGCGGCTCGCAGGCAGCTGTGTAAGACCCCCCGGTCCGTTAATCTCGTGTGTGCTCGGCCAGGATGTCTGGGCAGAGTCGGCACGCTAATGCCGCCCGGCGTGTAAGCTGGCGTGGGCCCACATGGACCAAGACGCCTAATTCCAAATTCTCGTAAGCGGGCCATGCCTGTCCCGCGTGCGTCCACCACTGGCTTTCATTCTGTGGAGAGTGATTTTGAGCCGTCGTGCCCTCTGCTGGTGGGGGCTGTGCAGTCCAGCTGCCTTCAGAAGGACGCGTGGGTTTCTCACGCCGCTGTCCCTCTCCCCACAGACTCCTAGTCAGTGCTTCCCAGGATGGTAAGCTGATCATCTGGGACAGCTATACTACAAACAAGGTAAGCCTGGCCGCCCCACCTGCTCTCGCTTTCTTCAGTCCTCACTCTGCGTTTGCTCACATGCCCAGCAGACTGGCTTTCTTTATGTCTTATTGGTTAATAAATTCCCTCTGGGGCTCCTCCCCCTCAATGCCCTGTCTAGCTTGGGGGGTGTGGCCACAAGTAAGCCCCACCTTCAGTGTATCTGTAGCAGCTCCCCCCCTCCCCCAATGGGCTCCACATTTTGGCGAGAGGCTCGAACCTTGGTCCATCACCTTTAAAGTGTACACAGTGGTGGAGCTTTTCCCCGGGCTGGTGAGGGATAGGATAGGGGTGGAGCGGTGGTTCACCCGCAGTGTCTCCCCAGGTGCACGCCATCCCGCTACGCTCCTCCTGGGTCATGACCTGTGCGTACGCCCCCTCCGGGAACTACGTGGCGTGCGGTGGTCTGGACAACATCTGCTCCATCTACAACCTGAAGACTCGCGAGGGCAACGTGCGCGTGAGCCGTGAGCTGGCCGGACACACAGGTAGGGGTTACCCCGCACCCCCCTCCACACGTCAGTTTGGAGCCTCATGTTCAAAGTCATTTTCACAGCATTTTAGCAAGTTTACTGGGTATTCATTGAAACTGGGGATACCAGTGCCCAACCCTGTCTCTTGGTTATAGAAGGTGGTTTATTCCTTCAGCCTCCGGCTGCCTTGGCTATGGAGGCACTGCTGCCTTTGAGGGGAGTCTTGTGGAGGCTGGGACAGACCGGCAGCCGCTCTGAAGCCAGGAGCCTCCCTCTTGAGTTTCCCCCATGTCAGAAGTGACCGCTCCAGTGGGGCTCTTAGGCAGAGTTTGTGGTCGGGGCTGTTCCCAGTCAGATCAATCAAAGAGGTTTCAAGTCGGGTCAGTTTACTGAAAAAGCAGCAAGCGAAACTGTCAAAGCGTTGGGGGGGTCTGCCAGCCCTCACCCCAACGGGGGCACCTTCCTCAGGGCCCCCTCCAGGCTGGGTGTCAGCCCGGACGGCCGTGACTGTGCTGGACAGCTGATCTCCCCGTGAGGAGCAGGAGAACCCCAGCTGAACCCTGGGAGCGTGTCCCAAAGCGAGCGTGACCGTGTTCTATGGGCGATGCTGTGTTAATAAGCACGTCAGCATGGCGTCAGCGTCACCTGCTTGCACTCGGCCCTCTGCAGAATTCCATTGCCACAAAATACCTGCTGTTCAATGTTTGGGGAATATTCTAGATCTCCTGTTGAATCATGGCCTTCCCGTGCGGAACTGCCAGCCGCCTCTGACACGAGCCTCTGCAGTCGAGCCCAGCACTAAGGCTTCCTTGGGTGTCATTTGAGGTGGCTAGTGCTCCTTTTTTAAACTAACTTTATTATTTTAGGCACCCTTACATAATTTGGTGCTTGTTTTGGAGATTTGGCCTTGCAGCCGTCTGGATAATAAGGCTGATATAATACACAGCGAAGCAGATGCTGCTATTCAGAGAGTCTTAACGTCTCAGTAAATTTCATGTAATTTGCATTTAGCCGCTTAGCCTGTGCTGTACTGCAAGGGGGCGCCAGGTCTCCCGCGGCGAAACTGTAGGCTGCTGTTACTGGCCTTTGTGCCATGGCAGCCCAGCGATTTCCCCCTCCCAAGGGCCAAATTCCATCAGCAACACGAAGCCAAGATTTGCTACATGAAACGTAAGTTTTTTTTTTTTTTTTAAAAAAAAAAAAGCTCAAATTTGTTGATCAGGGGACAATAAATCTTGGCAGCTGGGGATACGGGTGCGAACCGCAGTCCGCCGGTTAGTGGCCGCTGCCTTATGCTAATATTAGCACTGAACATCTGGGTGAGGGCAGGGCAGCTGCACCGGGCTGCAGCAGTGGGACCAGTTCCAGGACTTAAACCAGTAAACCTTTTGAGCTCTGTTTGTTTCCTCAATCCCTGCCAGGTGGTCGGGCCCTTTGGGTTTCTTGTATGGCCTCCTGACTTTATTGGGTCAGAGCGCCTGTTCAGGATCACTGTTTCTGCGGCCAGATGTTTCACTGCAGGAAATGACACACTGCTTCCACTCCTGTGCGTTTCACAGGAGACCCCTTTCCTGGCAGGGTCTCCTCAAGCCTTGGTATTTTTGTGATGCTTTGAGTAGCATTTCACTTGGAAAATAAATAGTTGTATAAAAGGATAAATAAGTCTCTAAAAAAAAGCTTTTAGCTTCATTTAGGATTGAAGACTCTTACTTGCTTATTTCAATTTTCCTGTATCACAGAGCTACCAGCATGTGAGTTTGGGGACATTTTCACAACCTTGACCTTTGCTCCTTTCCACACAGGTTACCTGTCCTGCTGTCGTTTCCTGGATGACAGCCAGATTGTCACCAGCTCTGGCGACACCACCTGGTGAGTGAGGGAACTTCACTACCGATCTTGCAGGCATGAGCACATGTGCCAATCCAAGCCTGAGCCTCATGTGCTTCTTGAGGACAGGACACTTGGACAGGCCCGCGCACTCATTCGACCCCCACCTACCCTGATCCCACCCCGATTACAGGTGTTACCTGTAGCTGACATTTCTCATGGCTCACTTAACCCACTTGTCCTGCACTGTACAGGTGTGACCTCACCCCTATCATACGGCATTCGTTTTACAAAAAAGGGGATCTTGGGGGCAGCTGCGGCCCTTGGGGAGTGGGACGGGGGCAGTATGTGGCTCAGCAGCTCGGATTGCTGTACCAGAGACCGGAAGGTCGCTGATTCACATCCCCCGGGCAGCAGAGTGATGTCACCGTTGGCACCGTGCACACAGGGTGTAAGCCGAGTTGCACCAGGGACTGTGTGCCGCTTTCCGATTTCATACGACACTTTAGATGAAGGCATCTGCTGAATGGTTAGCGTGAGCATGATCGGTTCTTGGCTCCCCCGCCCGCACTGACGCCTCACGCCTGTGTCCGCAGCGCCCTGTGGGACATTGAGACGGGGCAACAAACCACCACCTTCGCGGGCCACACTGGTGACGTCATGAGCCTCTCCCTGGCGCCCGACTCGCGGCTATTCGTGTCCGGCGCCTGTGACGCCTCCGCCAAGCTCTGGGACGTGCGGGAAGGCATGTGCCGGCAGACCTTCACTGGCCACGAGTCCGACATCAACGCCATCTGCGTACGTCTCTCCCCGTCCTCTTCTGCCCGCCGTTGCCGTTGGTTTCCTGCCCTGTGCAGAGACAGACGTGGCGTGTTGGGATTCCTGAAATCCGGCATTTTCTGTCTCGTTTGTCTAACATTTACGGCAGTATCAGCCATACAGGTGTCTAACTCTTGATACTGGAAATGTCCTGTACTGCAGATCAGCCTGTGAATTTGTCAGATATATAACATGTGGAAGGGGACTGAAAATCCGGAGTACTTGATTTGATGTTGGGGTAATTTTACGTGATGCCAGTCGTATATACAATTTATCAACCCACAGCCTTACCTGATGTATTACCTCAGTATTATATACAATATACCATGATGAATGGCCTCACTCTGTGTGTGTGTGTGTGTGTAGTGTTAATTAGCAGTAATTCAGCGGTGCTGGACGTGTAATTTAGAGCATTGGGGCGTGGCTCCAGGCAGTCTGGCTCTGCATGTTTTAACGTACTGGCACAGTAGAGTGGGCGTGTCCAGTGGGCGTGTCCAGGGGACAGGAGAGGTGACGGGAGCCTTAACCACATAGAAGCCGTGCGCTAATCCCACCTGCACTCCCGCCGCAGTTCTTCCCCAACGGCAACGCCTTCGCCACGGGTTCAGACGACGCCACCTGCCGGCTGTTCGACCTGCGCGCTGACCAGGAGCTGATGGTGTACTCGCACGACAACATCATCTGCGGCATCACCTCTGTGGCGTTCTCCAAGAGCGGGCGCCTCCTGCTGGCCGGATACGACGACTTCAACTGCAACGTCTGGGACGCCCTGAAAGCCGACCGTGCAGGTGAGTCCTCTCCTTCCTGCCGAGAGGCATCAGGTGTGCTGGCTACCAGCCTCTTGGAACTAAAGATTCCCAAGGTGTGCGGATGATGTTTGGGTTGGGTGCAGTGAGCAACGAACTTTTTTTTTTTTTTGCCACTGCTCCCTCCAGCCTTCAGAGATACGACAGTGATGTAGGGTGTCCTGACACGACCTGCTCTGCACTCTCCACACTCTGCTTGTTACTGTGTGTGTCCTCCTCAAACCACCATCATCATTAACGTTCTCTGATGATCTCCATGTCCTGCCTAAAGTGAAACGGCCCTTTTCGTGATATCTGTCGGCACACCTGGATTCTCCTACCAGTTCTCAGGGACAACAGCGTCCCTCATTCGTGCCTCGGCGTTTCTGACTAATTGGCATCTCTTAAACAAGGTTACTATCAGGCTGCACCTGTAGACCAGGGAGATTGCCATTAACTACCTGGATTTTAGCCTAAAACAGTGTTTCCCAACCCAGTATTTTGGGATCCACAGAGAGCCCACGTTTTTGTTCCCCCTCAGCTCCCGGTAGGAGCAAAAATGTGGACTGTCTGCAGGTCCCCGAGGATCGGATTGGGAATCACTGGGCCAGATGATGGTAGAGGCTGTATCCGGCTCTTGGTCTGACTGGTGCCGTGTTCCTAGGTGTCCTGGCCGGCCATGACAACCGTGTCAGCTGCTTGGGTGTCACCGACGATGGCATGGCGGTGGCCACCGGGTCCTGGGACAGCTTCCTCAAGATCTGGAACTAAAGCTTGCCAGGTGTGTTTCACCCTCAGCATCCTGCATGAAGTTATTCCCCGTCTGCTGAATTTCCAGGCTCTCGGTGTGATGCTTAAACATTAACTAGACACCGGATATGAAATGAGTATAACCTTCCATGCAGCATGAGGCAGATGTACCTTTCAATTGGCTGCCATTAATTATTAATTATTGGCTGTGGGACGTCTACCAGCACCCAAGAAAACCAGAAGCCTTGCATATAAATAGGCAAAATAGAAAGCTGAATTGATTAATTTTGTATTGTTTATTATTTTTACATTGTTTGAGTTTGAAAACTTAGCAACTTTAGTCATGCTCATCTGTTATAAAGATTGAGTAAATCAATGTGGATGTGCAGCTCTAGACCTGTAATTGCCGCTGGATCATAACTTGGTATTAAGGCTGATTCAGCTGTCAGACACACAGGCCAAACTGAATGTTAATGAGAGAATTTTATGTGCATACAGACGTCAGCAGATGTTAAGCAGCAGACAGCTTGTTTAAAAAAGGCTGCATTTCCGAAGTTTGCCTGAGCTGCAGTAGGACGCCATAGTCAGGCTGTGTCTCTGTCGCCATCTGCTGTCTCTGACCAGAATGACAAGCATTTGATTTGATTTTGTCATGGGGGGGGGGAGGTGCACAGGGAAGTTTTGAGGCACTGAATCATCTTTAAGTACATTTTCTCTCCCTTTCTGTTTCCACACAGCCAGCATCCGGACTCCAAAGTTGACTGGAACTCCATTCCAACATCAAAATGTTTAAATTTCATTGCATATCTCAAACACCACAATGAAACTGACTCAAACATCCCCAAAACCACAAAAAAGGGCAAAATGACACCTTTCTCATTTACAAACAAAAAGAGCACAATTATTTATCAGTTGGCTATAAGAGAAAATTAACCGAAGAATTGTGGTATAAAATGAAATGAAGCTGTGCACTTCCTCCAGGGACCATTCTACGATAGCGTCTTGAGATCAGAAACACAAACACTATAACCCCGTGCAAATGTATCACGTATCTTCAGTTCAAATGTTTGAGTGAAAGTAATTATGGAAAAATCTAACTTGATAGTTTTTTAGTCTTTTTGTTTGTTTTTTTTTTTTTGGTTCAAAGAATTTAGAACTGATGGCTTCTTTAAACGAGGATTAAAGGCTTTTCTTTTATGTCCTAGTCTGTGGAGATTTTAGAGCTGAGATTGTAGGTTGCTGTTTTTAATCCAGCTTTATTCACGTGAGAGATATGACCATCCAAACGGAGAAGAAAAATAGCAAAAACATGAAACTTCACCGGGAATCAGTGACCGACTTGTTTTGTTTTTGAGGGGGGGGAGGGGGGGGTCAGTTCTGTATATTTAGTCTTGGATTATTTTTCCCACTTTCTCTTTCTGTCTTGTCTTTGTTTGCACAAAAAAGAAACTTCATCTGTAGGA
Source organism: Cyphomyrus plagiostoma (assembly GCA_019775915.2). Taxonomy (NCBI): domain Eukaryota; kingdom Metazoa; phylum Chordata; class Actinopteri; order Osteoglossiformes; family Mormyridae; genus Cyphomyrus; species Cyphomyrus plagiostoma. The sequence goes on along the minus strand of JABFEA020000110.1, from coordinate 395,420 downwards.
TAATGTTGAAAATGTTAACTAACCAAGCACACGCTGTAATGAGAATGAATGCTTGTTTTTAAAACAGACAAAACCGTTTTAACCATTTACACACCACCTCCTCTTGGGTATTGTGGAGTAATGACATGAAGATTAACCCCTGTTTTTCATTATTTCTTTTGTTTTTTGTTTTTTGGTTCTCAAAGGTGGACTTGGCTGGGGTGGGGTGGGGTGGGGTGGGTTGGGTTGGGTTGGGTTGGGTTGGGTAGTGGTGGTGGGGTGGGTGGAGTCATAGTTTTTCTTTTATATCCCGGGTTACATTCCGGAGTTTCCTGTTCAGAGGCGGCCATCCCGTGCTTGAAAACGCAGTTCCTACTCTGTGAATGAAATGTTGTATAAATCAATGTTTGAAAATAATGATACTGAAACTTTCTAAGTTAAAATTTTAAAAAATTTCTTTTTGTTTGCCATGGGTGGGTTAACCCTTAGAATCGCATGCTGTAGAATTGCTTAAAAAGTGCATATGGAATTAAGTCCTTTGATGTTTTTCTTTGAAAAAATAACCTGTTAAAACTGTCATTACCGCTGTATTTATATTGTTTTCCTCTTTATTTTGGCTCCTCTGTGCCGTGTGCCGGGGAGACGTAAATGCATTAACCGTAAGTTCATGGTTAAAAAAAAAAAAAAACATTCCCACTTAGAATCTCTAATGTCTGGATTGATGCTTGAAGGAATGAAAATAAGGCGTCTGTCCCGATTCTACACACTTTGGAAGATTCGCGTGCCCAGACGTAACACGTGGGCATACGCACTCACACAGACACAAGACACGAGAACAAAAACATCGATTCATTCTGTAGCAGCCTTTTTCCAGAATCAAGACAAAATTTACTAGAATTATTTTGTAACAGTTTTTTTCTGGCTTTCTTTAATACAAATAAATGGGGGAAAAATTAAAAAAAAAAAAAAAAAAAAAAAAACTTGGAACATCTGAATGGCAAACTTTCTTTCTGTAGTTTCCCTAATCACTGTAAAAACAGAAGCTCCTTTAGCAGTAGGTGGCATTCTTTGTTTCTTTTTATTTCCTCTGCGACATTCTGTACAAAAAAGATGTGCTGTAATCGTGCGTTAGGCCTGGAGGTGGCAAAAAATAAATAAAATAATAAAAATTAAGTTCCCTTTTTCGTTTTCTCTATCCATGAAATAACTGTAGAAATCTGCTCCACTCTTGTCCTTTTTCATCTTTTGTATTTAATTTTCAAGTCAGTGTACTACAGAAAGCTGGATGCAAGATAGAAACTATATTAAAATGTACTGTTATTTAAGATGTAATAAAAAGCAGTTTGAGATGATAGTGTCTACTTCATTGCTTTTTATTTTTGAAATCAATCAAGTGTTCTATTCTCTACGACAGCCCCTGTATTTTCTTTCACATGTAGTGTGAACAAGTTTGCCGCTGAAGCAGCAGAAAAAGTATCGGTAGATGTAGTGAAAGTTCGGGATAAGTGTATTCCACAATCTTTGTTATCTCAAAAGCCTGGTCCGTGACATTCCTAGCGACAGCCCAAATAAGATGTGTGCTGCACCAAAGGAACCAGTGTATAGTCTGTCAGAGAGCGGGAAGGAGATGTGTACGGGGACTGGGATTAAAATAAGGCTTTGTACTCGCCTGATGTGAATCAACAGGGTTTAAGGTTGAATGACAATTAGTAAGTTTAGGTTCAACACTCCACGAGTGAATAGCAGCAGAACATGTTTCTGTTGATTATTTTATGGCTGCTTTTTCAAAAGGGGGCATTTTGAAATTCATTAAAGCTGCTGATGGAAGGTCCTTGACTGAGACTTTAACTGGTATTTTTTCAAAACATTCTACGCAATCGGTAAATTTATTCTCAGTAGGACATCTGACATTGTAGCAGGTCATTTGTTTGAAACACCCTTCTGTTATATTGGATTATTAAAGACAACTTTAATACGAAACATGATGGGGTTACCTGCTAAATGTGTATAAAGTAGCTGCAGCTGATATTTAGTGGATTCAAGCATAGTTCTGAATTTTATCTGTGGGGATTGCCCTCAAACACCTCATGAAAGATTAATGTATCACAGATTCTTAATCACTTCTTCTCATTTCTGTATAAAGCCAGTTTGCCGGACAATTGGCACTTTGTTAGATCAGTGCCCCCTAGGCAGCCGCCCATATTATTGACTGGTCCCGCATTGCACCAAAATGCAAAATGCAATAAAAATGTGGTCAGTCGCCAATCTTAGGGTGGGTTGGCAGCTCTGATCCTGGAGTGCTGAGATCCAGCAGGTTTTCCATCCCTGGTCTCTGATGAACCATACCTGATCTCAGGAAGACAGTAACTCATCAGGTAGGATGGAGAACCTGCTGGATCCCAGCACTCCAGGACCAGGGTTGCCTGTCCCTAGCCAAGCTGATAATTCAGCCTGATCAACAGCTAACCACAGAAATAGGCATTGTTAAACAGCTGACAATAATGGCAATGACTATAAATGAATGACAATGAACCCCCTCAAATTTGAATCCTTCAAATCACTAGTTTTGCAGATTACAGTGCAATTACAGTACCTGCTTATTTAACAGACACTTTTTTTTCCAGAGACATAATTGAGAAAGTATGGTTAGTCAATCCTGATCTGTGAATGTGCACATCTACCAAGTGTAGAAGATGGATATTTTTTCTAAGAAAAGTACATTTTTGTCAAAAATTGTTAAATCAAGGGAACATCGGGGGTCCTGCAAAGACTTGAACCTTCAGATTACTAATCTAGGTCCTTAACTTCTACATTTTATAACAGATTATGGTTCTGTGTTCCTCAGTCTGGCCCGAAGTCTTTTCTTAGGAGTCCTGCTACTACCAGACAGCTGCTTTCCTAGTTGTGTAGTCTGACCCCTGCAGATGAACCTGAAGTTTGCAGCCCTACTGTTTTCCTTGACAAAAATAACCCCCTGCCACAGGACAACTACAGGGCTTTTGTAAATTTTTGGCATGCTGGTTCTTGTTTCAAATATGAATTATTTTTCTTGGCTGGGCGGTTTGAGTTATGCCCCAGGCGCCAGACCTGCTAAGAATTATTTTAAAAAGATACTTTAAGAAATGTTTAATTAGGGTGTTATCGCTAATAAAATTTTAAATTTGCTGCCCATGCGCAACTTGTACGACGTAGATTTATAAATCACACATAAAGGCTTTTCTGTTCATCCGTCGCGTAGATATGACGGCATGGATTTTGACAGCAGTGGCACGCACACGCGGTGGCGCTCGCGGACCCTCGTGAGCAGATCGGTGACGCTGCGAGAAAGGTGACGCCCATGCGGAACCGGCGCGTGCGCTTCTCAGTCCGCGGCACTAAGGAAAGGGGGAACGTGTGAGTGTCGTGGCTAGCTGGTTACGTAGGAGTAAGCTGGATAAAAAGAACTGAGCGATGGGTTTCGCTTAAGATAAGGATTTTTTGTTCATCGAGGTAGAGACCAGTGTGGGAGAACTGTTGTGAAGTGTTTTTGTGCAGCACAACTACACGCACAGTTTGAGGTAAATTAGCTGCCTAGCTAAATCTGGCAGTGTCAGTCTTGTGTTATTTAATGTGTTGATATAGTCGATTTTTCGCCAATGTCCTCTCCTGACGTACTCGAAACGATGCGGCTTGCTAACACAATAAAACGCAAAAGTTTGTGCGAGTGTCGCTTAATGTTTCTAGTGATGTATTTGAAACACGAAACGAGGTGGATAACTGACTGGATCATGTTACTGTAGGACGATTCCTCTTGCTTTTCGGATAAACGTTTTTCAAAAATGTAACTCCGGCACGAATTCACCTGGCCAAGCTGTTTAATGACATTATAAGTCTGTTATGATATGTATAATTGCAAAGGATATCGTTCCTTTACGCGATGGTGTTTGAGCGAGTGAAGAGTTTTTAAATTAGGAAGTTTTGCCTTCATTTAATAAGCTTTCATACGGCAAACGGATCACTGACATTTGTGCGTTACGTGTCACCAGCAGATGACATTAGCACATAGAAAAAAAAGACTTTCTTAAGTCTTCTGGCCAGTTGAGCACCCGATATCAGTGCAACCTAAGGAGTGGTCTTTAGCTAAACTGTCACGTTTCAGTAATCTTAATTGGTAATTGAATTATAATGGAATACGTCAGTCGTGCACTTCCCACTGTAAATCAGTGTGACAAGCAAACTAATATTAAATGGATAAAACTTGTCTCACTGCTTTGGTCAGATGTAAAGTATATAGAGGTCTCCGTCCATAATACTAAATCCTCCGATACAATTGCTAAGTGGGTTTCTGCATTTTCAAACTAGCCAGTTTTACTATACCTCCGCGATTTCATTCATTAAAGTTACAGAGTTATATGGTGAATGTCAACAGTGAGAGTACAAAATGTTCTCAGGCTTTCTAAAGATGGTAAAGCTGGTTGATTGTAAGACGTTACTGGATTAATAATGATAATTATTATTGAAATAATTATTATTATGCCTGTCCTTAACTGGGGGTGTAGTTATGAATATGCACCTCCCTGGCTTTCCCAACCGAAATTGCCGTCCTTGGCGCTATTCACCGCCGCTCCGTACGAATAGTTTTTCACTTACAGCCGCGCTGTTTTGGGCGAAGTGGACCGACTTGATTCCTTTTAGCCAAAAGGTGTTGTGTAAATAATTTTTAAACGCCCCAATTTATGCTTCATTTTACTGAGAACGTCACGGTGGTAGCGGTAGTAGTAATTGTCGTACTATATGTTGTTAGAAATGATAAAGCTCCCAGTGATTTTTTTCGCCTGCTCTGTTTGTGTTTTACGTATTTGTAGCAGCAAAGACTCATGGGAAATTTAAGATTAGAAATCTAGTGATGAACAGATTATAACTTCCTTTTGACATCACTGTTTGCAGCCGCAAATCTGAACCCGGGTAAAGTCTGTTCATGGTTGATGCTACATGTAATACAAGAATATGGTTCTAATAGGGCCATCTGATCATGAGAGGTCTATTTTGTCTCCTCTATCTAACGTCATTGAGATGGCTGCTGTCTTTGTTTCATCTGACAAGTGTTACTTATTTACTTTTAACAGTGCGGTAATGTACGAATAGTTTGTTTCCCTTACAGTCCCGCTGTTTTGGGCGAAGCAGAATAGTAGGTACATATTGTATGTTAAGCATGAATATGAAACTGCAAAAAAAAAGTGTGTTGTCAACCTGATGGCCTTACATCGTTGTAGATGTTATGTCTAATCTTCAAAAATGTGTTTAGGCCTGTTGAATCATATGCTGCACTTTGTAATTAAAGATTTGGGGGGGGGTACGCAAATGAATCATTTGGTGTTAATGTGTATCCTAGCGTAATATTTGAGGTTAAACACAGACTAGGAAAAATGGTGAGTAAACGGCCTTACAAGTTAAAATTAACAATAATAACAAGCACAGTTAGCAATAAAAACCAGGTGTGTTCCCATATAGTAATGTAATCCCTCGATTTACGGTCATTTACGATTTAATGGGCTTTCTTTGATACCGGAATATGTGTTTACAGAATGTCGCAGTAATTATATTTTATATTCTAAAAACATCCTACAGATATATATATATGAAAAATATTTTAAAATATATTTTTTCTTTTTTGCCATTTTCAGCCAGGTGTTTTAGTCATGCACGGGTTAATGAAATCAGCACCAATTTATTCAATACAGTTTCCAGCAAAATAACATTCACTCAAGCACACACCTTTTAGCCACGTATCCTGATCATGGAGTAAAGATGAAACGCACGCCGCGTGCCGACCGGATGCACCTATGGGACGTGTTGGATAAACACGGCGTTTAATGTACAAACACGAAGTCTTGGTTCCGCACACGCATTATCTTCTCATGTTTCGTTGTGCTTTTTAGCTTTTATTTATTTCAAATTTTTATTGCTAATATAAGGTGTTTCTATTAGAATGGTATTTTTTTTTAAATAGGGCAGGAAATGTATCATTTCTATTAATGCTGATCGAGGGAAGACTGCAGAATCAGATTTAAAAGTAAAGCTTTGATGCAAAATATACACTCACCTAAAGGATTATTAGGAACACCATACTAATACGGTGTTGGACCCCCTTTCGCCTTCAGAACTGCCTTAATTCTACGTGGCATTGATTCAACAAGGTGTTGAAAGCATTCTTTAGAA
>JABFEA020000110.1:361273-381594 GCA_019775915.2 Cyphomyrus plagiostoma | reverse complement strand
TTCTTCACCACGACAGACCGATGCAGCGCCCGCATCACTGCCGACGCCGCACCGATCCGCCTGTCGATCTCCCGCTCAATTTGTGCATTTAGCATTTACAAAATAACATTGTTTACACAGAAATGTCCAGGATTACCATTTGTTCCTTCTTTCTTTGTTCGTTCCTCTTTCTCTTTCCTTCGTTACTCAAAGTGAATATTTCACACCCCACATTCCCCTATCTTTATCTCCATGGTGATCCCTGCCTTTCAGGCAGAGTGTGTGAGCACATCTTTGTCCCATTAGGTGAAAAACTTGATCGTCTATGTGGAGAAGAAAGTACTGGAGGACCCGGCGATTGCCAGCGACGAGAGTTTCGTGGCTATCAAAAAGAAGTTTTGCACGTTCCAAGAAGGTATGTTTGGCGTCTGACTGCACCCACTACCTTGGCCCCGCCCACACGCTGCCTCCCGCAGCCACCTGCATTTCCAGCCCTGCTGCTCATGTCACATTTGTCTGTGATCCCTAACAAAGCTTTGCGTCTGGTTCCAGACTTGGATGACATTTCCGACTGCGTGGATTTCATCATCTGTCTCGGGGGAGATGGAACCTTACTCTATGCCTCCTCGCTTTTTCAGGCAAGTCACCGTGGTCGTTGTCGACTAGTGCTTATTTTTACGTATCCTCCACTGAAGAATCAAAAGCCAAACGTAACTTTTTAAACCTTGTAGATGATCACTACCTTAAAAAATAGCAATGGAAAAAGTAATAAACATGGATGTTTCATTTGTTACATGCTATTTTCCAGAAGCAGGGGGATAGTTTGTGGCACTTTTCCACTGGCATCCAGAAAACAAGCCATACTTACACCATACCTCAAAGAGAGACCAGTTACAGTGCAGTTAGGGTTTTTCACAGCAGAATGGTTGGCTCGATAAAGGCTGGGTTTTGTCGACCGACAGTGACGTAAAACCAAAGAGATGTTTGTTTACTGTTCACATGGCGAACAGCATAATCATGATAATCATACTAATTTTAATGTTAGCATCAAATGCTAGTGACGTTTTCTTACGTAAATTTGTATTATGAATCATTCTGTTCAGCTGTAACATGTATATCCTATGTATGTTCTATGTATAATCCATGAACCGAACACCAGTATGTCCGTGCATTTCTGCCAGTTGGCAGGTTCATGTCAGCACGGTTTCGGCTCGCGTCATTTACAAGGGAGAAGCGTCAGTTCGTGGTTCAGCTCGGTGCCTGGTTGCAGTTGAAAAGCACCATTGGTCAGGATTGACAGGGCAGGTTGGAGTACAAAGCACCCAGGTCTACTTTCCCTCTTCTAACTGCGTGCCCCCCCCATCTGCCTTCCCTAGGAGAGCGTCCCCCCCGTGATGGCCTTTAACCTGGGCTCCCTCGGCTTTCTGACCCCTTTCAACTTCGACACATATCAGACGCAGGTCGCCCAGGTCATTGAAGGTGAGCCTGAGCTACTCTCTCACTTAAGGGGGGGGCAGAGGTCAAGTTCCCTCTTTCGGGGGTGTTTGCTCATCGTATGTGTTCCGTTGCCGTGGTTTTGATTCCGCAAGTCCAATCCCGCTGCCACTTGCGTCAGTTAGTGTTATGGCTGCCTGTACATATGTTCCCCAGATTAGATACAGTTAAACAAGTGAGGGATCCAGTCTGTTCAGGCTCAGAGGAGCTTTTTCCGAGCCAGAGCCTGAGCTCAGTAGATGTGGCACTGTGGTTTTCCAGCTAGAGGTCACCCCTCAGCCCCGTTCCACTTCTCAGCCAGTTCCAGCAGGGAATGGCCGTGGCGTGCAGCGGCGTTTTGCTTGCTGGCCGCAGAGCCAGCCCTGGCTTCACGGGTCATTTCCTTGCACAGGGAATTCAGCCATCATCCTACGGAGCCGGCTGAAGGTGAAGGTGGTGCGGGGTTGCAGTGATAAGAAGGCCTTCGCTCAGGACGCCGTGGACGAAATGGGCTTGATCGTCACCAACGGTGAGACTGAGGTGGCTCGCAAGACCATGCAGTACCAGGTAAGCAGGACTGGCTGCTGCTGTAGCATGACGGCCACTTTCCGAGCAGTAACCTGCAGGTCCGTGTGTGTGTGTGTGTGTGTGTGTGTGTGAAACCACAGTCGCCCAAGTAGCTGTTAGCTCACTCAGGCTAAAATAGTCAGGTGAGCATCTGAGCACAGTGCCAACATGCTGTTTCACGCTGGGCGATGATGTCGACGGCAGGATCTGCACCATTGGCCCGATTACGGCAGGATTGCTCCGTGTGAAGGTCAGTCATTCAGGCTGCAGAGGTGACTGTCACAATAGCTGGTATTAGGACGTTTACACGGAGGTGAACACAGCCTTTACTCTGCTGAATCCCCGCGTGCTTCAGTGCTGTGTTCTTAGCCAGAAACTGCTGAGTTGACAATGCAGTGTTTCCCTGTCTGTCATTTCTTTGTGGGTGGGGGTAGAGCTAACTGAGGATGGTGGTCGTGGCTGTGCTGAGATGTGTTTTCCCTCTTTGTGGATTCGCTAACTGGTGAATTAGGCTTTTTGCAGTGAGTCATGGGCTGTCTGGTCCCTTTGTGTGTTTTGGTCGTCGCTCAACCCAGATATGATGGAGTGACACGTGTGAAAATGCCACCTGCTTATTGACGTCGACATTTTTATTTTTCCTAAATATAAGGATAATTTTTGTTTCACAGTTGAGAAATATCAGGGATCATTGAAAATATAAATGCTTATAATTGTCACAAATTGAAAACTTCCACTAGTGGAAATACTAGAGCATGTGTGCTTGTGTTCTGATGCTTTATTTGGTATTATCTTGCTTTAGTTGTGTGCGTGCGTGCGTGTGTGTGTGTGTGTGTGTTTGTGTTCACATTTTTGCTCCCTTCCAACTAAACGCTCTGTATCATAGGTACTGAATGAGGTGGTCGTGGACAGAGGCCCCTCCTCCTACCTCTCCAATGTGGACCTCTTTCTTGATGGTCACCAGATCACCACCGTGCAGGGAGATGGTAAGAGCTCATGCCCAGTGGGCAGGCCGGAGGTGGGGCTTTTTCAGTCAAAGGGAAATTCTCTACTGCGACCTATGGTGCCCTGCAAAAGTATCAAATGCCCCTAAAAATGGTCACGTTTGCCTGTTACAAATTGTGTATACTCTCATTCTTGCTGTTGGTATTTTTCTTGCAAACTTACAGGTCCTCAGTAAATTTCAAAAGCCAAAATCATTTATTTGTCAGCAAATCTTTTACAGAAACTTGAAATTCTGTAAAATGCTGCTTGCATAAGTATTTAACCCTGCCCCATGAGTATTTTGTAGAGTCACCTTTTGCTGCAATAACAGTTTTTTGGGGGTAGGTAGCTACCAGCTTTTTGCACTGTTTAGGATTGAGTTTTGAGTTACATTTTTCATGGTAGATATTCACCGTCACTAGTTGACTGCAATATTCAAAGATTCTTTATAAGAAAGTTCTCTATAGGACTTAGACCTGGACTTTGGGCCGCTGTAAAACATTCACCTTTTTGGTGTTCAGTCACTATCATGCCTGTGTTACTTTGGTCTTATGCTTAGGATCATTAACCTGCTGAAAGGTAAACTTTTTCTCAAGCTCCAGTTTGGTTTTTTTGCAGATTGATGCAGGTGTTCTTGTAATGCCTCCCTGCATTTTACTCCATCCATCGTCCCTTCAGTTTTGACAAGATTCCCCGCCCTGAAAAGTACATCCTTAGCATGGCATGTCCAACCTTTTGCCATATTTTTTTTTGTACCCTATTCTGAATTTATGACATTCACTTGCTTCATCTCTAACTCCCTTACACTGCTCTTTAGCCTTCATTTTACCCATAGAATGCATGCTGACAGCCTTGCCAGTGATAGTTGTGGGAGGGGGGGGTTTATCACAGGTTCTCAGTTGGAGGCCAGCTGTAAGGTAAATGTGTCCTTCATCAGGAAACATTTTCCATCTGTGTCTTTTTCCTCGTCCCGAGCAGCGGGGTTTAAAACTTGTGCAAGCAGCATTTATCTGTTTCTGATTTTGACCTGCTGACAAAAAAATTGATTTTGACTTTGAATTAACTGTGAGAGACTCATCTTGATGCTTTTTTTGTGATGAGCTCAAACCCCCCCCCTCCCCCTAATCTTGTAAATGGGCACCTCTTGTCACAGAATTAAACAGTTGCAAAAAAATAAATAAAAAAATTGCTTTCAGATTGTCTCCTGCCTCTTGCTTTCACTCCGCTTTGCCTGCGGTAGATCAGCATTAAAAGTAGATATTGCACGTGCGGCTTAATTTGATTAACAAACGGTGCTCTCAGCCGTAGGTGTTGCTGTTGTAATAGCTATGGCTGTTACTGGAGGAGGCTTAGTCACATGACTCTCTTTCCCTCCTTGCAGGTGTCATCGTTTCCACGCCCACAGGAAGCACAGCCTATGCAGTGGCTGCAGGTGCCTCCATGATCCACCCTAACGTCCCAGCTATCATGATCACGCCCATCTGTCCCCACTCCCTTTCATTCCGTCCAATCGTAGTTCCTGCAGGGGTGGAGCTTAAGGTAGGCCTTGGTACGAGAGGGGTGTCTCTCCAACATCTGCTTTGTTCTCCTCAATGACGCAATAAACTTCTGACAGTACAGAGGCGGCTCTCTAAAAACCCTAAATTGTTTTGTAACTAGCACTGCTAGACGTTTCATGAGCAGTACTTTTTTTTTTTTTTTAGCCACATGCATTGCTTTCTGGGTGTCAGTAGTTGTTGTGGTGATTTCATTCCAGACGCCTGTTTCATGAAGTGCGATTTGTTGGTTAGCTAGATAAACCCAGACTACCTCCAAGTTTTGTGAATGAAGACTAAGCTGAATTGAACTGGGCTACTGTCTGACAAGTCTGACAAGTTATCCAGCTAAGTAAGATATCCAGCACGTAGCCAGCTAACTTTCAGCTAACTGCCCTTGACTCCTCAGATCATGCTCTCCCCTGATGCCCGAAACACAGCGTGGGTCTCGCTGGATGGGCGGAAGAGGCAGGAAATCAGTCACGGCGATAGGTAGGTCGCTCAGCTTACTGCAGGACAGGCCAGGTGCTCACAAGCAAGAATTTTTGCAAACTTTATGGCATGTGGAAGCCCTGTGTGTCCCACAGCTCTCGTTATGTAGCTCCTGTAGTTCAAAAAGTAGGGGGCTGCGCTAATGATGCAAGGGTCTAAATGCCAGGAAGCATGCATAAATTGTAAGCCTTCCTTCTGTTGTAAGTTGCTTTGGATAAATGCCTCAAATAAATGTGATATAACGAGTGTAAGTTTAAAAATGGCTGCAGTCAGACTTGGCTGTTCACCTAACATTTATGTAGATGGAAAGTTCAAGTTCCGTTTTGGGTGTCCTTAAAGCAGCATGCCCAGGTCCGGTCCATGAGGACCACAAGGGAGCTAGGAGGGAGCAAAAATGTGGACTGTCTGGCAGGGAGCTGGGAGGGAGCAAAAATGTGGACTGTCTGGCAGGGAGCTGGGAGGGAGCAAAAATGTGGACCGTCTGGGGGTCCTGAGGACCTGGCTGGGTCCTGAGGACCTGGCAGCTGTAAAATATAGAATGTAGTTTACTGCTTACCCATTTGCAGATGGGAAACCTGACTAATAGGCTGTAATGGCTGCTTGTGATTTTATATGCATCTCTATACGTCTGTCTTTTGAACTGACTGCCATGTCTTGTCTCCAAATCCCAGCATCACCATCACCACCTCCTGCTTCCCAGTCCCCTCCATCTGCTTCAGGGACCCCGTCAACGACTGGTTTGAAAGCCTAGCTCAGTGTCTGCACTGGAACGTGAGGAAGAGGCAGAATAACTTAAGTTCTGAGGAGGAGGATGAGGAGTGTTAAGAAGGGGGGGGGGGGGGTTGTGAGCACTTTGTGAAAATTCCTGGCCCCTGGGGCATTTTGTGGGCTGTGATCGGGATTCCTCTTGGCACTTTGTAAAGCTCTGTGTGGATTCTACCGACTCTTTGGGGTTTTAACAGTCCTGGTGCAGCTGTAGCTACAGAATCACATCAAAGAACTTTCTGGAGGTATCGCTAGGCAACACACTTTAACTTGTTGTACCCTTTTTCAAAGAGGCAAAAACAAGTGTTTGGGAGCAGCTGAAATTAGCATCCCTCTTTGGCAATAAAAAAATAGGTGCCTTATGATGTACGGATATTAAAACGAGTGTAAACACGGACTGTTAGTAACATTGTAATTAAGAGAGAATACGATGTAATGAGATCAGCCTTGACATCGGAATAAGAGAGCAGTTTATAGAAATGGTCATTCTGCGAAACTTGACGACAGTTGACAGTTCTGTAGTTTCTTTTTGTTAAATCCATGCTTTTTGTTAGGTGTTCTTCATTAATGGCAAATTGTATCCATCAAGTGTATGTAAGTGTGTTTTTGCCCTCTTCAGAGCTTGCAGTAAATGAAGGCATGTTCGTCACAGGTCACCCGCCAGTGAAATGTTTGCCAGGTCTGCTCCAGCTTGTGTGACCATCACTGTGTATATTATTATTATTATTATTATTATTAATATTAATATTTTTTTCAAATTGCTGTTGGGTTTCACAGAATTTTTTTGTGCAGTATTCTTTCTTTACGTTGGAAAGTTTTTCCTTTGTAAGTTGAGATGAATCACCCATCCACACTGAATTGGGTACCAATGCTCTGAGCAGAGTGTTCTTCCTTTGATGGCTGAGTGGTAGTATTGTCTCGGTGCTCCTCCTCAAGTACTCCCAAGAGCATCTGTCACGCTTTATGATGGCTGAGTGGCAGTATTCTCTCGGTATTCCTCCACAAACACTTCCGACCGATTCTCCACCTCTAGCAGTCCAGAGAGCATCTGTCAGGGACAGCTGATGCTCGGGAGGCGGGCTCAGATAGGAGAGGTGTGCAAAGTCTTACAAATCCACTCTTGACATACGCATTACTACACTGATCTCACAAGCAGAATTTTTCCTGACTGATGCCCACTTCCATGATGTTTCTGGTGTATTTTAAATGTGGGGTGTTTGTCAGTATGTTGCATATAGATCAACAGTGAATATCACATGCCAGCTTCCTCTCTGCCCCAGTTTACCAGCCTACCAGCCACCCAGGTTGAACCCCCTGTCCTCACCCGGCGCGTGCCGCACACCCACACAATCACGCGCATAGGAGGGGCTAAGCACTCTTTCTGGCATTCATATGCGCATGTGATTTTGTCTGAACATGATTTTCATTTTTCCACTGTTAGTCATGAAGTTCTTTGGAGTAACGTTTTACATAAAATTATAAACTTTTATTGATAGCTGCCTTTGTTTACAAATGACTGGCATTTTTGTCCCAGCGTTCAGCATTGTAGCTGTACATAGCTGGACGTGCTCCTGTGTAGGACTCCCTGTCTGAGAGGTAGATACTGGAATTTACGTATGTGTATACCGCCCTGCTCCCCGGCTTTGTCTGACCAGACAAGTCTTTAATCTGTAGTCTTTAGTCTGTGGATAAGGCTTGTAAACTAATTGTCTTCTAGAAAATGTTTGCTGATTAACTTTTTGGGTTTACACATTTTGTACAAAAGATTTAAATGATCATTCCTTGATTGAGATCTGCCCATTCCTACTGAGGTGCAAACATTCTGGATAACAAGATTGAATTTAATCATAGGTTTTTCTCAATTGTGAGATGTGTGGCTGTGTATGTTTTATATAAAATAGTATGGCATATATTTAAAAAATATTGGTCAACTTATTTAATTTTTTGGTCTTTATGGTCTTTTTTATTTTGTGCCCCTTGCTAGAATTTTCTAATTGTTACATTCGTACTGAAAATACAGATTGCTGTTTTTCCAAGGCATTTTAATAAAACTATTAAACCTGTTTTTATTTTAGAGTCTTGATTGGTCAAGATTATTTGAAATATTGCGGTTTTTGACTTGGTAAATTTGCAGCTTGCTCAGTTCCAGTTTACCGTTTTTTGCAACTCAAGCTCATTTGACAGCATATTCATTCGCTAGTAAGAGTACAACACTGCCTGGTCCTGCGTTGCCGCTGCCTCTGTGGACTCTAAGGCTTATGCTGCATATTGTCACAGCATAACACAACCTTCTGGCATCTGTTTCATGAAGCGTGACACACAGTCGGATGCCAATCTCTCACAGGGTGCACAAATAACAGCATTTAGGCATAAACCATTCCTTTGGCCTGCGGGAGGTTTATTGCATTATGGGAACACATGCAGATTGCATGCCATACTGATGTGTAACAGTGTTAATTATAGAAACTCTGTACAGTCGTGATACTGGTGAGCTGGCACATATGTCGATCCATGGTGTCCCTAAAAGTGAAGCTAAATCTTATATTTGAATCCCAAGAGGGAAACTACTGCCCACCTTTGCTTAGGAAGATATGAAATCATCTGCAAATCATTGAAGTACTGGGCTGTGACAAACACCTGTTCATCTGCCAAGCAGACCTAAGACTTGGACCTAAGACCTACTTTATTAGCCAGTGGATGCCAGGTCTCCAAGGTGACCTGCGGTGAGGGAGCTTACAATTTAACAATCTTCCTACTTTTTCACGGTTACTTTGCTTAGATCCTGTATTGAACAAGCAGTCCTAAGAAGGATGGTTCTACTGAAGAACAGACCCCTCCTAGCCCTTGAACCAAAGCCCTGTCAGTAGGGTTCTCATCGTCATCCAGTGCACCTGGCTCTCAGTGGCTACATGACTTTTTTTGCTCAACTAATTGCTTTATTGGAACGTAAGTCACCTCATCTGCTCATTAAGCTGTCAGTCAGCTGCTATTTCACCCCAAAACTATTTGTTGTAGATTGGAGATCTCGCACCCTGGTGAGATCATCTGCACGGTGGTATGACTGCTGTGTGGAGTTTGGTAGAAGACAGTTCTTCCTGCATTAAACTGCTCACTACACAATCAGTGGATTATCTTCAGTAACCGGGTCATGATCTCTGCTAAGAGACATTGCTGTTGGATTCTTGATTCTTAACCGCCACAGAAATAATGTCATTCACCTCTATTATTTTCAAAAGAAGCCCAAAAGTTCTACAGCCGACACCTCCAAAACTAGGCAACTCCCCACAGAACAACTTAGACGGATAGATAGCACTAATTCCCCTCTAACACACACCTTTTCAGTTTTGGGTTGAAAGGACCCTTTAAAATATTCTTTGAAATCCAAAGGGTCATAGTCTGGGAGTCCAGCTTGACCGTCACCTGAACTTCGGCTTCCACAGCCTTCGGGCACAGTTCCTCTGACTGCTTCTGAAAAAGGACCAATTGGGACATAAGTGAAGTTTAACTTCCTCATTCTTATGTTCTGGAAAAACTTGTTGAGCCACAGATGATGTTGCAGAGCTCCACTACAGGGTAGCGCAAGAAACTTTACAGCTGTGTTTGATCTGCCCACATTTTATTATGTAAGTGGCCAATTCAGCAACGAGAACCTAAAAGATTCACAGTAATCCTTTAAAAACAGTTTCTTTTAGTCACTTTCAAAGAGGCTCACACAAGTGGCATTCATTTTTCTTTTATTACATATGGCAATCGCTTCACATTCTTTTTAAATTTATCAAGTGTTAGAAAACAAGGAAACAATGGAAAAATAGCCAAAGGCCTTTAATTTGTCAGATTAAATACACACTTTGCATGGAAAAACACATGGAGTGACAGTGCAAGGACCCGCTCCGACGGTACTTTTTAAATTACGTTAATGTAGAAAGGTTACGTGTAAATATAAAAATATACTAGCAATGTTAAGCAATATAAAATTAAGCTCTGTTTTAGTTGGTAGTAGGAACTCTGTTCAAAATGGACATCCATTCCAGTTCATTTGACAGAAAATGCCAAATGATTTCATATCTTTGGTTTCCCTCCAAGTCACTTCCATAGTGTCATCAGCTAGCTGGAAAAAAAAGCATACTTGGCATTCTGTGTAACCAGTGCATTGGTTCTCTGTATAAGAGAATGCTTAAAAATATTCTGGGCAAATTAAATGGACAGGGACCCACCATGTGCTGCATATTAAACGCTATTAAAAAGGCACATAAAACAGACACTTCAAAAGAAAAACAGTCTTGTAAAAAAAATCCTCTAAGAGCCAGGGAGAGATTATTGTCTTGGCATTTAAGATATTAAGATATGCGTGTGATCTGATTAATGACTCAAGCTTATAAAACAGATACCTCATGATAACGGCATTCTACATGCAACACTACTAACAATGGCCCAATATTCAGATTAATGGCATTTACTCCCTTGTAAGTGCAGTGTGCATGTTAACGTACATTTTTTTTATCATCATAATCACTCTTCCCATTTTAGTAGCATATAGAATACCGTTAGCGACACCAGAGACATAAAAATGTGCAATAAAAATCATTTAAAAATACAAATAGTATCAAAATAACCAATCAACAGTAATAATTGTAGTACAAATCCTGACAAAGACAGCTTTTCCTAATCCATCTCAAAATTTGCCCTGGTCATTTTCACAGTCCAGTCAGGTGTTTACTCGTGGGGTGATGCAAACACTGAAACATAAAAACAAATACTATTATATTCTTGTTGGCTATAGGGCCGGGCTTAGGTACCCTTAAAAGTGTTATAAAACCCCCATTTGACATACAATTTCAACTGGTTAAAGGGACCATAAGCCTGAATCATTTTACAATGAACTTATCAATATACTGCAAGGCATTATGGGCCACAACTGCACCCTACCCCAAAGAATAATCTGTGACACGGGAAACTAGTGATGGACGAAATAACGCTTCATGAACCATTTGGTGGATTTTTTGTCCCCACTAGATGGTACTGTAAAGGGTTCAAAGCAAACCAAGAGCACCATCTAGTGGGGGTCAAAAAATACAGCAGATGGTTCATGAAGGACTCACTGCAGGTGACACTTACTCCGCTCCCTCAGGCCCTGACCGAAGCTGCGGTAGAGGCGGAACAGCGACCCAAACAGAACCACTTTGATCAGAACTGATATCAGGGAGCAAGTGATGGCGGCGGCCTCCAGGGCGTACGATTTGTCATTTCCCCACCCTACGATGATCTGTGTACAGATTAGCACAGGTCATGGCAGTCAGACAAACGTGAGCAAGGGGAAGCCAACCAGCACCCTGAGCACAGCCCATTCAATTTACGTGTATTAATGTAAAGCTGCACACTCTCTGCATTGAAACTTACGGAAGTCCTGAACCACATTTAATTAATTTTTTTAGGAGACAATAAGTCGTCATTTTGACATAAGTCGTTATAATGAGACAATAACTCGTTATTTCAACATAGTAAGTCGTTAAAACGAGATAAGTCGTCGTAACGAGATATTACGTCGAAATAACGGCTAATTGTCTCCGAAGAAAAATTCATCAAATGCGGTTCAGGGCTTCCGTAGAAACTAATAATACGTACGGTGATGAGTCTTAGAACACTTGCGCATATTTAATTTGATAACAAAAAAAAAAATCATGATTTTATTTTCAAAAAATTAATCATATTAGAAGCAACCGGAAGTTTTATTCTAAAATTCTTTTATTCTTTTATTCTGTAGTTCTAAAAGAGCCATTTCGAATTCGAGTTCACTGGCAAGCTCTCTCACTGGGTGCTTTTTCATTAGTCACACCTCTGCAATAACAAAAAAACACCAAAGCTTTGTGTTTAATATCCCTTTGGGAGCCAGTGACTATAATCACAATTAACAGCAGAATGGCAAGAACAGAACTGAATGAGTCGATCAAAAAAACTAACACTTAATAAAAAGAAAATGTCTGTGTGGATACATGCAGATGCATTCAGCAATGCTTGCCAAAGGACTTTTGCTTAATTCTGTAATAATGTTGCAAATTTATTGGTTTCATAACAAGAGTCCCAAGACTTTTTGTGAGCACTGTGTACGAGTATGCAACAGCCTAGGAGAGAGCTTAATATGGGCAGGAGGGAACACAACTTAAGAATGAAAGCAAATTAAATACTGGGGAGTACATGCCCCCACCCCAGTTTCTGTGGGCATCCACTTAAGGCATTTATTACTGCTGTACTTTCCATTTATACGGTATTACTGCCAAAAAGTGTCTTAATGTATATACAGGGAATATATATGCCACATACGAGGAGCTGAAAATCACCATATAACACACAGCCAATGACAGAGGGGGTGTCACCTCACCGTGTACAGAAGGTAAATGAAATAAGCAAGTTCCGGCAGGTTCTGTAGGACAAAAAGCCACACCAGTGGCTTCTTTTCTTTTAATACCTAAAAAATGAAATAGACATACATTTTTGACTTGAAATTGGCATCTCGGAACTGCCCTGGCATCCTCTCCAATACTGTACTACAAACCAATATGGTATACCAAGAACCAAAGCATGGTGCAAGCACTGCTATGGAGTCTGTAATGAACCCAGAATTTCATTTTAGCATGCGGTCACCACCCTCACTGCACTGGAACGCTGCCATTTGTTTTTATCGAGAGGAAAGGCTGCCCCCTGCTGGCCAACCAAGACCTCTTTCCACAAGCAAGTTTCCCTTTACTGTCCGGAAGGTCTCACAAGATGAAATAAGCAGCCAGTACAACTCCCCGGATAAGTGAAAGAGGCTTCTTTGAACTAGACTCACACCGCATGCACACAGTGGCACAGAGTCACGTACCGCTACGGCCCCAACCACCGCGGTCAGGAGGGCCCAGAAGATTCCAAAGCCCAGGATGATACTGTGGGAATAGGAGACGCTGATGCCCGCCGTCATGATCAGGATGCAGAGGCACAGCTGAGGGGGAAAACGGGCCTTTTACACCTCAAGCAGAACACAGTTGGATTTGCATGAAATTAATGTCCTTTTAGCAACTTAGCATGTTTCAAAGGAGAAATGACAGTAGCGAAGGTAACAAAGATTAGAAGAACACAGATCACCTTAAATACAAATCAGATTCAAAGTGATCAACTTTATTTATTCTGATGTTAATACTTTGTTTTTCTTGGCTAGTTCCTAATTTCAAAGAAACTGGTGAAGTACAGTACGTTTCTACCCGCTAGATGAACAGGTCAATGAATAACTACACAGTGATAGCAGAGGAGACTGGGGGCATACTTGGGCTTGAAGGTCAAAGGTCACCATGGAGAAGCAGACGTTGAGAAGGAAGTACTGCTCTTGCAAGCTCTCCAGGGCGCCTCCCACACGGAAAGCCATCATGTTGGGCATCAGGATGAGGAGCGAGGTGCAGATGAGGTGGACCAACCCCAGAGACAGGATGCACACAAACCGAGCCTGCAAGACCCACACATTCCCTCACTGTCCCTTTTGTTATTACATTTGTTTAGTTCACAACTCAAGATGACTCACAACTTCTCATGGTAAAAAGGTTATTCTGACACAGTACAAAAACTTCCTTGAGTATCTAAAGGCTTAAATGCAATGCACAAGCAAAAATGCGTCAGACGACTACAGGAAAAAAAAAAAAAAACATGTCCTTCAACATTCTGCAGACACCAGAAGAACGATATCTGCCAAAGAATCAATAACATTCATTTAAACCAATTCAATAACCAATAAGCTAATCCACATGCAAGGACAAAAAATGGCTAGTTGAAAAATAACTATTAGAAAAATAAACTGTTTAAGGAACTTAAATTGTAATACAGTAACATTATCACAAGGACGGAATGTCAGGCTGAGTACCTGATTTAGGGGGTCATGATAATGCACTGACGGGGAGTCAAACACACAACATCCTGATTACTAGCATGTTTCCCTAAACTGCTGAACGACACCAAAGCCACAGCTCGGATATGGAACCATGTGGTCATTGGTTCAAAACCTCAGCAGGGTGAAATGCCGCTGCTCCTTTGAGGAACACACACTACCCACTTTGCTGCCAAATGAAATGACCAGTATCATGGAACAGCAAAGCCCACGGGGGCATCCAGGGCTCCCAGTGAACACGCAACGCACCACGATGGTGACCCTCTCCTCACTGGTGAGAACGATGAAGTTGACCACTGAGCGGATCATCAGCAGAAGCACGCAGAACACGAACACGATGAGTTCCTGCCGGTTCTCCTGAAGGACCCCCCGTGTGATGTAATACACACAGAAAGCTGCAGGGCAAAGGAAGCAGGCATTGGGGGAGGGGTGAGAGGCCAAACGCAACAAAACGGCAAAGACCCAACAATTGCCATCTTCCGGAAAGTTGCTTAAATGTGCTAGCAAGTTTGCTCCATGCAAGATCCTTCTTACAGCAAACCTGAATTAACCAAAAAGATGTAAAAAAAAAAAACGTAAAAATGTGTAAATGTGGCAAACAAAAAAGGAACTTATTACACAACTTTGGACACATGAACCATTTAACAATCTGACGACCAGTAAATCTGACCCATTTCATGAAATTGTGCATAAAAATCAGTACAATTTCATTCTAAATTGAAAAGCTTCCAGATCTTTGTTTTTTTTTTTTAACCCAATAGGGAACCATCAAGGATCACTGATGGATCAATACAAGTACAAACATGTTCCACTTACTAATTCCCACAAGCTGTATGAGAGAAACTGTGAAATCCTCCTCGTGGCTGTATGTCTCTTGGCTTTCATTATAGATGTTATACACAGTGAGACCAAAAATCGCCAGCAGAGACACAATAGTGAAACAGTAATAGAGTTTAACCAGGCAGGAAAGTTCAGACCATGATTTTATCTGAAGGAAGAACAGAAAGAATTTCAGATCAATTTTAAATGCTCCTGTTTCGGGCACAGCAGATCAATTATGATCTCATAAAATTAACTGAAAACCAAGGAGGTGATAGGCCTAGTTTTCATAACACTGAATTTAAGCTAAGACACTAGGGTGACCAAATATTCCATCTCAGGGAGGACACTCTGAGCTAGGACAGGATTTGGGAACTACCATTTCAATTACAAGGACCTGGATTTCACTTGAGCACTGAGTTCTTACTGTGTGCTAATTGGTCAGTCTCCTATAATCGTGCATGTGTCACTAATGCTAATGTGAAACAGCTGGATGAGTCTTTCAATCAAGGACACAAACCAGTCAAAGCACGAGAAGAGCTGAACTAATTAGCTGAGCACAGGAGCCTTTCAGTTTGAAAGTAGTTTGTAAAACCCGGAGTGGCTCAAAGTGTCCTCCCTGACATGGATTATCTGGTCACCCTACAAGACCCAGGGGCGCTGTAAAGGGGGGGTAAACAATGATGATTCTCGGGGGCCCATGACTGAGAGGGGGCCCAGAGAAGCCCCAATAAAATTGTGTTGGGGGCCCTGTCAAGATTCTTTTCATGGGGCCCAAAATCCTTAGCAGCGCCCCTGGACACTACAATATAAAGCAAACACACGTTGCTTTAGATTAAATAAAGCCGGGATCTCAGGGTTCACAGCCAAGCACGGCGCAATCGGATGGGCTTTAAGCTGACAAAGTACAAAAACTGCGAAAGAACTTTTTTAACCCGCAGTCCTACTGTTACTTTATTGATTCGAACAGGGTTAAATCAGGTTCGCCATGGTACGTATTTGTAGGGGACTGGAGTGCAGTGGGTCATACGCACCGGGCCGCAGGGTGTGGGAATGAGCTCTTGGTGTCTTGGCCGTAAGTTTGGAGACAGCAAATCGGCCCCCGCTTGGTTCCGGTCCGGCAGCAGCGGACTGTATCAATATCAATATAATTAGACATGCAACATTTATTCTGAATACATATGTAGTTGTAGTAGTAGATTCTTTTATTCTCTTTTCATGGTAATGCAACACAAAATACCACAACAATCCAACAACACAACAAAAATACATTCCATGACAAGAAGAACAGGAGTAGGATGAAGAAAAAAATCTTATAAACTCCTACCCCATTCTTGTTTTAAAAAACTTACAAATTAAATTAGACGACCTTACAGACATGAAAAGAAAAGGAAAAATCCTTCCAATATTATTAATTCTACTTACACAACATTAAACAAACAAGAACAACAATGATACAATAATAACAATTCTGACAACAAAAAAAACAACAAGACCATCATTAGCCATCATCTTTATACAAGTGAAGTATCTTCTGTTTATACTTATATTTAAATCGAAAAATGTCTGAACAACATTTTAGATCATTTTCTAATGAATTCCATCTTTTCACACCAGAAATTGAGACACACATTTGTTTGAGAGTATTTCCAGCAAAACGTTGTTTAAAATCATTATTTCTTCTACTTGTCTCACTATTCACAGTAAAAAGGGTTTGCAATCCATCCAGTAACAGACAATGTTTTGCTTTATGAACTACTAATAAAGTTTTCAAAGAGACCAAATCCTTCAATTTAAGTAGTCCTGACCTCAGAAACAGTCTTGTAGTATGTTCTCTTGGAGGAACTCCATTAATTATTCTTATGGCCCTTTTTTGCAAAATAAATAAGGGCATTACGGGACACGGTAGATATTTTACCGGCTTAAAACATAAGTGTCTATGCAATTGCTTATTTGACGTAGTTTCTCAGCGTCCATGAATGTGAATAAATGTCCCCTTCAAAATTATGCAATTAGACTAGATTTCCATCTCATTTCTGGAACCTTGGATTAGACATTAATAATGCTTACCATTATAAACATAACTGGAGAACCAGTAAGAATGCTGTAATGGACAGATGAAAGAGGCTGAATTCATCTTTATGGAGAGCCTTCCGAAACATGCGAGGCTTGGATGGGGTTTACCGGTCAGACCAGCTATATCTGTCACTGCTACTGGAACTATACTAAGTCGATCGTTGTTATACCGGATTCAGGTAAGTTTTTCCTGAAAGACATGTTTTATTGCGCCACACCTTTCACACCACAATCAAACCAATTACGCAGATTAAAACAAGTACCACTGCATCCAGTTACGGGAATTGGCTTTGTCATCAGTAGCTGCGCGGTTCATTGCCCAGGGGCATATTTTATGGTGGAAAAGCAGCAGTATACCTTCGTGTACACTAATCAGCTGACTAGTTAACATAGACCCCCCCCCCCCCTACTGTGAATAATAATGAAATACATCGGAGTAAACTTCCTCGATAAAGGTTAACGGACCGCATCCCCTTTCGGGCTCCTTAACGCGCTTTGTGGCTGTAATCCGTCCAGGGTTTATATGCACTTGTGAAAACTAAGCACTAGTGTCGGTTATCAAGTTGCCAAATGGATCGACTTTACAGGTTATGTCAAGTGAAATGCCTTTCATATGAGCGTTTTGAGTCATGTCTTTTGTTTCTTTTTATGCCGATACAAAACTGTATCTCCGTGCATGATCGAATTAGTTACATCGCTTAGCTATTCAGTTATCTAGCTAGTTAAGCATACTCACCCGTTGTCGTCCATTTTCTAAGAAAATTCACTGGATACTTCCGTACATATCGTATGATGTCGACAGACTGTACAGAACTTATTACATGAGCGAGACTGGGGGAAAAAGAATTTTTCCACTGCTTTCTTATTTAAATGACCCCATCCCATAAATACCAACGCAGCGAGCGTCAGAAATTCATCTTAAATCTACGAAACGTAAAGTTACGTAGCCTACGTAGAGCGTTGTTTTGTTTCTAAAGAGTAAAGCTGCGTAGACTGCGCAAGACCTCCATAATTTCGGAGGTCAAAATTGCGCAATGTGCGTACGACATGGTTTTATGAAGTTTAAAGTTGCGTAGAAGGCGTGTAATCAGATTTTTTCTCTCTCTCAGGGGCGTAAAGTTCCGTAGTATGCGTAGGACCTGTTTCGTGGTCTGGTTGTCACTGGGCAGAATGGTTTAGCAATACCCTGGTAAAACATTTTCATAAAAACAGCTTACAAATGCGGTTGTAACAACACCATTAGCGTTTCTACTATCTATGTCCTCATCCACTGCCTCCCACTCTATTTTTTTGCCAGTTTTTTTGGCAGCTTTGGTAATACATGTACGTTAATTGGAACCGCCATCCATCTTCCAGCAATTTATCCTGGTCAAGGTTGCAGGGTGGAGGGTAGGAGTTTGTGCTTATCTTAGGCAGCACAGGCTGAAGGCTGAGGTGCACCTAACACACCAGGATCCCAGTCCATCACAGACACAACATTAATACACGAAACCATTGACTACGGCAATATAGAGAATCTGCTAGAGATGCTAGTTAGCCTAACTGCTTATCTCTGGACTGCAAGAGGAAACTTGAGCGCCCAGAGCGATATTTAAACTCCACGCTCCCAGAGCGGAGGGAGGTGTAAAGTAACTGAGCCGTCCTACAGCAAAATAGCAACAGTATTTTAAGGATAACAAATATGGATTAATAAGGTTGTGATGGTCCCTATCCTGACCTTAATCCGAGGTATACTTTATGCTTATACTTCACCAGTGATTACTCATTCTCCAGATGTCACCAGTCAGGTGGTCTCAATGTGTTTGGTGGTGAATTAGTGAGTAGTAGGTTACGGGTTTGTGTCCAAAAGATCGTGGATTTGAATCCCAATGATGGCAGATTAACCATATCATCGACTGCCTGCAATACAGTTGCGTGCCACTGCGGGGCGCCCATGTTTCGACGAAACAGGTGAACAGGCAGGTTCGGGAATAGATTATTAATTTATTAACAACATACAGTAACAATAAACATACAGGAAACAATAAAACTGCTTGCTTGAAATTTATCAGTTTTTACACAAGTATCTGCAGGACTGTGTTTACAGCACACATATTTACAAAAGCAATTGTTTAATTTGTGCCAAGACTTTATGTGATATGAAAGTGTCGTAGAATATTACACGCACATTTTGTAAATGCTATTTGAGCTGGGAATATGAATTCAGTTGTGATTGCAATCAAAACTTTGCTGTTACTGTATGCCACTGAATTTCTTTTCCTCCAAGGTTTGTACAGTGGACCCTTGAGTTATGACTGGTCTGACATGCAAAGAACTTGGGTTACGAGCAAAATTTTAGTTTTGACCTATGACCAAAGTCTTGAGTTACGACCCAAATGCCAGTCGAGGTCAAAACGTGTATCCGCTTGTGTGGTTGTGAACAAAGAGTGGAGATTGCCGAAAGGCGCCCGCCATCAGTCTGAGCCCAGATACACCTGTTTGTGGGCGTCATTTCAGTCAGTGCAGTGCTTTATATAATTAATTTTGCCAATTGTTATCAAAATGCCCCCCCAAAAAAGCTAGAAGAGAAGCTAAGGAAATTGTGGAGAAATATGAGAATAGCATTTGTGTGCCTACACTCTCTCACCACATGAGCTTGGGCATTGTCCTGCACCAGGAGGCAGCCAGGGCCCATGGCACCAGCGCATGGTCTGGCAGTGGGTCTAAGGATTTCATCCCAGTATCTAACAAGTCAGGGTACTATTGGCCAGCCCGTGGAGGTTAGTGCTACCCTCCAAAGATATGCCTCCCAAATAAAGGTCTGTCTCCTGGTATCTCCTCCACACTCTTGAGACTGTGCTGGGAGACCCAGCAAACCTTTTTGCGATGACACCTATGGATGTGCCACCCAGGATGAGCCGGCATCCTGGAGGCCAGGCAGCGTCTTTCCCCCCTGAAACAGCTCAGGGAGTTTCGGGTGTCTCCAGGGAGTTTCGGGACTTCTTTCTTGAGGAAAATGTCCTGACCCAGAACATCACATCCTGGTACAGAAACAGCCGTATACAGGACATTAAGGGACTACAGAGAGTGATTCGGGCAGCAGAGCGCTGTACTAGATCTTCTCTACTGTCTATGCAGGACATTTATACCAGGAGATGCCGGAGCAGAGCAGTCAGGATCATCAGAGACTCGTCTCATCCCAGTAACTGTCTGTTTGAGCTGCTGAAATCAGACAGGCGCTTTAGGAGCATTACGATAAAAACAGAGAGACTTATGGGAAGCTTCTATCCTCATGTCATAAGACTCCTTAATCAGGCCATGCCACCACTACATCCTTCACATACACAACCCATGTAAACAATTGCTACTTGTCACCAACCTGCTATTTTAACAATCTGTAAATTACACATCCATCTTGGATATATTTATACTTATGTCACCTGCAACAAGGTGCACTGCACTTTAAATAGTTTTAACATCATATGCACATGTACACTTTAAACCTTAAGAATTTTCTATATTGGAACAAATGTTGACTTGATTATTAATTCTACTTTTGATCTGCAGTGTCTAAGGGTTGTTCAGGATGTAGCCCAAGCTAAAACCCTGGGTTCCTTTAAATCGTAGCTAGATAAGATAATCCTTTATTAGTCCCACAAGTGGGAAATGCTCTTTGTCACGGCAGAAAGTGGACAGTACAAAAAAGAGCAGCAAAATTAAAAAATTAAAACAGCATACAAACTGAA
>JABFEA020000110.1:235350-246286 GCA_019775915.2 Cyphomyrus plagiostoma | reverse complement strand
CCCCCCGCCGCCACCCAGACCCCGATATCCGCTACTGCGTGCTGGCCTCACTGGACGAGCGCTTCGACGCCCACCTGGCCCAGGCAGAGAACCTTCAGGCACTGTTTGTTGCCCTCAACGACGAAGTGTTTGAGATCCGCGAGCTGGCCATCTGCACCATCGGCCGGCTCAGCAGCATGAACCCGGCGTTCGTCATGCCCTTCCTGCGCAAGATGCTCATCCAGGTGCCCGGAGCGCATGCTGCGCGCGGCTCTGTCTGCCGGGCCGGCGGCGTTTCTCAGTTTGCCACCAGATGGCAGCACAATACTCTGTGTTTAGGCTCCTTTGGTATGTCTTGTGCGCTTCAGCGCTGCTGGAGTCCTGCAGTTCATTATCAGCATATGATAAACATTACAATAATTCTAAGGTATTATTGCCCCTTAGATCCTTACTGAGCTGGAGCACAGCGGTGTGGGTAGGAACAAAGAACAGAGCGCCCGCATGCTAGGCCACCTGGTATCCAATGCCCCCCGCCTTATACGGCCCTACATGGAGCCCATCCTGAAGGTACGTCTCCACCCCCCACTCCACATGGGACCTCTCCCATGCATGTCACCTCACTCCTCTTGAATTCCTTTCTTCGCTGCTTCCCTCCTCTCGCTGCAGGCCCTTATCTTGAAGCTGAAAGACCCGGATCCCAACCCTGGGGTGGTGATCAGTGTCCTTGCCACCATCGGAGAGCTGGCCCAGGTGGGACTGTGCCAGGGGCCTCGTGCTCTCGTTCCCGATCCACTGAATGTTGGTTTGTGCCGCAGAAGCTGTTTGAGTCTGCCAGGTGGAGCAATCGGAGGGGTTTCTCAATACCAAGAACATAGACTGTACTTGTGGTCTTGGCAAAAATTAACTTGGGGTGCACTGAATTATGGGATTGTTCACATTCGGCAAGAATGCAACCGATATGTGGGACGAGGTTCGAACAGCGTTGGGATTTTTACCGTCCTCTGTACTTCTGTTCTTGAGTATTGGAACGGGTCTACAGCAGCAGGTACATGAGAACACAAGGACAGTCAAGCACACGTTTTGAGAAACACCCCGACTGTTAATGGCTTTGAATGTCTGAGGCCAGTGTTTGTGTTCTGGGCTTCTGTTCTCAGGAACTAGTCTGTAAAACTCGTCACACCCTGCCGCTGTGCTACCCATTAGAACTTTTACTTAATTCTCGTTCAGATGCTGCCTTTAGTTTACCCGTATGTATGATGTCATCTCGTGTTACGTGGGCTTTAGTGTCAGTTGCTAAGTAGAGTCTGACCGATCGTCGTTGTATGACGCGCTCTCCTTACCGTCCAACTGGATGGCTTTCCGAAAGATGGCACTTGCCCCTGGGCTTCTCTGCGTGACCACTGCCGTGTCTCCGCACAGGTGAGCTACTGTAAGGTGGCCACTAGGGGACAACATAGGGCTGGCAGTATACTAAGTACAGGCTAAGTACAGAAGCTGCTCAAGAATGGGTACAGGGAGAAGCAGCCCAGCTGGTGGGATGGAGACCAGAGCCTCTCCGTGGATGCTTCATGTATGTGTGTGTGTGTGTGTGTGTGTGTGTCTCAGGTTAGTGGACTTGAGATGAGGAAATGGATGGATGAGCTGTTCCCCATCATCATGGACATGCTACAGGACTCCTCCTCGCTGGCGAAGAGACAGGTACACCTCGCTGTCCTGACTGGGAAAACTGGGAAACGTCATCCCTGGTTCCTGTAGGTGAACCTGGTGACACACCCTCTGCACCCGACTCTTAGCCTACCTGCTAATGTACGTATGGTCTGGAAAAGGAAATTAATTTTGTAATGGAAAGTAATACTGTAAATTTTGTTATTAATGTAATTAATCAGTTCTATGTGGTGACCTTAGGGTTTATTGGGTAATAAAGCAATATTAATTCTGAAACTTATGGTTGGCATTTAGCATAATTTAGCATTATGAAGTGCTGGAGGGGTGAAAATTAAGCTTCCCTTGAGGGTCGATCTTTGCCCCTGAGGATGGTTTGGTAAATTTGCTTGTGGCGTTCATTCAGTCGGCCTGCACTGACGGCCTGCACTGTCAGCCGCCCGGCCTGATTGGAGTCATACTGCAGAAGATACCTGATGTTTTCCCCCAGCTGGAAACTGCTAAAAAGTTGCGTCCAGGGAATATGTAAAACCTGGAGGGGAATAACGTCTCATGCTGTAATCCCTGTCTTTCATCCAAAATAAAGGTGCCGTGTGACTTTGACGTACAATATACCATGGATGCCAAAAAGCCTTCATTAGAATCTGCACATACATCATGGTCTCCTCTTTGCCTGGGGTTTTATTTTCCTCCGTGTTTTACTGATCGGCTGCCTCGTAAAGTCGTTTTGATTTAGCAGTTTTGTTTTGACAAAATCCAGAAGTAGCCCGGTCATCCAGTCCTTTGAAAAGTGAAGCTTGTCACTGAATGCTGTGTTGGGCTTCATCCTCCCATCATGCAGGTGGCGCTGTGGACCCTTGGGCAGCAGGTGGCCAGCACTGGGTATGTAGTGGAACCGTATCGCAAGTACCCATCACTACTGGAGGTGTTGCTCAACTTCCTCAAGACTGAGCAGAACCAGGGCATCAGAAGAGAGGTAAGCTGCCATCTTGGATTTCATAGCTACAGTATCGCTCATTTAAGGGCTACGAATTGATAAAAAGAAACTTACGGCAGTATTCTGTGATCACACCTGACAATAAACCTTACACAGAATACACACAGTGTGAAGAATTGGGTTAGGGAAGTGAGACTCCACGACTTAATAACTTACGCCAAACAAAATGAATTAAATAGTAATGTGTTATACCAGTGGACAATAATGTAATTATATGCCTTTTAAATGAGAAATAATAATAAATTATATCATAAACACTCTTATGGGTCTTATGAGTATCACGAGAATAGCCTCATGAGACTGAACTTGCTAACACTGAACTCGCTAACTTGTTGATTGCCAAGACTTGAGGGGCAATTGTATTAGTTTCGTGGTGTGATATCAAGCATTGTAGCAGGATTGTGTGTGTGTGTGTGTGTGTGTACACAGACACACGGTGCCAGTCAAAAGTTTGGACACACCTACCCATGGAAAGGTTTAATTGTACTATTATCGACATTTTAGAATAATGACATCGAGACTATAATAAAGCATTAATTCATGCACTGAATAAAAACATTAAAGTTGGCAGGGGGCAGCTCTGTGGGCTGGGACTCAGAAGGTTGCCTGTTTAAATCGCTGGGTGGGCAGTGGGATCCCATCATTAGGCCCTCAACCCTGATGACTTGTGGGACTGGCTGAACCCGCTGTCTCCTCTCCTCCTTGAGGTGGCCTCCTGGGATGCCTTCCCAGCTGTCCTGAAGGAGCTCCCATACATGTCCTGCTCTGGTCAAACTCCTCCAAACATTTCTACTGTGTTTAGGCCATGTGGCCAGGTCATGTTATGCAACACGCTATCATTTTGTAAGTGGCTTGGTGTGTCCAATCTTTTGACTGGTACTGGCATGTCCACGATGCATCTTGAGATATGCATAAAGCTCTTTGACACCATCATGGTGTGACAAATTGCTTTAGAGTGTGGCTCTCCTCCCCAGTCTGATAAGCAGCTTCCCCCCACCCTGCCCGTGACTAGGCTATCCGTGTGCTGGGTTTGCTGGGAGCTCTGGATCCTTACAAGCACAAGGTGAACATCGGCATGATTGACCAATCCCGGGATGCCTCTGCTGTCAGCCTGTCTGAGTCCAAGTCCAGCCAAGACTCCGGTGAGTGTCGAGTCTCTGTCCATCAGGTGTGGATTGCCCTGACATTAACATCGTGCCCCCTGTTTGTGTCCAAGGCACGTTTACCCTCCCCTGGGCGGGGGGGGGGTGCGCTCCATGCAAATTTAAACAGTAACATTGGAACTGTAGCTTCAAGGATTTGTTCACTGACGTTAGATGGAACATCTCTTGATGGTCGCTATGAGTCATTTCTTCCAGGAATGTGCTATGAGGTGTTGGTGCACGTTCAAAACGCAACACGTGAGCAGATGCGCAGCAAATTTTTTTACCTTTTCTCCTCAGGGTCCCATTTTTTTTTTTTTTTTTTTTTTTTGCCCCGCTTACGTGTTTCCTCATGTCTGGCATCATTTCTTGTTCGCAGATTGTACCATTAACACTGTGGATCCAGAGCTGTTGCATTGCCCTGTGGGCCAGACACTGTCTGAGGTTAGAATTCTATACCTTAAGGCTTTTTGCCATAGTGGATCTTCAGTCTGAAAGTCCTTCAGAGGCATCTGCTAGTTTTCATCAAACCAGGCACAGAAATGTGGTCACAGATGAACAATGGGCAGCAGAGGCTTGTGCGGAGCCTATTTGTGGATCGCTGGTTCAGCAGCCGTCTGAAATAGACGCTCTCCTTAGACTGAGGTTTCAGGAACCTAAACATGGCCAAGACTGCACAGCGCTTCAGCTTCCAGGCTTGTCAGTGTGGATTTGCGGTTACGCTGCCGACGGGGAATCTTCTGTTCCTCTGAGCACCTGTTCTAGACTAATTGGCTATTTTAGTAAAATGTTAAGCTGCCCTAAGAGAGACTAGTGTGTTGTGCTTCTCTCATGGTGCTCGGATTCCAGGCATCGGAGTAACGATTACGGCTACCCTCTCTTGGGGCTCGAATGTGTTCAGATGTGTGGTTTAGTGCCGGGAAAGTAATCGGCGTCTTACCGACCGATCAAGACTTATAACTCTTGACTGGTAACAGTTTGCCTGTAATTTTCTCAGTTGTGCTGATAGACAAACTCCTCGGCGGAGTTTCAGGCTCCGATTGCTGCCTGTGCTTCTCCGAAGCTGGTGGGGCCGGGCCTGGTGACTTGCATATGCATATTGTGAGGCCCCCCAGGGCGGGACTTAATGCGTTTGGCAGCAGGGTGCTGTAAAAGCCTCGCAGGAAGTGGACTGGCTTGCCGTGGGGGTGTGGGGACATGGCCAGTCTGTCGGCATGCGGAGCGTGGCGGTCTGTGACAGATCAGCTCACTGCTGCATAGCCGCCGTTGCTCCTCATTGCACAAGTGTGTGTTTTTTCTTTTTCATATTTTCCCAGTTTTGTGTGTTCTTTTCTCTCTTCCTTAAATTGATGAATGATGAAACAAAGAGTTTGCATGGAAAACTAGTTTTGACTGGTCAATTGCATGGGGTGACGAATAGGAGCTGCTGCTGCCCCCTACTGACAGCATTCACTGCACCTCAATCCCCCGGGTCTCTGTATTTACATAGTAAAAATTGGGCAGCGTGTTGCATGTCAGTGCACCGTCATTCATTATGGCCATAGAAAGGATGGAACAGTTCTGGGAAAATCGAATGCAAATTAGGAAACGGGGGTTCCCTTCTATCCTGATCTGGGTGATTCCGGTTACCTTTGGTGAACATTGCTTTGCTTGGTTATGTATGTTTTCGCTTATTTGCTTATTAAACGGTGTAAACTGAGAGGAGATTCCCAGCCCAGCCAATATTTCTGTGAGAATTGCACGAGGGATCGACATGCCCAGGCTACAGTCCTGTGACACACAGAACGCCATGTTAGGGTGCGCATGCATACAGAGACGCAGAGAGATGCAAACACTCACACAGAACACACGGGTAGAGTGTGCGTGCTCACACACACACACACACACACACACACACACACACACGTTTCTAGTTGTCTTGAATGTGCCAGCCACACATTTCTGGAGTCTTCAGCTGTACAGTTACTAATAATAATAATTCTAGTAAGGCGTGTGTGTGTGTGTGTGTGGGTGTGTGGTTGGCAGCTCTCAAGCCCTGACCACGTCGACCTCTGACATACCTACAGTATATTTATATGATGTGACACCTGCAGTGCCTGTGGGTCTTGCATCTGACACTGCTTGAAGAGGGGAAGGTTTATTATTTCTTTAGTGGGCATTTGCATCAAAGTAACTAATGATGCTGACAGTGGATATTGCTGATTTTCCTCTGAGGTGGCGGAAGGGCCTCCTTTGCCCGGTACGAGCGGAGTGTTTGGTTTCAGCGGCTCGGCCGGTGCCCGTGTCGTTCTGAGTCAGTGTGGCACTTGTGTCTCCCCAACCAGCGGACTACAGCACCAGCGAGATGCTGGTGAACATGGGCAACCTGCCGCTGGACGAGTTCTACCCTGCGGTGGCCATCGTGACGCTGATGCGCATCCTGCGGGACCCCTCGCTCTCCAACCACCACACCATGGTGGTGCAGGCCGTCACCTTCATCTTCAAGTCCCTGGGCCTCAAGTGCGTGCAGTTCCTGCCCCAGGTCATGCCAACCTTCCTCAACGTCATCCGCGTGTGTGACGCCAACATTCGAGAGGTACGGCTCCGATCAGGCCGCAGCTGACTTCCCGTCATCCGAGAAATCATCAGAGGGAAACTGCTTAGCGATTTAAGCCAGTTAAATCAGGAGAGTGGGTTGAAATTAAGTGTTCGGTCTGCATTATTTAGCTAGTGACCGCATTTGTTATACACCCTCGTTTACAAATAGATTGCCCCTCTAATTGTATGTGGCACAAAAATGGTAAGTTAATATCAGTGTTCAGATCTGCATTTGCATAACCAGTAATGTATGACTTCAGTGTTTTTGTTCACTTTGTGGCAACAGATCCACAAAGGAGCCTGTGTGAAATAATGTGTTTTTTTTTTCTGTCTGTTGTGAAGTTTTCGTGTTTTAGAAAAGCACAGCTTAAGGAATCAAATGCTTTGTATTTGTGTGAAGCTGTACTTTCCAAACATTTTGAAAATATTCACCATTACTCTTGAAAAGCTTAGAGCTGATAGGCCTTAATATGGATATTCATTGTCAAAGCATTGGTTCAGACAAGCTTCAGGTCCATCAACAATGGCAGACTGTGTCTGTGTGTGTGTCTGTGTTTAGTGATCCTCGGTGCAGGTGATCCGACCATGTTGCTCATGCCTCATCTCTCTCCTACCAGTTCTTGTTCCAGCAGCTGGGTATGCTGGTCTGCTTCGTGAAGATCCACATCCGCCCCTACATGGATGACATCTTCACCCTCATTAGAGTAAGTGCTCAGTGCCTTCTGGCACCCACTGGTTTCATCTGTACGCTTATTTTCCAGTGGAATTTACAGTTCATTTAGTTTTGTGTGAAGCTGGATAATTGGCCTAATAAGTGGCACTCATCAAGCTGGAAGCGAACATCCCATCAGGGGCTGTGTCTGTGTGTGAAGCATGGCTTCTCTTTAAAGGGTTCTGTAACAGATTTGGACTCTTCACCCTGTGGATGCTCAGGATCTACATTTTTCCAAACAACCTTCTAGATACTTTTCCTGATTTGAGGACGTCTGAATTGGATTTGAAACTCCCTTTCACTACTGAATATCATATCTCCAACATCCACCAAAAGCCCAATTCGGATGATGCCTATGCAGTGGTAGGACCCCACATACCCCTGGGCAGCAATAATGTTCTGATCTGTGGAAGGAACGAGCTAAGCCCCGCGCTGATTTACAGTACAGTCGAGCACGGAGAGGAAACTCGAGGAAACGTGAGACTCCAAGAGCGAGACAAAGGGGCCTTTGTTTTGCTCTCTGTCTGCCACGCTGCTCCAGATGGGAGCAGGAACGGCCATCGGAGACGGCAGGCATATAAAATACCCTGGCTGCTGTCCCTCGCCAAGCCGTCCCCCTCCCAGAGCGGGAAAGCAGAGATGGGCAAGCTGGCCAGCGGGCCTAACAACCCAGAAGAGCCCCCATGGCCACTGACAGCAGGCGTGACTGAGTTGGAGGTTCCTCTCTAAGTGTGCTCATGTTACACTTCGCTTTACCGTCAGGCGTTCCTCAGGTGCTCCTTCAAGGTCACCGCGAGATCCGCCTGTGGCCCATATCATCCAGGTTTATGTTTAGGTTGCGGAGATTGTCAGCTGACAGAGTCTTAGTTTGATCCCTGTAATTCCCTGTCTTTTTATGGCGGACATGATTAAAGTTTCATGGCCCGTACGCCTGAGCAGACCTGTGCTGTTTTCGTAGCTACGCGCTATGCTCCACCTGTGGTGTTGGGTAGTGTTGGCTGCTATCAGCACTGAGCCCCTCTTCCTGTATCGGTGCCTTGGCCGGCCGGCGTGATCCTGAACTGGACGTTAAAGGCGGGTTTCCGGAAGAGCCACTCGAACTGCTGCTCCTCTCTCTGTGCAGTGGCGTGAACCTCAAAGAGTGACTGTGGATCAAGGCTCCGTATTAAGCGATTTGCCAGTGAGCCTCATCTCCCCTGAGAACCGCAACCAACCCTGTGTTTGCGATGGAGCAGGATGAACACGGGCCTCTGGTTTCCCCCGTATGGGCTGCTGGGTTTGGCACGTTTCCTCGGCTCACTGCCTTGCCTTTGATTTGCAGGAATACTGGACACCCAACAACCCCATGCAGAACACCATCATCCTGCTGATCGAGCAGATCGTGGTGGCTCTGGGTGGGGAGTTTAAGCTCTACCTGCCCCAGCTCATTCCCCACATGCTGCGGGTCTTCATGCATGACAGCAGCGCTGGACGCGGCGTCACCATCAAGGTAAGAGGTGATGCGGCTGTAAGCTTGGCTAAGCTTCCTCAGGGTCGCTCCGGGACTGTCCGGACCTTGGGGACCCCCCCAGACAGACCACGTTTTTACTTCCTCTCAGTGAACTGTCTTGACAGAGGGTTTGGCCGGAGCAAAAATGTCTCCTGTCTGGGTGGGAGCATAAATGTCTCCTGTCTGGGTGGGAGCAAAAATGAGGACTGTCTGTGGGTTCCCCGGGTTGTTTTGTTCCAGCCCTCTAAAAAACCACCTCATTCTTAGAAGTTATTTTTGGTTCTTAGCTCGCAACCAAGCTGGCTGCATTACTGCCCTCTGATTGGTCAAAATGCATGGAGATTACAGTGTTCTGCACATGGATTTTCTGAAGGGACAAAGGGCAAATTCTGTATATTTATTATTGGTACCATCGTTTATTCATTATTAATAGTATCGCACGTCGCAATGTATTAATGCAGAACTGGAAAATTTCCAACCTCTTAAAATTGTACTATAAAACAGCTCAAGAGAATGGATTTGTAATTTACGCAAGCTAATGCTAATTCCCCAGCATTTGATGCCAAAATGACACTGTGATTCTCACATATGTTAGTGGAAATTAGCACATAGTAAATCATGATGTACACCATTTTTAGGCAAGCGAACATCACACAAACTATATTGTCTAGATTTACTACAGGGGTTACGTTATTGTTTAGAGGGAATTGGTGTTAATCATTTTGCTGACCGCAAAAGAAAAAACATAGAATCCAAAATCAGAATATCTAGCTGAATATGCCATTCTCGCAGATCACTCTCAAGGAACATGTAAAATGAGCCTGATATAGTGAAAAGAAATGTTAACTTGTTCAGGTTGGGTCAAGAAAATGTTGTGAAATTAAGTGGTACGCATTGGGCACTGTCGTGAAATTCCGCAATTTGTATTGCTGTGTCAGTTACAAATCAGACATGCTCACTCAACTCTTTCACAAAGCAAAATTCACCGGCCAGTCGCAGCTTCTCTGCTCCCTGCACGTGGCACCAGTGCCGGATCCGTCGGTATGGTTCCCGGTGCCATTGACAGGCTTTGTGGCACCAAGGTTCAAAAGCTGTGTTTCATCAGAGTGTGGGCCAGCTTTTCTAGGTGCATTATATCCAGATAGTCTGGCCCTTGGCTCTGTTGTAATGATTTAGTGCAAAGTGTCCTTATTCGGAACACATGACGTCGCTTTAACCTAAAACAAACACTGAGGCATTTTCAGTTTAAAATGGTGAGCAGATTTGATACCGATAATTTGGTTTCAAGGTAAAACTCATGCCTCACGTGGCCACCTCAGCAGCCGGGACCTGGAACATGTCCGAGACGACTTTCACTCGGCAAAACATGACCACACTCAGGCGGTGATTAAAAAAAAAAAAAACCTCCTCCCCACCCAACATTCTTTGGAGCAGAGGCTTCTGGGAGATGCTGCGAAAGATTAGAGCAATAAAAGTCGCTTGCCTTTGGTCATCATGGACAGGAGACCCTCTTTAGCATCTGTGTTACTGGAAATACGGCCATGTCCATGTCCAGGACCCAAATCCCGTTTTTCCGATTAGAAGCTGAAACGACCTTCCAGTGCATTTATTTTCCTTGCTGTCTGACTGTCTGCTCTTCCCCATGTGGGAATGCTATTCATTATAGTGCCTCATAAAAAAACGTGAAGTAATAACTAATAATTTGGACATATTTTTTAAGCCCTTATTTGTCTGCAAGGATTAAGATGTCCAAACTCATCCATAAATTCTGGGATTGCCAGCCGGTGTTTGGACCCAGGTGGCCTCATAAAAAAGAGGGAGAATTTTGGCTTTGCGCTTCAAAAGAGAGTAGCAGAGCTGTCATTTGGCAGTGGGGGTGGGGGGTGGTTGCTTCAAAGAGGTGTATGAATTCTGCTGTCATGGTCTGATCATAGTGTCATGCCTTTGTGCCTGTATTTCACACATCTCGTGTAACGTGCTAAGCTGCCCCCCCCCCAAAAAAAAAAGAAAAAAAAGAAATTGGATGCCCAAAAGGGAAAAATCAACTCTAACTCTGCTGTTTAACGAGATGTTCAGGTAAAGTGCGACCAGCAGGAAACTCCAGCTACAACAGACAGAATAACCTGGAGCTGGAGGTAACCCCAAAATCTTAATCCCCAGCAAGTCCTGCTGTCACCTGTAACAGCCAGCCCATGTGTGGTGTCCTTGGTGTAATGGCTCTGTCTGTCACCTTATGGAGATACTAGCAGTGCTGTCTCTGCTGACTTGGGGGGGGGGGGGGGTATAACAGTATGGGGTAGGGGAGTTTCAAAAATACCCAGCGGGGAGATTAAACTTTGGCCCACGGGAAGGGGGTGGGTGAAAGACAAGAGGAGTGG
>JABFEA020000110.1:210959-231019 GCA_019775915.2 Cyphomyrus plagiostoma | reverse complement strand
CTGCGCCCCCCCCTGCCCCCCGCGGCCCCGGCCCGGCGCCCCTTAGCGCTCCCCGCTAGCCGTGCCCGGGCCCTCGGGTCTCCCAGCCACCCCCCGGCCGCCTGCCCCCCCCCCCCCCCCCCGCTTCTCTGCCCGATTCAGGGTTACACGCTGGCAGAGGAGGAGGAAGACCCCCTGATCTTCCGGCAGCTGCGGAGTAGCCAGGGCGATACACTGGGCACCGGCCCAGTGGAACCAGGGCCCATGAAGAAGCTGCACGTCAGCACCTCGGCCCTGCAGAAGGTCTTCCCTGCATTCCGCGCATCACACACCGCATGCACACATGCAGGCCTGCATCGGCCTATGAAAACGTATTCCATACCACTATATATGGCCCCCGTACATAGATACTGCTTATCCCCTGCCTCAGATATATATCATACACAGTCTTACCCTGATTCAGCCAACCGCGGATCAGAGAAACTAATTCTATGACGGTCCAAAAGGCAAACCTTGAATTTTCCATGCACTGAGCGCCACGCTGAATCCACGCGATTTTCTTGTCATCGCGTAACATTCACATCGTATTACGTGTTAATCTAGAGATGATCTGACGTGTACAGGGGGATGTGTGTAGGCTATCCACGGATTCTGGTCCTGCTCTGCGGAAACAGAGGGGGCGGCCTTATTCATACACACTGCTTTACTGCCCTGCTTTTGGAATTGGTCCATTAGAAGTCCAGTAGAATCCCGGTATCAGGTCCGAATATCTAAATCTTTATTTTCCGGTGGCACCTCAAAGGTGCTGTGATATAATATGGCAGAGCCTCCCCCCCTACCCCCCCCGACACCCAAGGGTGGCTAAGCTGGCATGCCATGTGGTCAAGGCGATCTTTCTGTCCGCAGTCCAGGTCTCTGGCTTAGGCAGGGACTCGGACTTCAGTGGCCCTGGGCTGACTAGTCTCTGCATGGATGCTGTAACTAGGCCATCCGCCGAGTGCGATTCCATGGGTTTGCATGACATTATGCTGAAGGAAGTCTGCACCTCTCTGGAAAATTATTTACCTGCTTAGCAGTCTAATGAGAAACCGAAACGTTTTATGACCTCCCTCCTTTTATGGCCTGAGCCTGCCTGCAGTGTCCAGCTCTGAACCTGATCTCATGGCTGCTGGGGACTCGATTTTTCCGCTTTACGTTTTAGCAGGAGCTTCGTTCCATTTTCCCAGGCCTCCGTCCTCCTTTCGGGGAGAGAGAGAGAGGGTCTCGCTCCTCAGTTCAGCCGCTGTCTGACGCTGGCTCCGCTCTCGGAGGCGTTGGCGTAAAACCTGAGCATGCCGCTGTTTAGGACACAGAAGGAGCCCCATTGATAAGGCAGGCAGGCAGTCCTGCCAGGCTGCTGTAGCTCTTAGTAAGATCCAGACATTAATTCTTGACCTGTACTTCCTGTTAAGGTGTATATTAGATGTATAATTTTCTTGCTGTGGTCAATAATACTATGGAACATTGTTGCCGTTTTAAGTGATGTTAATGTATATAATTAGCATGGCTGACCTCAGCATTCCCAGCACGATAGTAAATAGTTTGCTGCGTTTTGTTCGTCTGGTTGGTTATGAGGTCGCCCTCATTCTTGGCTGTTCGTCTCCCCTCCCTCTTCTCTGCCGTCCTCTTTGGGGCGGGGGGGGGCGGTCGTCCTGGCGCTGGCAGGCCTGGGGCGCCGCCCGGAAAGTATCCAAGGACGACTGGCTGGAATGGCTGCGGAGGCTGAGCGTGGTGTTGCTGAAGGAGTCCTCGTCGCCAGCCCTGCGCTCCTGTTGGTCCCTGGCGCAGACCTACATCCCGCTGGCCAGGTGCTCCTTACCTTCACGTCTCGGCCGGCCCTTGGGGGCCTCCTCACCCCCAAGCAGTGTGGCCCGATAGCCGCCAGGCAGCACCCGTGATGGTCACGTCTCCCGAACCCCCTTCCTCCCCCCTCCCAGGGACTTGTTCAATGCCGCCTTCCTGTCCTGCTGGTCGGAGCTGAGTGAGGACCAGCAGGACGAACTGATCCGCAGCATCGAGCTGGCTCTCACCTCGCAGGACATCGCTGAGGTCACGCAGACCCTGCTCAACCTGGCCGAGTTTATGGAGCACAGTGACAAGGTGTGGCCACCCGTGCACGTGCGCGCGTTCACACTTGGGCACGCCGACGCACCTCCTCCCCCTGCACCCGGGCTCTATTTCTCACGCCTCTGTGTCTTTCTGCTGCCTTGGTCACCAAGCTTTTGCCCCGAATCCTCACACTCTGCCCTGTCAGTCGCTCTCTGCCGGGGCGTAATGGAACATGGAGCGGCAATGATGTCACTTCCCAGCCGTTATTTACAGTTTTATTTGTGTCTGTTGGGGCTTCTAGGTCTTTCCTTCCTTCCAGAGTAGTTTGGTTAATGACACTAGTGAGGAGGTCACTGCTGTGGGCATGGCAGGGAAGAGGGTGTTAGGCTAAGGTAGGGAGGCCCTTTCCTAGCTACTGGTCCATATGACCCAAAAGCACATGCTTATGGTAACGGTCGCCAGTTAATGAGCAGTAATTCAGCCAGACTCTTAAAGTTTATGACCAGCTGAATCGGACCCACCAGAACTGGGTTTTTAAGCACCGCTATGCTGTAATTGTAGGTCAGCACTCATTTTCCCTTAGCATGGTCTTCTCGTGGCGTTTTCGGCGCTGAGGAGGTGGTCTCCCACCCTACAGGGTGCAGTCCCGTCTGACGCCATGGATATCGGCTGCCGTGGTGACCCTCTCCGCTTCTACCCGTCTGTAGGGTCCCCTCCCCCTGAGAGACGACAACGGCATCGTGCTGCTGGGTGAGCGCGCCGCCAAGTGCCGCGCCTACGCCAAGGCCTTGCACTACAAGGAGCTGGAGTTCCAGAAGGGCCCCTCGCCCCTCATCCTGGAGTCCCTCATCAGGTAGGGGCCCCGTCCCAGCACCCGGTTGGCGTTGCCTGTGCTCCTGTCTCCTGGTACGAGGGGGAAGGCCCTGGTCGTGCTCTTATGGTCGGGGGGGATGGTGATGTTGGAAGGTAGGCGAGAAGACTGGTATGTCAGGGTGCAGACTGCCCATCTGAAGGTTGTTTGTGGGCCTACAGGGTTTTCCTCTGGACCCTATGATCCAAAGGTGGGGCGTCTTGGTCGGTACGACAGAATGCTCTGTGGTTGCTCGAGGCAAAGAGTGAGTTAATCTGTTGTGGTCCCCCTTCTCATAGCAGACTCGCTCTTGGTGCTGGGCCTTTGTTTTAACCAGTTTCTCAGTGGGTATGGAGAAGGAATGTCACTTGAAGGCTCTGGAAGGCAGCTGCTCGACATGTGATAGCTTGCAAGGACGCATCAGGCCGTTGTCACTTCCCAGAATGGGGATGAAGGAGGCTGTAAACAGCAGACTCTTTGCGTGAGGACGAGTTTAATGGGATGTTTAGGCTGCCAGTTTGCTCTGAAGATCGTATAGCCGTGCAGAGCCACGTTTCCTGCCCGCCGACTTCCTATTCATCACCCTCCAGCAAGTCCAGCAATCCTTCAGCTCCAGTGAGGGTGTTGACCATCATCAGGATAATAGTGATAAAATTCTTAACTCAGTCATTTAAAAACAGGTTTTATCCCAAGTAACCTGCCATTTTGAGTCTGGCTAGAGCAGCGACCTTCCTATTAAAGCTGTGCCGTGTCATGAACTCTCCTCTATGAAACTGCTTTTTACATATTTCCCAGAATGGACCGTAATACTCAGTGATGATGGTAATTCCCTCTGCGCGTCAGTGTCTTCCAGCACCGTAAATGGAATGAAGTGGACATATTTGCCATTTCTCAGAGGACGTACGGCACAGGCCGATGCCAGCCCAGCGGTGACCATCTGCTGCTTCTGCTAAATCCTCAAAGCTGACGTGTTGACTGTCACTGGCCTGCCGCAGGGTGTTAGACAAACACTTAACGTCATAGAGAAGTTTTCCCGTACTGTGTTGTGATTATTGCACACTCGCACATACCGGCGACAGCGCTGAAATGATATATCGTGCCGCCCCATTAAACGAATTGAATTTCAGCGGCATCTATTCAGAGTCTGTTAGTAAAGTATGTGGTGAGTGTTTGTTTATCAAAGCATGTTTTGACGGACTCCCAAGCTTTGATGCTTATGAATCTCACTGCTTAGGATTTGATAACCGACTGATGCCGCGCATCCTGAAGTGTGTGTGTGTGGTGTGTGTGGTGTGTGTGGTGTGTGTGGTGTGTGTGTGTGTGTGTGTGTGTGTGTGTGTGTGTGTGTGTGTGTGTGTGTGTGTGTGTGTGTGTCGCGTCGCGTCGCATGGACGGGCTTCTCCTCGGTTTGGCTGGCTTTCTTCTCCAGGTCGCTAATTGCGAGCAGCCTCAGATGCTTGCATGCTCTTTGCACCTGGCTACCTTGTCCTGGGGGTCGGGGAGCCTGTTTCCACTTTGCCGTGGGGTTTAACCGGAGCCAGCCAGGGCCGCTGTGACCCCACCCTGCCCCGCTTCTCCAGGACTTCCTGCAACAGCCCGACCTGTGCTGGTACTGGTCTGTCTGACTTGGGCGTTAAAAAGCTGATGGTGAACTTCTGCCTGAACCACCAGTCAGACAGCTGGCCATTTTATTCATTTATTTTTATTTTTTTAATAAATAGTGTCTTACATTAAAATAAATATTTCCTTAAGGGGGCTATTTATGTCATGGCTGAAAAAGTACTGTGTCATACATCCCATTACTGCAGGATCATTGAAAAATCAAGGGAAATTATTCCATTTTTGTTGTCTTTGTTCAAAATGAGCTATTAATGGTGTCATGAGTCATCAGTGGCCAGCATACACATATTGAGCTGTTATAGGGTCTGTGGTATCCTGCATTAATCAGGGCCCAATTGAGTGGATTAAGTGTCGCTGAGGAACCGCACCTGGAAGACCCCCATCAAACAGGCATATAACCCACATGTCCCCCTATGCATCTTTCTCTAAGGCTGGAAAGGAGCTGCTCATTGACGACATTTCAGTTTTACGTCGGCAGACTCGTCGGCAAATGCCTGCCGCCTTTGCACCCGCGGAGCATCGTGGCAAACTCCCGCGGAGCGTCGTGGCACACACCCGCTTTGCACCCGCGGAGCATCGTGGCACACACCCGCTGCAGACTTCTCAGGCTCCTCAAACTTGGTCACACGATGTCTGAATATTCAAAGCAGCCACTGCATTAGAATACCTGCTGTTTGTAAGTCTGTATCACTAAGTCTGTGGCTTTATACCTCTACTTCCCCCAAAAAGCGGCCCACATTGAATTCTCTGGTTCCCAGGCTCTCTGCGGAGCGTGCCCACTTAGTGCACTGCTTCTCCTTCCTCGTTACCGTCCCGAGCGAAATTTCCATCCCCATCGGTTATAGAAAAGTTATCGTCACACTGGGCCCTGCAGCCCGGTCATGTGCTGGATAGGGATTTAATCGTGTTGTACTCATGGCATCAAACCAGAAACCCAGCTGAATGCTGGCTCTTTCCATCCATTTTCTGCACCCACTTCACCTGTGTACGGTCCGCAGCCTATCCCAGACGCTGCTGGCACTACAGGCAGAGAGTAACCAAGGGTGGGGCACCGATTCCTCGCAGGGCTCACACACCATTCACGCCACAGCAAATTTGGCAACTCTGCATGTTTTTGGATTCTGGAGACCGGAGGACCTGCAGGAAATCCCATAGCGACACGGGGAGAGGTCAGGTAGCACCGGGGCAGAAACTCGAGCCCTGGCCCGTGAGGGACCAGCACTACACCTCCCCAGAATGCATCTAACATAAGGAAAACCTTACATAGGCTTATTGGTGAGTGGCATATTAAAAGTGAGATTAGAGATTAATTAGTTTAAAGACATTAGAGAACTGGACCGACGTGAGTTTATGGGGCATTATGCTGCCCAGCCTGTACGGTTCATCCACACCAGCCATAAATTTTGCCAGATTAAATCTGTGTACAGTTGATTATCTTGTTTATATGAGTAGCGCTTTTGTATATCTTTTTGTATATGAGTAGTGCTTGGGAGTAAACATCATTAGTGTTTGAGTGTCTTTGTAGATGGATCAGTGGGTCCATCAAACTTCATCCCTTTCCTTCCACTCCTTAGCTGTCACATGGAGCTGGGTACAAGTTCATGTTTAACTCACTGACCTTAGAGCAGGGGTGCCCAGTCTTATCCACAAAGGGTCGGTGTGTATGCAGATTTTCGCTCCTACTCCCTAATTAGATTACTAATTAGAGCACTGATTGGTTGAAGAGTCCTCACACCTGGGTTTCAACAGCTGACCTACAGGTTATCCCAAAAACCTGCACACACACTGGCCCTTTGCGGATAGGATTGGGCACCCCTGCCTTAGAGCTACTGAAAATCCAGGAAAGCGTGTGGATGGGCCGGATCCCAGAGCAGACAGGACTCCTGCAGGCGCTTCTCACACAGGGTGTCATAAGAGAGGGTGATTGGGCTGCACTGCTCTTCCTGTATCACAGAGGGAGCTGTATCATGATAATAATCCCCCCAGAATCCTTTAATCCAGTGTTTCCCAACGCAGCCCTCTGGGACCCACAAACGGTTCATGATTTTCCTTCCCCCCCCGTCCAGATAGTCCACATTTTTACCAGGAGCTGGGAGGGAGCAAAAACATGGACCATCTGTGCAGCTTTAAGGCAACATTTTTATTCCTGTCAAGGATGCAGAGTGCAGGTTGCGGGACGTAGGATCGTAGCTTGTTTGTGATGCCTAGGATGGGTCTATGGCAAGTGGTGGGCTCCCTTTGGAAGCGATTAGACACGACTCTAAAAGACACCCAGGCTAATTTAGTCTACAGTAAAAGGGATTAGGAGGGAGGCGGGCAGCAGTGAGCTCATCAAGGGGGGCGCTGGGCGTCTTTTTAAAGGGACTAATTAAAGGGCCTAATTCTTTAAAAGCTAATATAAAATCCACAGTGATGGCTTCATTTATGTAGCCTTCCAGTGCTAACC
Source organism: Cyphomyrus plagiostoma (assembly GCA_019775915.2). Lineage (NCBI taxonomy): Eukaryota > Metazoa > Chordata > Actinopteri > Osteoglossiformes > Mormyridae > Cyphomyrus > Cyphomyrus plagiostoma. Next base: position 224,036 of record JABFEA020000110.1, on the reverse strand, counting down.
GAAAGCTCCGTGCCATGCAGCCCCCTTGGGACAGAATTCCAGCTTTGTGTGTTGTTTGTGTTGCTCCTGTGATTGGTAAGCAGGTACCGGGGTGAAGCGACTGAACCACGCCACAGGCCCAGCTCTTAGCCGTTGAGAGACCGGCCACCCGTGATGCCTCAAGGTTCACATTCATGCCTTTCTTTTCAGCTCTCCCCCTCTGCCCAGCTTTCCAGGCATTTGGGCCCTCTTTCAGAACCGTCTGTCTGAAACGTAATATCATGCTGTAAAGCGGCTCCTTCAGATGCGGCTGGCGGGATTGATCTCAGCGGGCTTGGCACATGGTGTTTCGGCCAGACCCGGCCCGGAACGGCCCGTTAAGACATGGGGGAACAGCCCTTTGAGGCCTGTTGGTTGGTTGCTGCTTTGAAGCTGGTTTAAAGTGGCCACAGGAGCTCTTGCATGCTGGCTGTAATTAGCAGGGTCGCTTGGGCATCACACGGTAAATCCGGACTGAATCTCTAGTCGGCTGCCCTTTTTAGCTGGGTACCATGGGAGACGCGCTGGCACGCTGCCCAGCGGGGCCACGATGAAGTCAAACTAGGACAGGCCCTCTACGTCGGCCCGGCCTGTCCTCGCCACCGACGTCTTCTCACCCTGAAAGCCCTTCATACATCTCTGGTTCTCTGGCCTTGTATGGGGTCATGGGCTGAGCTCAGTCTGTCGTTTCCTTCGCACGGGGTGTGAATGAGCCAAAACGAGTGAATTAGTGCTCATTTCGTGTTCTCCGCTCGTGGCACAGGAACAAGCCCACTTTAACGTCGGATTAATATTAAATGCTTGTTATTTGGTGGATGTTTTCGCATTTTTGTTGGGTCCAGCTGTGAGTCACAGTTTGAATGCCCTTCAGGTGTTTCTGAAACGTCCCACAGACCGCTGCCAAAAGAGGGGTGTGTCCCCACCACAGCCGTGAGCTTGGAGACACGCTCTGGGCCCCGGTGTTTCCGGGCCCCCCTGGCTGACGGTACCGCCCTCTGCTGTGTGAAGCTGGGGGGGTTGCCATTCACACAGTGCTGTATAGAGACAGGGGGGCCACACTGGGTCAGGGGTCAAGCGTGAGGCCCTGCTCTTTATTCTCTGGAACTGGGGGGGGGGGGGCGGTAAGTGTTGCCCAAGCTTTTGTTCCAATCTGGTTCCTAAACTCACCGAAATGCTCGCTGCTTTGTTAGGATTCAGACCAGAGCTCAATGGCACAGCTTGATGCTTATAAGAAACAGACGCGTCGTTAAAAATACAAAAGTTTTTATTCAAACAGAATAATACGTTAAAGCTGTACACATTTTACAAATTACACTTTCATTTAGGAAAAGAAATCTCCAAACTGCAATGCACACTGGCTGCGTTCTCTTATGGTCATCATCACACAGTGTGGCTGTCTGATATGGTTCTGGCTAAATCTGTCAGGATGTTTACATTGACTGTTTGGCTGAGTTCTGCCCTGTAAGTCTGGATGTGCTCATGCCAGGAATTGATAAATAATGTCAGTTGCTTCATACTGTGGATTGCCAGTGATGCCGCGTTGAAGTGCCCCATTTGTAAATCTAGCCCTGGTGTGAGACAAACCCCCCTCCTCCTCCCTCCAGCCGATGGCCACAAACATCTGGGCCTGCAGTCGCACATCTGCATGGTTTTCAGTCCGTGTCATTTGACTGCCGAAGACACTTTTTGCAAAAGATAAATACATAATAAACTACAATTTACAAAACCACATTACAGAAAAATATGAAAACATGGAAATCTACCCTCCTAAAAGAGTTGTGTGTGATTTATTCATTTGTTTTCTCCCTTCCTGCCTAGATATGCTGTAAATTTTGCCAGAGCGTGTCACAGATGTTTCATGGTTTAGTCTATGGCCGGAAGTTCTGGGGCCTGATCTTCATCTCGACCCTCTTCAGTGAGTAGTTGGGTCCATGCCAGCCATACCAAGTGATACCATCCGTGCCCGTTCTGTGCTCCCCGTAGCGATAGTACACGCCGTTCAGGTTGGAGTCCGTGCAACAGTTGTACCAGTAACCCCCTGGTAAGGAGAGAACACAGATATGTGGTCCTGATGTTTCCATAGCTACCCATAGGCCTACAGTGGTTCTAATGGTTCGTTAATCGCCCTGAGGATGCAGAGGTGCATCATCTTGAGGGCGGCTGTGAGGTCAGGGGGTGACGACCCAATCCCTCACCGTCTTACCTTTGCGCAGCTGGGCACAGTTGTCCACACACTTGTCGTTGTCCTTGTCTTTGGCACTGAAGTTGGTGTTGTTGTGGTACCGCAGAGAGTCCTGTCCAGCGTCGCCGCTGTACCCAGCGATGTGCAACCTGTAGCTGTTCAGCTCATTGCTGAGGGTGAAGTGCTGGTACTGAGCGTACCGGACCTCGCCCTCCCAGTCCTGCACACACAGACAGGGTCACTCGCCGCATTTGGTTACCGCAAAAGTGAACCTAGCCGGGAAGAAGGGGAAGAGTAGCCCACCTCCATCTCGATGCGCAGCACCGTGGGCTGGCGAGTCAGCCGCAAGATGTTGTCGTTGCCCAGCCAGAAGTCGCCGCGGACGGCACCGAAGCCGCGCTTGTACTGCTTCCAGTCGCGGTCGAAGGACGTCAGGCCCACCTTGCGCCTCTGGATAACAGTCCAGCCTCCGCCGTTGCTCTCCATGTCGCAGTAAACCTGAAACGGCAGCGGGGGGCGCTCACATTAATGGAAAACTTCTTGGTATTGCGAGGATGCATTAATTATTAGATATTGGGAATGACAACGGAGTTTTGTTTTTAAAATGGTGGGCTTCTGATCATAGCCTCCTTGAGGCCCGCTCGTGGTACTGATTGGACCGGGGCTCACCTCCAGCTCCGGTGTGCCCATGAATTCATCAGCCGGCAGCTTGTACTGGCCTGAGATCTTGTAGTTCCTGGTGAACAGCGAGGCACAGTCGTAGGTGGCCTCTGGAAGAAGAGTCGCGTGTCAGTCGTGGCAGTGGCAGGTGACATCACAAGGGGGGGCGGGGCTTATCGTAGCCGCTACTGAGAAAAGGGAGCTCTGAAACAGGCTTAGCGCCCCCTCTCAGGAGACGGGTGTCACAACAGGCCCCATAGTGTTCAAAGGAAGGGAAGGTGACCCTATCCCAGGGCGTAACTGTTAAAGCTCCCCCAGTCAGTGTGTCCTTAATGCACAGTCTCTTCCGCACCCTCAGGGTTATAGGTGCTCAGTGCTTCTGGCTTAGCCCCAAATCTTGGGTGTTATCTGAAAGGCACTCAGCTTGATTACCATTTGGTACAGAGGTGTCAAACTGCAGTGCTGGGGGGCCGCAGTCCTGTGTAGCTTTTTTCTTTCCCAGTTCACCACAAATGATTCAGATCAAGAGCTGTGTGGTAATTAGCAGAGGTGGAAATTTCAGGTCCAGAAAGTGTAAATCCAGACCGTGATTTTGTTTCAACCAAGCAGCTGAATATCTGTGACAGTGACTCTTCATACTCAATTGGTTGGTTGAAACAAAATCCTAGTCTGGATTTTTACTTTCTGGACCTGAAATTTCCACCTCTGCTAATTAGCACAAGGAGGTGAATCAGGTGTGTTAAATGAGGGGGAAACCCAAAATGCAGTGTTCCAACCCTCCAGGACTGGAGTTTGACACCCCTTGTCTAGTCTTTCTCCCTGTTAATTGTTGCGTCTTTCGCTGTAAATCCATTTGTCCCAGAATGCTACGCTTTCTTAAAGCTTACTGAATTTTTCGTTTTCAGTCAGTAACGCAAATCTCGTCATGGACTGGATATGTTAAAAGATGTTGGTCAAGTGCATTGTAAGTGTTTTTATTTTTTTTTTAAAGTAGGAATTTTTCTACTTTTTTAATTTCCATAATTGAGCTCATCTGTGGAAAAAGTTGCCATTGTTTCACAATGATGCAGTATACCAGCATGACGTCGTTTAGAAACGGCTTGTGTGTATTTGATTAATTGTGAGTTTGTCAAGGTTGCCTTTGGAGTGTCGGATCGTAACTCTTTCTATTGCCGTAGCGATGCCCGGACCTTATGCGGCTGCCACATGGGGGAGTGAGGTGAGGTCATCTGCTTGGACCAGCTGTCCTGGGTGGGGGGTGGGCAGGGTCTTTAGAGCTCCTTGTGGTTTCATCTTCTCGCCTAGACCTTCCCTTGAAGCATGGTTCTGTTTTTATTACTCTAAAGAAACCACTCACCCCCCAGTTCACACAATTCGTTCACGTTATCACAAGTGGTTATTTGCTCTCATCTGGCGTGCACATATGTGTAATTAAAGAAATATCATCCGCTGACTCACTGTGTTTCACTAGAGAATTCATGCAGCTTTACTGAAGGTGGCAAAATATTAGATGCCCTGGTTGGCTGCGATTCTCAGCTGCTGCAGTACGTTTTTCCTCATGCGATGGGAAAACCCCCGGCGGGCTGGCGAATGCTGCCGTCACCAGACACTCCCCTGTCACTTTGTCACTTCTCGTTGGAATACTGTACCTCGGTGGTGTTCCGTAGTGACACAAAGCCTCCTGACACCAGGGAATCTCACTCCGAACAAAGAGCCTGAAACTGTGGCCTTTAACCCCGAGCCCCCAGTCTCTGTGCCCGTGAGTTATAGTAATGCCTAAAAGGTACGAGTTGATTCCTGAGATTTTTCTTTAAAGGTATCACTGAATGCTGCTGAGCCCTGCTGTTTGGCACACGCTGCCCGACACCATCGCGGTCAAAGACAAAGTGAACTTTATTGTTCTCTCCATATACCAGTATACAGAAAGAGGAGATGGCGAATGTGGAGATAACTCCACAGGATTTACTCTAATTGATTTTTTTTGCACATAGTATCTCCTGACTACTATCTACTTACAATGAGGGGAAAAAAAATACAATTCTAACTAAGTGGACAGAGCCTTGCCACTTGGCACACGCTGCCTGGCACCGCCGCGCCCGCTTACCTGCACTGGTGTGCGTGACGGCCTGTGCCGTCTGTAGCTGCATGATCTCCACGCGGTTGTTGATCTCTGAGTACTTGCCCTCGGCCTCGGTGACCCGCTCCTCCTGATTCTGGCTGCGTCGCTCCAGCTCCAGCATCTGGCGGCTCAGGCCTCGCGCCTCCGACTCCTGCTTCCGCCACAGCTCCTCCAGCAGGCTGCTCACGTTGGCCAACTGCAGCTTGAGCGCCCGCACGTCCTCGCAGCAGGCAGCCTTGGGGGGGGGGGCCGCCCGCCTGCGCGGCTCCCTCTGGGCGCCGGTACCCTGTGCCAGCAGCGCCAGTGTCGCGGCCAGGCTCAGCGCGTTCAGCAAGGCCGCCCGCCGCGTCATCCTTCGGGAGCGTGGAGAGCGATTCGGGATCGGGTGCCTTTCGGTTTTTCTCCGCGGCAGGGTAGGTGGTGGGAGCTCGGTGCCTGTCTGTGTCGGTGTGCAGGCCAGCTGAGGGGGGCGCCGTCTTTAGGGTCTTGCCGTGGATGCAGTGGTGCTGTGACCAGTGCTGTTCTCAGTCTTCGCTCCCTGTCTGGTGCTGAACGCTGTCTCGGTGGCATCTTAAATATTTTTACACGTGTGCACTCCCCCCTCCCAGTCGGGCTCAAACGTGACTGCTCCCCCCTTTTGGCTTCAGGCCCTCCCACCCCCATTTCTCTCCCCCCACCTCGTTCACTCACTCCACCCTCACTCATTCCCTCCCCCCAGTCTTTCTGTCAGTCAGACTGTTGGCTGTTCTCGCATGCCATCAGGTGTTTTTAAAGACTTCAATGGGGTGAACTTTTTTGGGGGGGGGGGCAGAATCCCCCCAACCCCAGGGAAATCGAGCTTTACGCTGGCTGTTTAACCCTATGAAGTCTTCTGCCTGTAGGAAAGAGGCAGGGTAATGTACTAACACTGTACTTGCTGTGTGTATTTAACCTGTAAAGGACTGTGATTCCCAGTAAAATCACAATAGTGAGTGTTAAAGCTCTGTTTGCTGTGTGTGCGGGCAGGCTGAGCTTATCGCTGACTGCTTCAAACCTCAGGACTGTGTGCAGACATCCTCTTAAAAGCCTTTGATTCATCTGTGCGCATTCCTCTGGTATAGTAGTCACTGAAGGCGTACGGCCGCACTGACAGGCTTCCTAGCCAGCGAGGAACATTTACTGGAAATGTTCTAGAGAAACAGTCTGAAGCGATCGAGGGTGGTGATTATGTAATGCCAGAACTAGGCAGATGTTCTATCAGGTGATGAGGAGGTGCACATGGACAGGGAAGGGGACCGACCTTCTCCGAACCCCCGCGGGGGGGTGGCGGTACCGCCCGGGATGCTCTGAAGCCTCCTGGCCGGTCCAGCTTTTCATTGGACCTGGGGGGGGTTTTGTTCCATCCTGCATTGAAGCTGGACAGCTGACAGGTTACGTCTGAGTGCTGCTGGGGTAGAATCAGGCAGTAACAGTCATTGCTGCTGTGAGTGTTTACTGTGCTCATGAGTAACCCTCTGTTTTCAGCCTAGGGAGCACGGCCAGTACAGGGCAGTCTTAATTCCTTATGATTTATCAGTTTTCTAGCTTGCTGACATTAAGTAACTTTGGAACAGGTGTGTTGAGACGGGTTCAGTGTTAGGAAGTAAAAATTTTTTTTTTTAATGGCAAAAAAGTGAAATGACTGGATTATTCTCTTCCTCTCCTTAGCTACAGTCTATCATGTATTCAGGGAAGTTATTTTAGATTAAATCAGTTCTCCATGCTGATTATATTGGAACACTCAACAGAGCATTGATTCTCAAGCCAGTGCTTGGGGACCCCCAGACACTGCTAATTGGGAGGGAGCAAACATGGACCACCTGAAGACCCCCAAGGACTGCTTTGAGTACCACTGGAATAGTTAAGGGAGTGGTATACTGTTTGGTCCAGTAGGGGGTGCTATAACTGATATGGGCATTTAAGTAACCGTGCTTGTAGTACCACTGAGCAAGAGACTTGCTGGAGTGACTTCAATGTTGTGACTGACCCCCCCAGTGTCGTGTCCCTGACACGCCGAGCTGATCCCATAGCGCGGACACCTGGTGTGGACAGAAGCCAGCTGGATCCGCAGTGTCTGCCTCCCGCCCTCGGTGCCCCAGACAGCGCCGGCCGTAACGCAAGTGTCAAGGAGCCAGGGCCCGATTGTTTCAGCGTGTGGCTTTCGGGCTTTCCGGCGATGCTGTAAGGGCCCCGCCCGGCTTTGGCGAGGCCCCGTGTGTGGATGAACCTGGCAGTACTCCTCCCCACCGAGAGCACGTGGCGTTCCCTGCCGAGCTGGCCTTTCCCTCCTCATGCAATGCGCCTGTTTGTCTCTGTGGCTTCAGCCGAAGAGGTCGCGATATCCAGCCCGACCTTACCCTCCCACATGTGTTTGTCTGCAGTGGGACTGCATCCTGGGGCGGGGTCTTCACACCCAGTGACGTGTGATGGGCCTGATTAAGGCTGTGCTCATTACAAAAGGCCTTATGCACCTTCTTTCTTTAAATCCGGTTTCTGGTGACGTGAGGTGGGTTTCAGTATCGGACAGAGGAGGGGGTTTGGTTTGCATGGGCCTTGTCCTTGGCTGTCACTGGCTACTGAACCCTTCTGCAAAAGTGCCAGTTCCAAGGAGAAGGTTTTTGTTTGTCCAGGGGTTTGGGAAAAGTAATCAAATTGCTGTCTTGGATTAAATTGTTCGCTATGCTCCTTACTCATGCAGGGATGAAGCATTGGTCATCGCATAAAAGCCAAAACGGACATTGGCACGCCATGAAATCTGCCACGGCTTCTCTGCAATCTGTCGTGCTCCGAGTAAAAGTCACACAGTGTGACTTGTCCATCCACTCCGCGCCCTGAGTGATTCACCATGAGCTGGGCCTCTGTTCGGGCCTCCAGCCTGCAGACTTCCGGCCTCTCGGTGCCACAAGACCGAAGGAAGGGCTCCTTTCCCAGGGGCTGTTAATTCAGCGTACCGTGGATGTGGTCCAGGCTCTTACCGTCCAGCAGGCCCCAGAAACAGTAGCCGGAGTATGGGGGCGGGGGGTGGAAGTTCAGGAGATCGGGGCGGCCGTGTGTCAAGTATGTGCCCCTTCTCTCGCTCCAGTCGGGTGGTGCTTCTCTTGTCTCGTCTAGGAAATCGCACGTTGTTTACTTCCATAGAATTGTATGTGGAGGGGCGAGGGTATGTATATATTACATCTTGTTGACCAAATGTCCCCACAATGTGATTTAAAAACTGGCTATTTTGACATTGTGGGGACAATTTTGTGTGTGTTTGCATGTAAATAATGATTTCCCTCCTACAAAATAAAGCTGAATTTCCTTCTACTCTTGAGTATTTGTGCCTGGAATTGTGGGTAATGGTTCCAATATGAGCCTTGTAGAGAATGCTTGTAGCTGAAACGTAGCCAGCCGGTGTGAAAAGGCAGACGGGGGGCTTGCGTGTCCCACTTGTTTATAGAGGGAGGTTGGCCAAGCCAGCGTGGGCTTCTCCTGTTACTAACAGGCGCTATCGTCACTGGCGTGTATGAGGCCGCCTGCGTTTCCCATCAGTGCGCTTCATCGATTTACAATAAGAGCATGGGAGCCAAGCGTGGGGCCTGCTGAGCCCAGTGCACCGCCCCCTAATGGCTGCCTCTGTAAATGCAGGCGTTGTCAGTCCCTGAGTACCGGGTGATCCTAGAGCCATCAGAGTGAGGCTTAGAGGGTCACTCGCATATCATTTAAGGTTTCTGCCTTAAATGGGGAAATTATAGAGGTACTAATAATGTACCTGGTCCCACATGGGTCTACTGTAGCTGTTTCATCAGTTGTTTGGATTAGTGGGGGTGATTTCCTGATTCCAGGACCACTGGGAATGAACAGCACAATTTGAAGTGAAAGACACCACCCCCTGCAGAAGCAGAGTTTTTCACCCCCATGAGACATACGTCCATTTCCTTAGCCCCGATCACATTCTGTTATTTCTGCTTTCCTGAAACCTGCTGAATCAGATTTTCTGCTCTGGTATTAATTTGATCAGATTTTCTTGACGAAAGCTTCCAGACCTGTTCTACACTGCGGCCATGCTGTCTGGAAGCTTGAAACAGACAGTAGAGCAGATATTCTGGCTGAGTTCCATGTGTACGGCTCGCGGGAGCCGCCATTGGCTTTACGGTACCTAATGATCGATTAAAAACGTTTTCAGGAAATCATTCTCCTTTACTGCAGCTCCAAGGTGCGGAACTTCAAGAGCCTTGTCCTGACGATACTGAGGTATAGGTCGGCGTGTGCCAGCCCTTTGCACAAGCAGGTTTATGAGTCGTGTGCTTGAATCGCCAGGGTTTTCGTTCCTGCATGTCTTTCTCCCTGCCAAGGGCATGACCTCATCTTCATGCTGATTGAATCTCCCCCCCACCCTAATTCTCCCCCTGCAGTGAGCCTTTCCCTGTGGCATCAGCCTTTCCCTCTCTGCGTCACTTCTTATCTCTCCTCAGGACTAAGGAATGGTGGAAAATAAAATAACCCCCAAACCCCAAAGCGTCACGCGGCTGACCTGGTCTTCACTTCCCAGTTCCAAATAGAGATGACCGTTACTCAGTCATCAGTATGAATCAGTGCTGCATGTGGCAGGGAGGGGCCTCAGCGGACGCTCGTACTCTGCCTGCAGTGCTGGGAATGACGACAGGTGGTGCACTGGTCAGGATGGGGCTGACTTGGTTGTAGCTCCACATATCCACAGGACGTCGCTGTCACTTATGTCACTTCATCTCCTTCAAATGTCATTTGAAACCTCACGAGCCCCCGGGGCCAAACGGTCAGCTGATGGAACCCCCCAGACATTCCTCCTCCTCCCAGGCTCATTGTCTTACCAGCTGATTGCCTCTTTTTCACTCTATTCTCCCCCCCATCCAAGCTGCTTTTCCATGATCCTGCTAACCCCCCCTGCACTCTTTCTCCATGTGATAAGTATCAACCATTGCTGTTACATAAGGCACATTGATTCACATGCGTCGCCTTCAAAATATGTGCAAGCTGCAGTGTTTTGGGAAGAGGCTCTGTCTAAAAACACATTGAGTTCCTAAAGCCACAGTGCCTGACCCCAAGTGACCCTGGGGTGTGTGTCCCGTTACACTTTTCGGCTTTGTGTTGACTTTACTCTGAGTGCATCCTGGATGGACAGTAACAAATGTCCTCTTGTTTTCTTAAATAAACCACTAGTTTGTGAAGCTGGGTAGATCTTTGTCCCTGAAAATGCAGGCATATTTTTGATATTCAAGCAAATATTAGGCCTAATTACTAGTAAGTGTAAAGAATAGCATTTCTTGTCGAAAACTCACTCCTTTCGCAGACATGGGAGCTCTCGTCCGGAGCTGGGTGGATGCAGCTTTACGTTTGACTTTCTCCAGGCACCTGCTGTGGTGGGCGGGCTGAGTCCCGGTCAGGGGTGGGGGCTGAGATTCCTGCTGCTGTAGCTGTGATGCTTTTTCAGTCCATATGTAGGTGATGTTAATGTCAGGTCTCCCTCCGCACATAGAATCACAGATATAGACGGACTTTAAACAGCCTCGCGTCGTTGCCTTCGAGGCACAGGATCCATCGCAGGTTCAGGCCAAAGCCTCATCATCACCTTGTCGCATGATCCAGGACACTAATGTAGCGTTTTACACTCTGCTTCGCCTGGGGGGGGGGGGGCCTAGATCACATAACTAGTGGTACAAAGTTATTTTGGGAATGTCCCATGAGTGTTGAACGGCTGAAGGGTCCAGTCTGTCCGCCCCCCCCCCCGTGCTGTTAGCCTTTGTTTATCCGCAGACATGCTCACCGCACAACATCTGTGCTAATCACGCACCTTGGAGCAACCAGATTATCACCAAGGTGTTATCGGCTGTCCCATGTGGGCGCGAGATGACTGCCTGTTCTCCTGTCAGGAGTTACATCACTGTGCTTGCAGGAACGCACGGGAGCCTTTTGGGCTCATTTCAGTATTTATCTGGCCCCCGTTTGGCTGAGCTGAGGGTGGGCCCAGCAGGGGGAGAAAGGCCTGCTTTGTTCTGCCAGTTTTAGCCCCCAGATGCATTTTTGTCTGCAGCCTTAGGCCCTCCCTGTTCTTCCTAGAAGAAGGTGGAAGCCAGAATCCCATATCTGCCTGTCTCTCTGCTGACTCTTCTTTGGGGATGGGGGCTCATCTGTGCACCAGCTGAGGCCTCAATGAGCAGTGCCGGTGTCTTATGGGCCTTTAAATCTCACCATGACCTGTTGGATGATGCCGGGGGGCAGCTGCTAGTTGCGCCCTCTAAGCTCAGAATCTGCACGGCCTTCTCCAGCGTTCAGTGTCCCCCCCCATCAGAATAAGAACATGACAGCCTACACAGCTCCTTTTGCGTTTTTTAAATAAAAACATAACTGACGATATAATTTTGCAGTGAAACTCTCCCCTCTGAACTTTCTTTTCCCCAAAAAAAGGCATTTTTTTATGGCAGACATTCGAATTCCTCTACTAGACACATTTATCCTTTGGATCTGCCCTTTCCTTACGACGTCTTATTTACTTGCTGTCTTTTGGACGTGGTTTTGTCGTTCTGTGCTCAGGTACTGCCATCTCTCAGTGGCTTCAGCAGCTTGCAGGCTTGCCTGTTTACACAGCTTATAACATATTACTTACATGTCCTTAAGCACAAATGGCGTAAGGCAGGGGTGGCCAATCTGCTCCGCAAAGGGCCGTTGTGTGTGGCGGGTTTTCGCTGCAGCTCCCTAATTAGATTACTAATTAGTGGACTGATTGGCTGAGGAGGCCTCACACCTGGGTTTGAACAGCTGACCTAAAGGTTACCCAGAAAACCTGCACACACACTGGCCCTTTGCGGATAAGATTGGCCACCGCTGACATAAGGTATGCGTACGTTCACGTGTGTGGTATGTTTGTCGGTCAGATACACATTACATTGTTGGAACCAAATGTCCCCACAATGTGATAAAATCCTGTTATTTTGACATTGTAGGGACCAATTTTCAGTCCCCAAAAGGGGAAAATCAATTTTATGAAAAGTCTGTGACTGCAATAAAGAAACTAAAAATGCCCAAAGTCTTCAGTTTTGTTTGGTTACTTATGATTAAGGTTTTCATTGTTAACCCTCTGGAGTCTATGGGGAGGGAACACACCCTTAAACTGACTGGGGCATGGTCACACATTTCATTCAATATCATAATTTATTTGCCATAAATTAAGTATTTTTCTTATATATTTGTTTTGGCATAAAACTCATCCTAATCTTAGTGTACTTTGTAAATATGTAATTTATGTGAAGTTTGTAATTTGACATCAAAGTATAGTCTTTGCAAAATGCAGTTTGGAACACTTGCAGAAACATTAAAAAAGTACATAATAAGCAATGGTGGAAGTTTGGTGATCAGATATCTGGGATCAAAACAAAGTCTTGGTTACATGAAGATGACTAAATGGTGTAGTTGCAACATTTACTTGGATAAATAAATAAATAAGAAAAAGGTGACTCAGGTCACTACTTCTGGCTCCTTTCGTTGAATATGTAGCAACTTTCATGTGTATGAATGAGCCGTTGTCACCTGACCACGTCCCCAACCCCCTTTTATGGCGCTGATGGGGATGTATCTGGATCGCGTTTTACCGTTGCGTTGTTCATCAAATTACCATGCAAATGCGATTTGAATGCGCGCTAATGCGGCTATTTATAATGTGAATAGCGATCTTCGGGTGAGAGCGGTACTACACGCCCCCGATCCTGGTAAAACAAAGTAAAGTGACATGGTTTACTTTCATTCCGATTTAACCTAATTAAAAAAAAAAAAAAAAATGTAATACTTCCAACAATGGACGTTTTGAAAAGAAGACAGATTATGGATTTAGACAGCGTTTTTTTCCCATGTTTCTATAACATTTCAGCGAGTTATGAACTGAAATACACGAGAAAGATACTCTGCATTGCCGACGATGCCGTTGACTCCAGAGAGTTACGTTTAAGGTCTTTCCCCATAGAAATGAATGGAGAGTCCCCACAAACATATGAGTACAGGTGTGTGTGTGTGTGTGTGTGTGTGTGTGTGTGTGTGTGTGTGTGTGTGTGTGTGTGTGTGTGTGTGTGTG
>JABFEA020000110.1:168964-179277 GCA_019775915.2 Cyphomyrus plagiostoma | reverse complement strand
CCCCCCCCCCCCCCCCCCCCCCCCCCCCCCCCCCCCCCCCCCCCCCCCCCCCCCCCCCCCCCCCCCCCCCCAGGCTCTTTTAATGTCAGGGGGTCCCAGTGACTTGCTGACTCTCTCTTCCAGCATCACTCCTACCGAAGTTTCCTTGGCCTCACGTGCCTGATGCAGATTTCGACGCGGGATGAGGATTACATCATCGACACGCTTGAGCTGCGCAGCGAAATGTACATCCTCAACGAGACCTTCACCGATCCCTCCATTGTCAAGGTTGTCACTGCGGATGTTTGCGTTTCTGCCGCTTGGTTCGCTGCCAAACTCTCGTTAGTGCGTTTGACGTGCCGTTATCCTGGCGATGCTGAGGGGGGTGGGTAGTGCTGTCTGTGGGGTGTGGGTCGTTGACTTCCCCCCCCGCCCCCTAGGTGTTCCACGGCGCGGACTCGGACGTCGAGTGGCTGCAGAGGGACTTCGGTCTGTATGTGGTGCAGCTGTTCGACACTCACCAAGCGGCCCGTGCCGCCAGCCTGGGTCGCCACTCTCTGGACCACCTACTTAAAACCTACTGTCACGTGAGCTCCGACAAGCGCTACCAGCTTGCAGACTGGAGGATCAGGTAATCCCATCACCCGGATTACCATGTTGTCGGTCACGAACCGGTTTGCCCAGCTCTTTGGTTTACATTAAAGCAGGTGTCACTTTAAATATGATCATGCCCAACATGCTCTGAGGCATGTCTCCCAAATGAGGGAAGAGGCATAATTTTTAGGGAAACTGGTGGCTGGTTTGACTTGCTGCCGTTGTTCTCCTCTAAGCTGGCGGGTCACAGGGTGATGTGATTATTTACAAGGAGGACGGAGGAAGCACCATAGACTTTCTTGTTTGTCTGTCAGGGCTTTTGTGTGTCGTCCAGCTCTTTCGGTCTGGCGGTTTAAATATTTTGCTGTCCACTGCAAGGATGACAAGTTCTGCTTTAAAAAAAATGTTGTTTTTTAGTGTGTCTGCAGCAGATGCTGTGGAAATGCTCACTGTGTTGCACCCAGTACAGACGGCCATGAAAAAATAGGCGATCAAGATGATAATACAGTGGAATCAAGTAACACTTAGACATTTCAACTGACGTGAAGTGGAGTGTTATGTCTGTTTAGCCTTTGCTCGTCCTGGCTGCATCTGTCCTCAGCAGCCTGAGCTCCAAGTTTACTGGGGTTTTGGGTAGTTTGTGCTGTGCTTGTTAGGTGGTGGTGGTGGGGGGGGGAAACTAGGCAGGGAACAGCTCAGGATGGGGCACCAACCATCACCGGGCACTCGCACACCTATGGGGGAGGTGGGGAACCTGGAGGACACCCCACAATGACACGGCGAGACCATGCAAACCCACCATGGCAGAGACTCGAACCCTGGTCCCAGGGCTGTGAGGCAACAGAGCAAACCACTGCTCCACTATGCCACCCCTCTTTGGAGACAAACGAATCGGAGGATCCATTGTGGTATCCATAGTTACCAGCTGATTTTGGTGTTGCCTTGGGAATCGGAGCTCTGGCAGGTGACGGCAGCCCGTGTGTCCTGCAGGCCCCTCCCGGAGGAGATGTTCCAGTACGCACGCGCTGACACACACTACCTGCTCTACATCTACGACCGGATGAGGGCCGACCTCTTCGAGGCGGCGAATGGGCAGCACAGCCTCGTACAGTCCGTGTGGCTGAGGAGCAGGGACATCTCTCTGAAGGTACCGTGGGCTCCCGCTGTGGGCTCCCGCTGTGGGCTCCCCCTGTGGGCTCCCGCTGTGGGCTCCCGCTGTGGGCTCCCCCTGTGGGCTCCCCCTGTGGGCTCCCCCTGTGGGCTCCCCCTGTGGGCTCCCCCTGTGGGCTCCCGCTGTGGGCTCCCGCTGTGGGCTCCCCCTGCACCTTTACACGCTGTCAGTGACCTGGTCTGGCCCCAGCGACCAAAAGCAACCACAGACACAGCAGAGGAACAGCAGTCGCGCCTCTGCTCATCCATCCATCCAGCTGTACCTGTCCAACACATTCCAATTCTGACCCATCTAATTAAGCCGGTTATCTTCTCGGTGCTCTTACTATTAGGATCTGCCATATTTGTGCAGCATTCCTGGCTATAGTTTACAGTAGGGTGTCCAGAGCTGGATGTGACGAATGTCGTCAAACACGTCACACGCATGTGCCCCTGAACAGGTGTACGTGAAGCCCCTGTTCACGGAACATTCCTACCTGGAGGTTTACCGCAAGCAGAAAAGGACGTTCAACACTCAGCAGCTGGCAGCCTTCAGGCTGCTGTACGCCTGGAGAGACAGGCTGGCCAGACAAGAGGATGAGAGCACGGGGTAAGGGGGCGGGGCAGCCGCATGCTGACTTCCTGCCGTATATGCTCTAATAAATGTGCACGCGTGAATATAAGGACCAAGGGACATTGCAGAAATCCATCACATACCACTAGTGTGTGCCATTTGTCCAGTTATTCCAAAGTACTGCTACCCAGCTGCTCTGTTTGAAATGTGTCTTTATATCATGACTCTGTCGTTCTGCGTAATACCTGGTGGGTTGTGGTTCTGTGCTCGCCGCCATAGCCACCACAAAACATGCTGGCCCTATCAGCGATGTGGATCATGTTGAAGCCCTTACCAGGCTGACACGCTTGTTTCTTCCTTCTTCAGGTATATCCTGCCCACCCACATGATGATTAAGATTTCTGAAGAGCTGCCAAAGTAAGTCGTTGGCCTTCGTGTCCATGCTGTGCAGGTTGCGGTTTGATTTCCCTCCTCTGCTGTCGATGCTACACAGGCCCGTCCACCATCTCACTGGTCGGTTTAGGTAACCTGGCACGTGGCAGTAAAATACTCAGTGTGTCCGTAAGATCGTGGGCCGTGAAATATGAGGAGTGCTGGATGGTGTTGCTGGGCGTCCTGCTGGCGCTGACTGCTCTCTCCTCGCTGCAGGATGCCCCAGGGCGTCGTCGCTTGCTGTAACCCAGTGCCCCCGTTGGTTCTGCAGCAGATGAATGAGCTCCACCTGTTGGTACAGCAGGCCCGCGACATGCCCCTGCTGAAGGTGAGCGGCTGTGCGCCCGTCTGCCCGCCGTTTATCGTTCTTCGGAGGCTCGGCTCCGGCGCCTTTGAGAAGAGTAGTAGCAGTGTCTGCAGGCCCCGAGAAGCTCCATAAATGACTTGAGTTGCAGAGCGATGGTTAGACGCTCCTCTCTCTGACTGCCGTGAAGCTGTTGGTCCTGTCTGACTTTGCTCCTGTCTCCGTCGGCTCTTGGATCGCTCTCACGACAGGCTGAAGTCTTGGCAGAAAAGAAGAAAGGATTTGCCCCTAAAAGAAAGGTGTGTTTGGGCGATGCCTCTGGGCAGCGTGCTTTGGCGGCTCGCCTGGGTGTTGTGTCTGGTTCGTATGAAGTCAGATTTTTGGGACGCTGGTTGTCTGCTTGCGTGTGTTTAACGTGCCGCATGACTGTTTTTCCGGTAGGCGGAGGTCTCCTTGTTCGGACCCCATGACGCTTCTGGTGTCTCTGAGGGCGGCACCCCCGAATCCCTCAGTGCCGGTGAGGTGCTGACTGTACCGTACGGGTTACTGACTAGAGCTGTGTTTCTAAACCTGGTCCGCGGGGGGGGGGCCCTCTAGTTTGGACTGATCCACGGACTGGGCGTCCCCCCGTGTGGCAGGATGATGGTTTAATCCCAAGGAGCTTCTGCGTGTTAAGATGCTGACCTGCCTTAACGATGCTTGGCCAGTCTGATGAAACCTAAGGAGAAAATGTATCTTTAGAGGAGCCCATTTTATATGACAGTGAGGGTAGCACTGTACGGAGGGCCTTCTGGCTTGCAGAGTGAATAGAGCGATTATGCCTTAATGCTCCTTTCTTCAGGGCTTGAGGAGAAGCGGGCCGTGCTCTTCTCAGAGGACGACAACACAGGTGACACGGAAGCCATCAGTCACCTCTCAGCCTCCGCCAAAATCACGCTCTTTTCGGTAAGATCCGTTTGACCCCTAAACGCTCAGGGTCCTGATGGTGCCCTTCCTGACACTGGCTGTCTGTGCTCTTGACCTGCTTCGGACAAAGGATCCTGAGGGGCACGAAGAGGGCGGGGGCAGCCTCACGGTGGGCCAGCAGAAAGCCTCCCGCATCATGGAATCCTTCCAGAACCCCTTCAGGATGGTATGAGGCAGCCAGCCCGTCTCGCGCTCGCTGCTTAGTGCCACCAACTACTCATTTTTCCATCCTGACATTCGTTTTGTGCGTGTCTGTGTTTCAGTACTTGCCCTCAAAGGATAGTATTCACATCTCCAAAACGGCGAAATACGATCCAACATCAAAAATCTACGAGGTATGCAGTGGTTTTACTTTAAGGTCAAATTCCCCTTTATGCCCCCCCCCCCCATTGTAAATATGCATGGAGCCTGAGGCTGTGCTGCAGTGTGGGCAGCAGGTGGCGTAGCGGTTAAGAATCAGGGTGTGTGTCCCGGGCAGGACACTGCGGTCTGGGCCCGCGTGGGCGGTCTGGGCCCGCGTGCGCATGCAGACAGGGGCTGTGCCTGGTCCATGAGAGTGAAGCCTGTGTTTCTATCGTCAGATCAGTAACAGGTGGAAGCTGCAGAGCATGGAGCAGCAGAAGAAGGAGGCGGAGTCTCAGCAGGAAGCCCGGGTTCGAGCCAAGGAGGCGGCCAGGAAGGCTGCGGGTGCGAGCCGCTCCCCGATAGCCAGCGAGGCCCCATTCTCTCTATCATATTTGTTATAATGTCGCCTTTCTTCCCCACCTATTTCAAAGCAGATGTCATTCACAGTATCTCCTTTTCCGCTCTTCGTCGCATATCAGTCCATAGTACCGGTTACTGTGCCCAGGAGGCGCTGTTAAAGGCCTGAGGAGGGTCCCTTTGGGCTCCCGTGCTCTGTGTACAGGACCCTGCCAGTACCTGCCTGCAGTTCGCTGTCAACTGTGCTAAGATCCAGGCTTCAGCTGCTGCACTGTAGTGTTTGTCGTCCCTGTGAACCTTAGTGTGGTGTTTTTCACATTCAGAAGAAAAGCAGAAGATTGAGCAGAATTATCAGGCTTCGCTGAAGGATGTGAAGACGGTCCGTCAGCAGGCCAAGGTCAGCGGGGGACCGTGCGGTGTAACGCGCGCGCACGCACGGTTTCTGAAGGATGCATGCAGTTGTAGCAGCATCGCCACTAACAACATCCATAATCTGATAAGTGTGTTAATGAATGTAGATCTCAGGAATCTTATGAGCCTCTGTCTTAATCTTTGTTGACAGATGGCAGCCAATCAGGGAGCAAAGAAGCGAGAAGGTGACAGAGACGACCTTCCTGAAAAGCCACCCAAAACCAAGAAGAAAGTCGTGAAGGCAACGCCCCCCCCGGACTCTGCCCCGCCTGCTGGCACCTTCAAGCCGTATGACTACAGTCAGGCACAGCTGAAGGTTTTCAGTGGTACGCCAGTCACCCACAATGCCCCCCGCACCCACGTTGTCACACACTGTGACAGTTTGTGTATCCTGGCTGCAGTCACCCATTGGAATATGTCGAAATTTCCTCTAGTTAATAATTCCTTGATGAAGCTTTTGACAAAATTTTCAAATCGCACCAAACACAATTTGATGTCACATATTAGTAAATCTTATGAGAGTTACTCTCATCTAAGGGGAGCCTGCATGAGAGATTCACCTCCTTAAGGTCATTGACTTCAAAACAACTGGGTGCTCACAAATACGTGGGTTTTATATTATTCATTTTAATCTCAGTTAAGGCCAAACAGAAACAGCCGAACAAGGGCTGAATTGGGCCTTTCGGGATTCCTATTTACAGTTTGTCATTTACTGGGTGTTTTCATATCGCGTTAACCTTATTTATTTTACCTCAAGGTGGGAAAACAAAAGAGGGAACACAGTTTGATCCCAACAGACACGCTGAGGGCCCGGGCCGGAAGGTATTTGTCTTCATACGTCACATTTTAATGACCTGACCGTTTCAACGAAAGCGCCAATAAAATCCCTTTATTGTTCCTTCTGTAGAAAACATCAAAATCGCAAAAAATCAAGCCTTCAGCGGGAAACAAGAGCATGTCTTATTTATCAGGAAAATCTGAGAGGTGACAGCATAACGTTCTCTGACAACGATCAGTGTTTAAAGGCTGTTTGATCCCATTCATTGAAACGTTCCTGTTTTTTTTTCCTCCCAGGGGATTCAGGCATAACTGGCCTAAAAGATGAAGGTCTCCACTGGATGTCTGATCAATTGTCATCAACTCCATTATCAAAGACAATTACTGGAGGCTTGTGCCTGGTTGTGCAGTTTTTTTATTCCATCAGTTACATTTTCCATCGCAGATGTTTAAGGGAAGTTTCCAGCAATCGCCTAATAGTTTAACTGTAATATTATTTTAAGTGTTTTAATCTTTTCTTTTTTAGTTATTGGCCCCTTTACACTTGCCAATAAACATCATATTGTTGGTATGTCCTGTTTTTTTCCCTTTACCTGAAAGCCACTGCATGATTCATGCACGACTGACAGGCACAGCAGCACCCATCCTCGAGATAATCGCTTGGCGAAGTTTCCCCACGTTCATTTGGAGGTGCAGATGCCGGGGGCGTGTGAGAGCCGTCACTGTGATGTGATTTGTGGCGGGTCTGGGCGGATGTAAGATGGACCCTAATAGATGTTCCATAGACACCTTACTGTTAGCAAGGGGCTTCAGCATCTCGTCTCGTCTGTTTTGTGTAAGAGCAACCTAGCATGATGTTAATTATCTTGCAATAACTGAGACAGCTTTTGAGTATTTCTCCAAAAAGACTTGTTGATAGCTACCAATGGTACAAAAACGTGGTACAAATGCTACTAAACAATGGTAAAAAGAACTCCAGTAAAACCTATTGGCTGTTCCGGTTTCCGGGGCCATGAGCAGCTCACTAACCCCATTTCACTAAAAGGTGTAACAGAAATTACATTTATCTATGCAGATGTTTCGAAATGAAATAATCCGAGCAGTCATGCCAACGCCCCGTGTGGAGCACTTGTTGGAAAATATGAGTTGAGGTAGCCACAAGTATGGTGATCAGATGATCCATGTCAGGGAGGACACTCTGAACATGTGTCACTATGCTAATGTGAAAGAGCTGGATGATTTCAGTCAAGGAAACAAACCAGTCAAAGCACAAAAAGAGTTCAACTATTTAGCTGAGCACAGGAGCCTTTCAGTTTTAAAGTAGTTTGTAAAGCCTGAAGTAGCCCAAAGTGTCCTCCCTGACATGGATTATCTGGTCACCCTAGCCGCAAGTCACCAAACTACCCAGAGAAGTGCTCCGTCCTTTGGAAAACCTCAGTTGGGCTCATGCGCAAATGACAAAAAGATGGCAGAAAACCACCGGTGTCATTTCTGTCACATTTCCCCGAAGTCCGTACTGAAAGTCTTGTATTGCCTGCAAAGGGTAGTTCATTCAAATCCATCGGCATTTACTAGAGTTTTGGCTTATGAATTTCAAGGGAAAACATTTAACAATACAGTTTTGTTCTCATAAATTCTAGTTTAAGTATATAAATAAGAAGAATATAAGACTGACACATTTAACACAAAATTCTGCATAGGTACCCATGGTAATCCATACATCATAAATGCTATAGCGTTGTAAATACAACCAAAGTCATGAAGGCGACGCATCTCTCATAACTGCGCTTTACAAAGAAAAAAAACATTCCAATACATTTACTTGTGCGGTTTACAATTACAAGTGACACACTACGCACAGG
Source organism: Cyphomyrus plagiostoma (assembly GCA_019775915.2). Taxonomy (NCBI): domain Eukaryota; kingdom Metazoa; phylum Chordata; class Actinopteri; order Osteoglossiformes; family Mormyridae; genus Cyphomyrus; species Cyphomyrus plagiostoma. The sequence goes on along the minus strand of JABFEA020000110.1, from coordinate 171,527 downwards.
CATTGAATGTCCGGTCTATCCACAGCTTTCACGTGCAATCTTGACCTGCTGAGGGGTCAATCTAACATGACGTGTCCACCATTGAGCCCGCCTTTCTTTTCTTCCCATTGGACGTTTGCAAAACAATCGCTTAGGACCCGGATCTTGGGATTCGTTGTTTCATACGTCATGCAGTTTGGTTGCAACGAACTACGCCAAACGTGTCCATCTGTGGATCGCTTTACTAAGTATTTCTTACAGTATTTCACCGGTCTGTTTAGTCAGCCGATGTGTGCTATTTGGCCGCTTTCTTAAAATAGCATTTTTATTATTAACAAGTAGCGTGTTCAGCTCTCCAAACTTCTACACAATGAACAGTATAAAAGATGGATGGTTCACAGAGACATGTACGCTATGGCCTGGGCAAGCAATGAGTCTCCAAGTAGAAGAGGTCTTGTATCATCAAAAATCAAAATTTCAAGATGTCATGGTATTTAAGAGGTTAGTTCGTTTCTTTATGTGTTGCTTTCATGTCATTTAACACCTATGTAATATCAACTTGATTGACAATACTGGGTGTATTCCGAAATTATTGTGTTGCGCGCATTCTACAATTGTATTACAGCTCGAGATAAGTTATTTTTGTTTTCTCGTCTAATCTAAACTAGCCCTCTTATCAATGCCATTTACCGCTATTTTCAGTCAGGGTAGCAGTAAAACGTTCTTGTTGGCTGGTGACACGCCACCGTACGGGATTGTCAAACCGCGTGCAATTACGTATTGCGTCATAGCGCATACTGTAGCATTCATGTAATTGTTTCAGTCAGGAACATGTTTAATGTGTCCGGCTGGAATGGACATTATTTTTTTAAAACATAACTGCTGTGTATACAACAGAGTACATGGATCGTCATATTTTTGGCGACACATTCCAGGATGCGGGGCTCAGGCTGCTCATGTTTAAAGTTATGGGTCATGTCTCCGCCAGCTCCTGCGTTAGATTTCCCAAGTAAATACATCTAACATCTGTTCGAAATAACTAGATACGCATCTAATGATGAAATGCATGTATTTTTGCATGACGTGTTCGTTTGTGTTGGCTTTGCTATATGTCAGTATCTCCTTCATAAGTTAAAGGTGATGTATCCTTGAGCATTATATGCCCAGCGATGCATGCAATTAGTATGTTAGATGTACTTGTATTAGTATGTGTATGTACTTGTTTGAATCAATCCATTTAAAAAGGAAAAATCAAAGAGATGTGGGTGTTCAAAGAGGAAGGAGGGCTGTTTTTTACTTTAGAGTTCACACTATTGTACTGAAATATAAGCTGCAAATTCAGTGTCAGAAACCAAAATATGAGGCTGGTGGTATTTGCTGAAAGACGGTTAAAAGGCAGTTTAAAGCAAATGTTTCATTTTGTCTACTGCTCGAATTTGGAATTAGATAACATAATAAATCAACTGATTGTTCAGCTCCATGTCAGCAGAGCGTTCTCTCCTGAACCATGGCTGGCATCAAAGTTCATGAAGAGGTGGAGAACCTGCAGGAATCAGCAGGGACTTGCTCCACAAAACACTATCCGGGGGCTTGCTGAATTGTGACGGAGCAGAATTTATCTGCGTGCTGTGCAGTTAATTTTTGTCATGCTGTTGCATGCTATTTTAGGGAATATTTTATAAAATAAAAAGTTAGAATTGAATTTCAGCTTGCCCTGCTTTAACCATCTCCAAAATTAGGTGAGAAGTTGTAATCATCCCAAAGAATTAAAACTTTCTTTTTTGTTCCAACATCTCCCTTTAATATCCTGTTTCCCAGCCCCTTCTTAATAGTTATTAAATACGCATTTTAACAAAAAGTTTAATTAAAAAAAAATCATGGTTTGTATAATGTTGTTAATTCCAATGATATCCAGTTGAAGCATGTTCTTTCTGTGGCACTGGGGATTTAATTAGGTTTATATTAGCAGCTTGGTTTATAACTTTTAGTTCCAAAAAATGGCTTTGAAGCAGTGGCTGGTTTGCCTGTGTGGCTGAAGGTTCTTTGTTCTGTCATGTAACTTGTATCAGTCAAATATCCCATGGAAAGGTTTCCGTGTTTCTAAGGACTTCTCAATGTCGCGCTTGTCTCTTTTCCCTTTTTAACCTGTCATTATCTCCTTTAAATCTCCACAGTAAGACCTATGGAAATGTTCTGGTCTTGGATGGTGTTATCCAGTGCACTGAACGTGATGAATTTTCCTATCAAGAAATGATTGCCAATCTACCTCTGTGCTGCCACCCATGTCCTAAAAAGGTATTGCTTGCTTGTATCTGTCCCCTTGTGGGATTTTCTGGAATATTGAATATCACTATCTCCTTTCTGCCTTATATTGGTGCCTACATTTAAGTTGCCTAAATTATTACTGTTTTAATAGTCACAATTTCAGCTGGATAGTAGGGTCAGGCATTTCTGTTTTGATGCTACTGCAGTCTTCATGCCTCACTCACGACCCCCCCGCCCCCCCCCCCCCCCCCCCGGCGGGGGCGGGGGGGGGGGGGGGGGGGGGGGGGGGGGGGGGGGTGGGGGGGGGGGGGGGGTGGGG
>JABFEA020000110.1:122283-135789 GCA_019775915.2 Cyphomyrus plagiostoma | reverse complement strand
ACCATTCTTTGTAAACCCTAGAAATGGTTGTGGGTGAAAATCCCAGTAACTGAGCAGATTGTGAAATACTCAGACCGACCCGTCTGGCACCAACAACCATGCCACGCTCAGAATTGCTTAAATCACCTTTCTTTCCTATTCTGACATTCAGTTTGGAGTACAGGAGATTGTCTTGACCCGGACCACACCCCTAAATGCATTGAAGCAGCTGCCATGTGATTGGTTGATTAGATAATTGCATTAATTAGAAATTGAACAGGTGTTCCTAATAATCCTTTAGGTGAGTGTATATTTATTTCTAACATGATCACATGGACTAATGTAGCAGTAATAAAAAACATGTCTGGTGGCCTTTTAAGCTGATCAGCTGACAAGCAGGACATGATTCATGCAGAATGCAGGTGCCTGGAAAACTGATGAAGCTGCTTGCAGAAGTAACAGGTTTTTTTCCCAGGTTATGTGGTATTTTACTGTAATTGACACAGCTTTTGAAAGAACAGCTGCTGATCTGGTGAGAACAGCTTCTTGGTGAGACCCTGTGCCAGTTAGCATACCTGTCCTGCAAAGCAGTCACTGTGTTTCACTGTTGTTTGTCCAAAACCAAGCAATAGCGATGGACAAAATAATGCCTCATGAACCATTTGCTGTATTTTTTAACCCCACTAGATGGTGCTCTTGGTTTGCTTTGGGACATGGTTTGTGCTCGTTCTTGAACAGAGGGCACCATCTAGTGGGGTTAAAATATACAGCAAATGGTTCATGAAGTATAGTTTTTCCCATCACTAGCTTTCTCTACCTCCTAGGGCCCTCAATACTCCCTTAGTATTCCCACAACTTCCTCTGCCTAAAGACTCCGTGTTTATAAATATGATTGGATTAGGGGAGGGGCTTGTCCCCTGATTTTGCACCTCCCCCTGTGTCAGCATCAATGTTCTCACACATCCACTTTCAAAGCCCTGAGGCCTGATACTCAGGTCCAGCAAAAGTCTCTAAATACTGCTTGGGCTAACAGAAAGTACAGTATTATCAGGATGACTGGGTTGCCCTGCCTGTCATTTTGACTGTAACAGATATATAAACAACTGAATAAGTCCCCCCAGCTCCTGTCAATGCTGCGGAATAACACGGCGCCATTTATTTGCTTAGATATCACCTACTTCAAAGCAATTTTCACAGCATTAGAACCAACAATCTCACATTGTATGGTTTGACACTGCTACATTTATGCAGTATCAGTGGTTAGATGTGTTTCTGAGGCTTGAATCTGCCTTTTAGTGATTTTTCACATTACCTGGACTGTCTCCCATGTGAGGAGCAGACTGGTGTGAAGGGGCCAATAAGGTTTTTTTTTTTTCTGCTCAGAAATTATTTATGAGATGAACTGTCAGGTAATTAGCTGATCTGAATTTTTGTATCTTACTGTCTGCTGTCTGATTTGTTTTTTGCCAGGGGTGTGTTAGCCATCTCTGACTTCATGCTCTGCTTACTTTAAAAGTTACTTGTCACGTACACAACCATACACTGTTCTTCTGTATATGGACCAGTGAGCCTCTTCAGGGCATAAAATGAAGCAGGTGTCATGAGTCGCCAGTGTCTCATAACGCTGACGTGCTCCATCAACCCGACCTGAAGTCAGGTGGATCTGACCTGAACGGCCAACTTCACAATCAAGGAGAAAGTAGGCGGCTGCTGTCACAGGCCTGTCTGACTAATTATGCAGGGCTATGCAGGCTGTTTGACTGCCTTTCCAAAAAACAAGAACGCCATACGTCTCCATGTACAAATAAACAGAGAAAGTGACTGTGGTATAAACAAGTGCTGTGTCTTGGCACACTTTTGTCCTACGGCTTCTCGCTCCTTTTCCAGCTGCATCTTGCATTCCAGATGGACTCGTTAGTTTCATTACGGGGAACGTGATTGGTCTGCGCCCAACACCCATCTACCAAGCTTATGTGAGACGCGACTCCATGAATCTGTCACCACACTACACCCTCCCCTCCCCCCCCCCCACGTGGTTTCATGACCTCTAGCCTTGAGGCGGGGAAAGTGGGAGTGCTTCAGATGAGGAAACGGGCAGAATAGCTCATTACTTGTGAGGAGAGGTCGATGGGGCGGGGGGGTGAGGGTGGCGTTTTTCTTACCTCAGCGTGACAAGGATGCAATGTCTGTAATATGAGCAACACGGCCGCTTCTATGGCAACCGGAGGAACTTTTGTAGTTACCCAAAGGGCCAAAAGAAGAATGTAAAAAGCAAAGGGGGGGCTGTCACCAAGCGTGCAGGCTGCGCGGGGCGATCTATTCTCAGCTTCTGTGGGGGCTCAGGTTTGAGTGACGCGTTCCTGATGAGGCCAGCCGGCAACCCTTCTGGGAGAGGCGTAACTGAATGGATTCTGCCATGAAGCGTCCAGTCTTGACAGCCATTTAGTGTCATGACAAGGTAACCCCCCCTCCCAACCCCCAGCCATACACACATAATCTAAAATGAAGATGGAAAGCACAAGAGACAATTGCGGAAAACAGGACACGACAGTGACAGCGGCCAGTTTTCTGCTCAGGTGGGCAGACAGAATCCTTCTCCCTCCCATTGAACCTGGACATTGCCACTGTCTGTGGTGTTCCCACTGCAACACTTCAGGTCATGTCCTCTGACTGGCATCGCAGACTTTCACTCTGCGGTGGTGTCTCCTAAGGTAGGGAGCATGTGATCACATGACAGCACATATCGCTCCACTTTCTGCATCATTATCTCTGCAGTCTGTGGCATGCCTTTTGCAAATGAAAATGTCCCCATTAGACTCTTACTAGCTAAAACAAACCAAATACACACTTCTGTAAACACAAATGCATGACATCACTTCCCTAAATTTAAAAGTGTTTTTATTTTTTCTATTAAATGCAAACCAATGGTCCGTTGTATGAAGTCTGTTTCTCCTTGGTGAGGGCTGGCACAAAAGCTTGCACAGACTGTGCCCCCCCCAAGGACCTATGTTAAGGGGACATTCTCACAAGGGTATTGTCAGGGAAGACACTGCAGCAAAGCTGAGTGTGTGTGTGTTCACTACATTCACATAATTCAGTAAACAACAGGGGTTCTGCTTAAGTTCACATATATTTCCTGAACTGTTTTTGAACAGCATTTGAATTCAACTTCAAAAATCAGTTAACATATGCTAGCGAACCCCATTAGCATTATCATTTAAAAATCAGTTGACCAAATATATTTTAAAGGAGCCAGAAACAAGCTAGTATAAAGTAAAGATAAAAGTGATTGGATTCTGACTCATATTGGTATTAAAATTAGACAGCTGCTCAGAGTAATTTATGACCGTTTTATGGTGCTTGAGGGTGCTTGGGGATCCCCAGGGCTGTGAGGGATCACTGACACTGGCGCCAGTGTGCAGTGATGGGTGACATATTGTTTAACCCAGCAAAATGCAGCCCACCTACTGCGTTGTTAATAAGTCTGACAATGGAGCTGCTAGTGCAAAGGGGAAAGATGATGGGTACAACAGAGGTTCAGCAGGAATACAGCAGGTAGAAGAGAACATGATGCAGACCTTGTTATTTGTGGTGTAAAACTGTATTAATGTCTAATATTATTGGTGCCGAATGAATGACTGGCTAACTGGTATATATGAACATCTGGTATATTTGGATGAGATGTCAAAACATACCAAAGAACCGTCCTTCTTTGGTTGGGGGGAGGAGCAGCCATCCTTTGGTTTGGGGGGAGGAGGAGCCGTCCTTCTTTGGTTAGGTGTAGGAGGAGCCGTCCGTCTATGGTTGGGGGGAGGAGGAGCCGTCCTTCTTTGGTTGGGGGGAGGAGGAGCCGTCCTTCTTTGGTTGCATATGCTAGCGTGCCATGTGAAGGACTGGCATTCCATTTTGAATGTCATGAACTGGCATTTTTTCCTGGGCATACCCCATGTCTGTACATTATGACAGCCTGACATTCCATCTTCAGTGTACCCTGGCTCCGTACCCTGTGGTGGACTGGCATCCCATTCAGGTCATACCCCAGCTCTGTGTCCTGCGATACACTGGCATCCTGTTTGGGGCTTATGCCAGCCTCGTGCTCTGCGATAGATTGGCATTCGGTCCGGGTCGTACCCCAGCTTCGTGTCCTGGGGTACACTGGCATCCTGTTTGGGGTTTACGCCAGCCTTATGCCCTGTCGTACACTGGCATCCCATCTAGGGTGTACCCCAGCCCCGTGCCCTGCGGTACACTGGCATCCCATCTGGGGTGTACCCCAGCCCCGTGTCCTGTGATGGACTGGCATCCCGTCTGGGGCATACCACAGCCCCATGCCCTGTGATGGACTGGCATCCTGTCTGGGGCGTACCCCAGCCCCGTGCCCTGTGGTACATTGGCATCGCGTCCCAGGTTTACCCCAGCCCCATGCCCTGTGATGGACTGGCATCCCGTTTGGGGTGCACACCAGAGTGTTTTGTCTGTGATGTGCCCTGGGCTCTCCTGCTATCCCGCCCAGGCTCAGTGAGGTGAATATGGGAGGAATCTCTGTATTCCTTCCTGGTGTGTATGAATGGGGGTCTACAATGGTCATTTGTTGTTTTTCTACGGTTTAAAAGATTCTTTATCATTTGTAATAACAGCTGAAATAGCATTTAATTTGGCACCGTGATACGGAATTGAATGGGCTGCTTGCATTTCAAAGGTGTTTAAAATTAATTCTGATCTAAAGACAACTGGCACTTCATGCGGTAAAGAGCTTTTATTTATTTTTACGGTCTCCGTTGTTTTTCATCATTACCATCTGGTACCATTCATCGAAAACCACTTCGTTTAATTGTCTGTCTGTGAAAATCACGCCGTGTATACCGCTAACCAAGCACTTATTTGATACGTCAGTAAATTGTGAGGGGGGGGGGAATTGTATGAAAAATACAACCTCTAACGTCATCCCATGTCAAAGCATAACTGCCAAAATCTGCGCAAACTAGTCAATCTCGTTTAGATTCACAATTAGACTGAATAACGAGGGTAATTGTGCATGCATCTCGGAGAGTTTACCTGTGTGGGCGCCTACAAACATTTATGTTAATTAATAATAAAGCAAAATGAATCAATGGTATGCATATTCCATGTATATTGTCTTTCAAAACAATGGATGGTGACTCAATAATCCGCTGCAAACACGGTATATATTCTACTTTTAAAAACACTATAAATGAATCAGCGGCCTGCCCTGCTAACTTTGTTTGGACACGGGTTCACTAACCTTAAGTGCACAGCGGTGCAAAGGTAGCCTTTGGGGTCAATAACGCCGCACACATCCATGGCCCTTAGAGCAGCTCCTGTGCAAAGGCGCTTTAGAGAGCTTTGGAAAGAATAATGGCAAGGTACGTGTATTTTAAACGAGCCGAACTGTTCGGTGTTATCGGTGCGTGGATTTATAAAGCAGACAACCTCGTTCTTACTATTATCCGATATCGCCTGTTTCAGTTGTTTTGTTACGCCCCCTGTGTTCACATTTGATGATGGTTTGGTAATTATAATTATTATAATAATCATTATAATTATTACAAACGACAGCTGTGATCTGTTGTGCAGCACGCGTCTCATTAAGAACTGGTAGCTTGACAGAATGTTTTACAGTAGTATTTTATTCTTTTCTCCCCACATTTCATATACAAATTAAATGTTTTCTAAATTACAAGTCATTTACCCAAGTTACAAAAATAAATATGGAATATAAGATAAACAAAACAATCTCTATTTGTGTCATTGCAATTTTAACTCACAGGTGCGTCCTGAACCGCGTCGTGTTGGCAGCATATCCCTCTAACACTGCATGAGCTGTTTCCTGTCTGATAAGAAGAGATGTGTGGAATGTGTTTAGAGAATTTAGGGAGACAGCAAGGGATCTTTTAAGTCAATTTGGTGCTTCGAATGATTGTTTTAGTATTCAGGTGGGTTGTGAATTTGGAGGACAATTTTGAGTGATCGTTGGGGTATATGTTGCTTATATTTTTCTTATCTTTTAATCCATATTTTTTCCATGTTGTCTCGCTGTCTAGGGTTTTGCTGGCTGGCACCTGCGTGCTGTCCTTGTCCCTGGTCTTTGGGCTGGAGCTTAGGGGCCTTTATGGCAGACTGACGTCACCTGGCTTCCCCCATACCTACCCAGATCACCAGCACGTGCGGTGGAACATCACTGTCCCCGAGGGCCATCGGGTCAGGCTGTATTTCACACACTTTAGCTTGGAGCACTCTGAATTGTGCGAGTATGACTTTGTCCAGGTGGGTTCCATCCTCTGTTAATAAAATAAGACTTTCTAACTTCGTAATTTAATAAATACATAAACATTCATAAACATTAGCCAGTGGAAAAACCTATAATAGATTTGTAATCTTAGTTTTGATGTTTAACAATGAACCATTTATTGCACAAAGATGGTATCCATCAGATCCAGGGTTCAGAACATCCGTTGTTAGGTTTCATATATGTTAGGTGTGAAACGGACATGGTAACCGAAACATATGCACATTTTGTTGTATCTTTATTTAGCATTTTGTGGCGCTTGTGCTAGGAATTGTACCATATAGAAACAAAGTGATTCAAATGAAACTTATGAGCAAAGATCTGAAATCGTGACAGCAAGGCTTTGGGGCTGTAGCCGGAAGGCAGGTGCAAAACAGCTGTAATTATGCAAACTAGACGTCCCGTTTTTCCCAAGCGCTAATTAGTGAATGATTCAGTCGTGTTGCGTTTTGGATCGCAGGGTATTAGAATTGCTTTTGTTACTGGTTGGCAGGTGCTCTCGGAAGGCATTGAGACGCTGAGATTCTGTGGACAGACGGAGAAGGATCATGAGGAAACTCCGGGCGGCACGGTGCTGTACTCCGCTGGAAACGCCATGTCTGTTGTCTTCAGAAGCGACTACTCCAACGAAGGCCGTTTTACCGGCTTCCAGGCATTTTACGCTGCGGAAGGTCAGGCTGACAGCACCCGCTGCCCTCACACGGGTGTCCATGTTTTCCGAAAAAGCGGACTTTAGCATAATCTTAAAATAGACGGCGCAGGGATGTCTCGCATTAGCCTAGCTTTTAAAAAAACTTCCAATGATGCCACTTTCTCCCGGTTTGGTTAATAATACAAAAATGCGGCTAAGTGGAAAGTCCTTTGCACAGACAGAAACAGAAAGGTGCACGCTTTAGCCGCGACATCGCAGTCAGTCCCGATGCCAGGGAAAGCCAAATGCGCAGATGGTTTTCGCACAAGGGGCCGCGAATTGAGCCGGAAAATTGAAAAACGACAAACAAAACAACCCAACAGACAGAGAAGTCATTGTAAGTGTGACGGGTGAGCCTATCAGAGGCACAGGTGGCAGGGTGGGGAGACTGGGGGGTCTGAATTAGTTTCAGTAACATTTGTCGGTGTCTGGGTGATGATAGCTTGCACACCGCCGCCGGTGCTGCACACCATAACGCGGCTCGGTTACTGGGACAGGGGTCCGAGCAGAGGGTCCCCGTCCCTGTCCTACCTGCTCTCTGGCCACAGACAGTTGTTGGTATTGGAGGCCCCGAGAATGAAAAAGCAGAACATCCTCTCAGCCCACTCAACCAGCAGAGGGTTCATGCCGTTGTGTGGATTTAGACTTCGGGGGCCGCTCATAGGCAACTGTGGCACGTGTGGGCACCTGACCGAAAATAAAATGTGTTGAAATAATGTGATAAATACTGCAGTGAAATGTGTCTTGCTGTTATGTCCATGGGTGTTCCTCAATATCAAGACCGTAAGGATCATACTTGTATTTTTGGCAAGAGCGGTCTCGCCAACTTCCAAGAATGACCTTGGGGCGCAATGAATAATAGGATTGGTCTGTTTCGGTGAGGATGCAACAGTGCTCCTTGATATTTGGGGCGGGCAAGAACGACAGAGGACACGCATTCTCAGGCCCCTTCTGCAGCCAGACACTCGTGACCCTCCTCCTCACTTCTGTTCTTGAGTATTGGAACTGCATGGTCTTTGGCAATGGAAGACAATGTATAGCCTATCGAGTCCACCATAAGTTCGGTCAAGCATGCGTGTTGTGTAATGGCCAGATTTAGGCATATTAAGTGTATTAAAAAAAAAATAATCATTGCAGTCAGTCTAAACGATTGACCAATCAGAAATGAACATTGTTAGATCGTTCCCAAAGTAAATTCCTCATACGTTAAAGTAATCGGTGCTAAATAAATGATTCTGACTGATCCATTGGTTCTGAGGCTTTTAATCATTAAGCACTTTGTAAAATACGAAAGTGAATGTAATAAAATAACGAAGACCTTTTTTTTTATATAATAATACTGAAAAAAGCTCCCGATGACAGGAATAAGTAACTACAGGCTCACATTCTGGGAAGTGTTTATACTGAAGCTGGAATATTATTAGAATCCCTCTTCAGAGAGGCACCTGTGTTGTAACTGAAGAGTGCGATGCGAGGCAACATTTGTTGGTGACTGATTTGTCCTCCCTCCCGTCTCGCAGACATTGACGAGTGCCAGAGCCGATTGGACGGGGAGCCAGCGTGTGCCCATTATTGCCACAATTACGTGGGTGGCCATTACTGCACTTGTCGCTCGGGGTATTTGCTTCATCCCGACAAAAGAGCCTGCACCGGTAAGCCGGGGGTGGGGCCGCGAATGCACCACGGCAGCTGCCGAATGAGCCTGTGCTGAATAGCGTAGCTGCAATATCTGTCCTACCCTTATCACAGTATCACGCTGCATTACATTACATTAACCTGCAATGCACTGCGGGCTACCAGATTAATATGCACATGTAAGGGTTGGGTTACTACCTAATCCATGTCAGGTTTTACAAACTACTTTAAAACTGAAAGCCTCCTGTACTTGGCTTAATGGTTCAGTTCTTTTTGTGTTTTGACTTTTCCTTGTTTGAAAGGCATCGCACAGTGATAAGCTTGACGTTTTGATCATGAGGACCACAGCGCCTCCACGGTTTTCAACTGGCCTGAGACCAGTCATACGCCAGGCTGTGTTAAGCTGCTGGTTCCCCGTCAGACCACTAGCCAGCCCATGCTAATTACTGTTGGTAGCCTGGGAGAAAGCGCTTGTGAAATCAACAGAATTGATACCTGTTTGTGGGCCTAATAACCTTCAGCCGGTTGGCAATTTATCACAATTATCAGTGCAGATGTGGTTTTTAATTGTTGTTTGTTGCTAGAGATGGAAAAAAATGCTATTCCACGTCAAGTGATGAATGCACGGAAATGATGATCTACTTTCCATTCATTCTAATTATATAAATTTAGTGAACCCTGCCTCTCCACAGAAAGGCTATTCATTTACCAGAAATTGTAATTCTATTAATCCATTATGCAATTAACAGCCTTTTATCTATCGTTAGCTGAATCATGTAAAGTGCTCACAGTTGTTAGAAATAATATACCAGTTAAGAGGTCATAAAAGAATTTTAATGGGCATTTTTTAATTACAAGAAATGTGTTTTTACACAGGGACACTAAAATGTTCCATGACTGTAGGTGTGAATGTAAGGACCGCAAAGCCATGTCCTTCTGGCTGTATGTGTGACGCAGCCATTCCCTCCCTTCAGTGCCATGCAGTGGGCAGGTTCTGACCCACAGATCTGGAGTTCTGACCAGTCCTGGCTACCCAGAGCCGTATCCCGGGATGAGCCAGTGCCACTTCCAGATCCAGCTGGAGGAGGGGTTCTGGCTGGTGCTGGAGTTCCTGGAGCCCTTCGATGTGGAGGCCCACCCAGATGTCTCCTGCCCGTACGACATTCTAAAGGTGGGCTCTTTTACATATTGTTGTCAACCCTTGCTATGGCTGAGAAGATTAAAAGTTCCAGAAAGAATGTCATCTCCTGTTGTAGCTGCCGGGCACATGACTTTATTTAATAAAACCCCTCTAGGTGATGAGCGTAAAGCCCAAACTGTGATGAAAGCACTCAAGTAGGATAATACCTGCATTTTCTATGGGCCTGTTGAAGGATGTCCCTGGTACTGTCATTACGTTCCTGTGCTTGACTGCAATACAATTTCGATGGTTTTGCTGAAGGTTCCTTTCCAAGCTTCAGGCGTCGTTTCAGGGCTGTTTACTTTTCGCTTGACTGCCGCTTTGCTTTTGTGCCATTACTCTCGGCCACTGAGCCTTTCTAAACTGGTCGTCTTCACGGAAAACCTGTATCTCTGTTCCGGGCCCATCACAGACCTGCTTGCTAGCCCTTCGAAGAGGCTGGGAGTACGGAGCAGCGTCGAACGAATGATGTGCTAATTTCACTGTCACGTCAGTCTGATTTAAGCACTTATGTTTGCTCATATGGATATAGGAAGCTTTGGCTCATAGCTGTATTAGGGCTTGAGTGTTAAAAAAGTAAAGCAGGGAACAAAGGTGCCCTGCTTCACACTACGGCTGTGCTAATGGAGATACTCACCTGGTGCTTCTGTTTTCCTGCTAACAGGTATAATTGCCTGTCCCATTAGCACATGCAGTGTACATTATTGTCTTCAATGGAACAGGAAAAGCCAGCACTGCAGTCATTTAGCTTACAAGCTCCCTCAGGTACGTGAGAAGGGCACCGGATAAGGAGCAAGGGTGCGTGCGCAGGACTTGTTATTCAGGGCTGACAGCAGGCTAATTCCGCTCGTATTTCAGTGTCTCTGATGCAGAAGTAATGTTTCATGTAGACAGGTTAGGAAATTCCTTGACTAATACAAGAATCGTCAAAAAGAGGGGAAAAAGAAATTTCTCTCTCTTTCGAAATAGGTTAAATACACCCAGGATAAATACACTCCCCTAACCCTCACCTCGTAGGAATCCTTAAAGACCCAAGGTGGTGTCTCTCAAGCCAGGGCTCAGGGACCTCCAGACAGTCCATGTTTTTGCTCCCTCCAAGACAGTCCACGTTTTTGCGCCCTCCCAGGAGTGAGCAAAAATGTGCACCATCTGGGGGTCTCAAAGAACTGGGTTGGGAAATGCTGCATTACTGCGTTGGCGCTATATCATCCGACATGCAGTACCCTTCTAAAACCCACCCCCATATTTTTCTCCCACACAAGATTCAGACTGAGATGCGTGAGTATGGCCCATTCTGCGGGAGCACCCCCCCAGCGAGAATAAAGACGGGAACTCATCAGGTACACGTAGTCTTCAGGGCTGATGCCACTGGCAAGAACAAGGGATGGAAGATCAGGTACACCAGTACAGGTACCTCATAGCGTCAAGAGGCGAGCACCCTGCCTGCGGTACCCGCGGTTCTGATCTCTGAGGTGCATTGGTACCGCCGTTGACCATCATATGTGACGTGATGATAGTGCGGATTCTCCTGTAGCAAGTCGACAGGGATTCTTATGGAGAGATCGTAGGGTCGGGTATCATGGAGGGTCGCGCTTGCAAGGAGGATGAAGATGAGAATCCATAAAGCCATCGCTGTCTGCTACCCTTCTTTTGAATCATGCTTGTTCTGCAGACGCTTTGTATGTCCCATATCTAGGATTCCTCAGGCACTCTAGGCTGTAGACACATCCACTCCAGGTTACAGAGAACCTGCCATTTGCAAGATGTATTCCGAGTTCAGCCATCGGAAACTGGGCTGACCTGTGATACTGATTTGGTATAAGTAACACACAATATGTGGACATGACCCTTAGCCACCAAGCCCCGGAGGTCTTTGAACAAATATGTCTGTGTAAAGTAGAGAAGAAACTTATGGCAGTTGGTTATGAAAGGGACCTGATAGCTTGGAATGTAGATGTTTCTCCTCATTGTTCTGATTCCTGCTATAGTTACTGAAAGTGAGATATAGGCTTTTCTCAGATTTATGGCCTCAGGCTGGCCATCCTCCCGCCATGAATATCCATCTAACCAATACTTCTGCCCTTCCTCCCCCCATGCCAGCTACACCCTGTCCTTACCCTGTTGCACCTCCCCACGGACGCATCCAGCCTCGGCAGGCCTTGTACATGTTCACGGACAGTTTCAACGTGACATGCAAACGAGGATACAAATTGTTCCAGGTTAGCAAATTGTAGTAGAATAGCATGAGCCTGTAACCAAACATGTTAGCAGCAATAGGTCATGAAGGGGCTGTTTTACCTTTTTGAACAGAGTGATAAAACAGAATTGCAACATTAATGTCAATTCTCATAAACCCTAAATATTTTAAGCAGCGCATATAGTGTCTTCAAAAAGTTTTATATTTTCTAAAATCCTTCCTTCTTTCCTGCCTTTATGTAAAAATATAACTGGAATTAAATATTCTCTGTTGTTGAGTAGGGCACAAGAAATCTGACATCTTACCAAGCCGTGTGCCAGAGTGATGGCACCTGGAACAGCTCGATGCCCGAATGTCACCGTGAGTGCCAGCATGCCATGCTTCTATAGACTTCTCCTGGGTAGTACAATGCTAAGCGCTGTGTGAGCTGCACTTCAGAACATAATCAAAATATTGAGACCCTTGGTCCTGAACACATGAATGTTACAGAAACATTAGTAAATGCTAAACAGGAAGTGCCTAGTTGTTTGCTCACTTGCATGCCTCATTTTTATCTATCTTTTATCTTATATCTTATTTTATATCTTATCTATCCATACAGCCATTGACTGTGGACAGCCGGAGGGGATCCCACTTGGAGAGGTTTCCGTGACCAAAACTACTTATCAGTCATCTATCCAGTACACCTGTGCGCCTTCCTTTAAGTTGAGAGGCAGCCAGAATGGTACATTCCTTAAATGCTACCTTTAATGATTCATGTCATAGACACGAATGGTACATGCTGTACATTTTTCTGCTTCAAACCTGACGAGATAAGATGTAGAGAGATGTACAGGGTTTTCAGTACTCTGAGAATACCACTGTAGTAAATGTCTTGCCTAATAGGAAGCACCTACATCCAGTGCAGTTAGTTAAATTCGTTGCATGCTCAGCTAGGACCTGGATTAGACAGCCCTGACCTACAGTGAAAAGCCTTTGTGGGCCTTCATAGTGAACATCTCCCCCAAACCTCTGATGGAGTCCCTTCACGTCTACCTTCAGGAACTTACTTTTGTGCACAAGATGGCTACTGGAGGAACAGCCTGGGGAGCCGGGAGCTTCCGGAGTGCGGGCCCTGTCCATGACTTGGGGACCCATCCAGAGAGTGAGCCCTGTCCATGACCTCACATGAATCTGACCTTTTAGCTGCCCTCAGTCTTTCCTACTGCTTAGATAGACATCATGAAATATGTCATATCTATTAATTAATATTTTCTACTGAAACCTGGACAGAGAAATGGGCAGGTCAAGTATGTCTTCAGATCTTCAGGATCAGATCCCAGAAGCTACCAGATTCATTACACTAGACTTCCCAACCCCCCTGACTTGCTCATCCTAGATTAATCGTTTCTGACACTATTAGCGCCTGTAGCCACACCTGTCCCCAGCACAGCACGCGCGCACCTGTCCCCAGCACAGCACGCGCGCACCTGTCCCCAGCACAGCACGCGCGCACCTGTCCCCAGCACAGCACGCGC
>JABFEA020000110.1:109221-122183 GCA_019775915.2 Cyphomyrus plagiostoma | reverse complement strand
GCACCTCAGCTGCCTGGCGGGGTTCTCTGTGCCCACAGTGTGAAATGCATGCGACAGTACCCGGCCATTAAGCCTCTGAGTGGCCCGACAGCCAGAACTTGCAGCAAGCTGGCGGGGGGCGGCCTGCAGGACACGCAGCCTCCTGAGTTACTCTGCTGTGCAGACTGAGGGGCTGCAGGGACATGGGATGTAGGACAGTGGGGTCTCCTGCACTGGTTTATGGCACTGGCATCGTTACTATGTTGCTCTGGGAGCATGAGCAGGTAGAGTAATTCAGTAACTGAGAGTAACCATGTTATTGCCAGCTGGCATTTTATTTGTAGAACAACACAAACATACTGCGAACAGCTTGTGGCTAACAAATAGCCAGTGTGTAGCTCAGTGGGTTAGTGACCTGTGCGTGGAACCAGAAGATTGTGTATTCAAATCTTGTAGCCAGTGGAGTGATCGTATTGCTGCTGGGCCATTGAGCGAGATAATCTCAAAATGACTAAATGTATTAACACGAGTTTTGTGGACAAGAACACATACATCTGTATTAAATAGCTCATTGGGCCTGATTGAGAAAGTGGTGTTTGGAAACAACACATTTGTCTGTCAATGGTATTAAGCGCCAGTAAAGATCACTGGTTAAACTGGGATTGACATCAGCCAGCAGCAATTAGTCTTTCATACATTACGTGTCCTGACCTGGGACCTTGACTGCAGTTTTTCTTCGACTCGGCTGAGATGATTTCCGGAATAACAACCCTGCTAAATTGCATGTACCAGCGACACATCAGCCCTCTCAGGCGCAGTTATGTGATCCTAAAGTTGAGCAAAGTAACTACAGCCTTCATAAATGATAGCAGCCAAGCTCTTACACTGGATTGACTTCTGTACACTGTTGACATTTGAACACAAAAACACTGGGAGGGAAAAAAAATTCTAACCTAATCAATCTTGCTATCATTAAATGCCCATTTCCCCCTGTGGCATGAAAAGTTATTTTCTCCCTGTCAGAATGTTCGATAATGTATTATTTAATCAGTGATACTTTTTTAGAACATGGGTGTACTTGGTAGCCATAAATCCATTTACTTGTAAAACCTTTTTAAAGAGAAGTCAGTCTGCCTATCTACACCAAACTAAACTCCATACAATCGTAAAAGTAAAAATGAACCGACTGAACACAAAATACATTGTATATAAAATTTTTCTGTTAATAGGTCTCTCACCTTCACTCAGGTACAAATAAACTTACAAATGAATCCGCCGAAATCTATACTTTGATCTCATGTATTAGATCCATTTTACATGAAAAATCTCCAGTTTGAAAATTTTAACTGGACAAGCAGTTAATGAGTTAAAAGGTAAATGTCATAAATATTCCATCAGTATTGCTTTGAGGCCTTCTGTCAGGGGATTTTTATGCACAGAGTAAAAAAAAAACAAATATTTGTCTGAGTGGCATGATGGCTAATTCTCGTATCTCCACCAGGTCCAGGGTTCGAAGTTTGTCTTGAGTTCTGAGTCCGTGCAGTATGAGTGGCTCCCTGTGGTTCCTTTCTTAATCATAAAAATTGGTAAAAATGTAAGCTGTGTTTCGAGGGGGTAAATCATTTGCTGAAGCACAATGTAATGTAATGATGGCATTTTAAAATGTCATAGAAACAATAATTAGATACTACTACTCCCACATTGGCTGGTGCATTTTAAACAGCTTGGAGGACTGTGGCACACAGCGGCCTCCTCTTTTCTCCTTATACGTAATAATCGCAATAACCCCCTGATTATATCTGAAAGGTCGAACACTTACATTAAGTATTCAGCTCACGATCAAAGACCAATATGTCGTATCACAGAGCTGGGCTCATGAAATATACGCATACCATGCTATACAACCGTGGATGCATTTAGCGTCTGACGAAAACCTTGCCTTGCCTTTGGAATCTGGCGTGTGGCCATGAGACAGCTGGAGATGCAGAAGGTGATGTGCTGTAGTCAACGGATGGGCGAGAACCCGGAAACAAAGCTTAGATTGTCACAATGGCGGCCTTGTCACTTAAAAGGGTTATACCCATAATTACCTCACAGCAGGAGCACTGGCAATCTCGTTAATGTGTCTCCTTCCCTTTAAGTGTGTTGGTAAATTTTTTTTTCCCCCACCACAAAATGAATCGCAGAACATGTCATGCCCTGTCACTGGTCACAGGGGACCCGCGGGGCCTTCGCTAAATGGGTCCGGCCTGCAGGACACACAGCCATCAGCGAAAGCGCCAGAAGGCGGCTGATGGGCCTACATCCTTTTCATGCCTTTCCCTGCACGATAAGTCCTGTGTTATGCTGATAGGCTACTGGCTGGTAAAACTGCGTACAGCCGTGAGGGGGAGCTCTGATGGTAGTTGGGGCTGAGGGGGCTTGGGGAGGCAGCCCTGCCTGGGATGCTATAGAACACCCAGATCTCAGAACTCCCAGGTGCAGTAGAATTCAGAATTTAACATAGGCCGTTTAAATTGAACATAAACCAGGTTTATAGTTCACGTAATTAGTTTGGGAAGATGCTCTAACCTTTCTTTATCATTGTCCACACAGGAAAAACAGAACTGGGTATATGTAGAGAGCAGAGGCTAAAGGCATCAACACAAAGCCTGAACAGCTGTGCTGTGTACATTAGACATGTGCTATTCGCATCACTTTTATGTCATTTTGGACAAAAGCATCCGCTATATAAATGTAAAGGTATGTAGTAAATGTTTTGTACACTCTCTTACTAGCCCTGTTTACAATATCACCATAAACCAAATATTCTGCAAAAACCCTTCTCATGCTGCATCCATGTGACTGTTCATTCTGGTGGGAGTTGCTTCCATCAATGGTCCTGAGAATCCCAATC
This sequence comes from Cyphomyrus plagiostoma, assembly GCA_019775915.2. Classification (NCBI taxonomy): domain Eukaryota; kingdom Metazoa; phylum Chordata; class Actinopteri; order Osteoglossiformes; family Mormyridae; genus Cyphomyrus; species Cyphomyrus plagiostoma. Next base: position 119,308 of record JABFEA020000110.1, on the reverse strand, counting down.
TACCACTAATCAGCCTCGGACTGCTGAGTGGGATCTCCACGGTTCAAAAGCTACATTTTTTTTTTTTTTTGTAATCAATCAACCTAAAATGAACCATCTCAGAATACAGAATAGGCGGCAGGGACTAGTCTGAAAAAATCATTAGTGGTCAGATGGAAGAAAATTGCTTTTGGTTAAAAAGACAAAACGAAAAATGCCTGTCCTGCTTTAACCCAGATGCTGAACTCATGCAATATTGTCAGAAAGGCTCTGCCTTGAGCAGAGCTTTGTTTCTTAAAAATCATAAACCTTGCACAGCTTGTTTGTTGGAGTAACTACTCCATTGCTTGGGATAACAGCACAAGCCAATTTTCAACAAAGTTTCAGTGCATGTTATTAGGATGAAATCATTAACCACAGACCCTTACTACTGAATGCTTTTGGGAATCAGGAAAGGTATAAATCACATTCAGTAAAACAGACACCTAATAATAGAAAAACATTACCAAAATCATCCCCTTTTAAATTAAAAAAAATTTTGACTGATGCAACTGCAGTAAAATCTTTAGACACAGGACTTCCAACCTAGTTTCGCTTTTCGGGGTTATACACGTAATAAACTTTGTTTGCGTTCTGCTTCTTCCATCCCTGGTAAATTGTTTGACTTGTGCTTCGGGGACCTACACGCAGGACGTGGTCTGAGGTTACCAGCCTCCTTAGGGCATCATGAACTGTGACCAGACCTGGATGGTGGCTGAAGACGGGACATCGCCTACAGCTGGAAAAAAATACAGGGCGGCATTAACAGCTTCGGCCGTAAGGGCTGTTCAGAAACACCTTGGCAACGCGCTTTCGGGATAAAATGTGGGTGGGCAGATATGAAGAGGCCGTGGATGGCTCAGACAGCGGTAGTTGATCATCGTGTTAAATATTCATGGTGTCCGTGCCGCTGCCTGGCACAGACGACTCGCGCGTGGCCCCACCTTCGAGACCTTGTGTGACACGGCGTGATGAACAGCCGGGGACCCAGTGACAGCTAATGAGGCCTCATTACAAGGGGAAGCAGAACCTGATACCTGCATCTTAACAAGCCATGAAGCCCTCGTCAAACTCACCTATTCCCCTACATCTAAAAAACATACAACCGTCAGTTAACGACCAAACATAACTGGGTGGCTTGCCTTTATATGGCTGACCTGCCCCCCCCCACACACACACCCTCAATCCATGCAGACTCCCTCTCACAGTCAATAATGACCGATGGAACATAAATACCTCGGGATTTCTAGAGATTTCCTAACCGTCAAACGGCTGGATGGGTACATTGGAGCAAAGCGTGTTGGGGATATGGTGACTTTATTTGGTTAAACACCAGTCCTGAATCAATGAATAAGGCAGCCACAATTACAGCCACTGAGCTGCAAGAGGGGAACGGGTAACAAAAGCCTTTAAACTTCACACAGCCAGAACGCAGTATGTGTGGTACTGTACATGAAATATAAATCATCTGTGCTTGTGTACGAATTAGCAGGTGGGAGAGAACAGTGGCAGAAGTTTAGCACACGAATCCGGACCCTGCATGTATTAGTAACAGCAAAGGTCACTGTTATTGACCAACCTGCACAAATGGCAAAAGAAGGCAGAACAGCGAGAGCCCTTCAGTGCTGCAAGGTAACGATCAATGTTAGTGTAATTCCCAGCTCAATAGATAAATGGAACCGCGTGCATTATAAAACTCTATAAATCCCAAAGTTGTCGATGCCTTCAGATATACATACATGATACATTTTGTACAGTTTTTTTTTTTTTTTTTTTAAAAAAGATCAGCATTCTCCCTGTTACTGCTGTCCATAACGTTATATCTTTCTTTTAACTGTCCTAACACGGGAAGCAATGCACCATGATTGAATGCATCCGATACCAAGTCTGTCACTGGAAGGAGAAAAATAGGCAAAATGCTACAAAATATCTATTCTGAGCTGCTTTGAAGCAGTTAACAGGGAATGGAATAAAGCAAACTGTTTTACAATGTTTCAGTGAATACAAACAGAAGTTTCAAAAGGCTTTCAATATTAAAGTCAATTTATTTATTTGATTAGACAAATTGCTTAAAAATTTGCAGTAGCTTGTTTTTCCTCAGTCCAACGCAGAAACGGGGAAGCAAGCAGCCAGAACCAAAGTGGTCTCAGTATGCAGCTGCATACCTTCAGTTTCTTGTGCAAAAATACCCATCTGCACAAACAACTGATATGTGTGCGCTTGTGAGACATGTGAGAGGACGTGGCCACCCCCAGCCTCCACGGGAAGGCCTACTTCCTGCGCTTCGCCTGGACCACGCCCCCTTGGGGATTCTGTGATCGGTTGCTTAGAGACCGTGCGGCCTGCACTAGATCCAAGCGGCTCTTCAGCTCTTCCTCACAAGTCGCCACCAGAGCGGCGCTCCTTTCACTGCTCCAGCTGAGCGCTGACGCCACAGAGGCCACACCCACATTCACCACCATCTGTGGGGGGCGGGGGGTGCCGAGACAGCAATACAGCAGTTAGCAGAGAAAGGAAAAGACAGGTCTGCAGTGACACACAAATATGCTCCGGTTTTCAAAATGATCTTCTAAAACTTGCATATTATGGTCGGGATGGAGACCTGTGGGGAAAATCACAGTGTTTTGGCTGAAAAGTATTGAAGGGCTCAGCGGTTTACTGTGTGGAGTCTTTCAGAATAAAACGACTGTATCCCAACACAAAACACTGTCCACCACAATATAAGCACAACAGACAAACATCAGATCCGGCCAACGGCATCCAGTCTTCTGCCTCTTCTTTGAAACAGGAAGATGTCCCCATGACCTTGAAGATGGTGGGGCAGAAGGCAGTGCTATCGTTCGGCAACCAGAGGGTTGCCGGTTCAAGCAAGTGTCCTTGAGCAAGACACTGAACCCCAAATTGCTCCCGGTGTGCAGGTTGGCGCCTTACATGGCAGCCTCCGCCACCGGTGTGTGAACGTGTGTATGGATGGGTGAATGTGAGGCATAAATTGTAAAGCGCTTTGAGTACTCAGAAGAGTAGAAAAGCGCTATATAAATGCAGTCCATTTACCATTTACCTTTACTAAATCACACTTATGCTAAAAGTTTAACTGTAAGGAGTCGGTATGCGCATGTCATTTCAGAAAATACGCAGGGACACCCTGGACACATGACCGTAGACGTGATACTCTGAAGAGGACCATCAGAAACCATCATTTCCGGGACAAAACCAACAGGCGATGGAACATAATGAGGGGGCCCCAGAACTATGGCGCCCCCTTCTGGGGGGAGTGCCTCCGACAGCCTCCCAAACAGCTGCAGTGAACCCTGGCAGAAACTCATCTGGTCACTGCACACGAGAGGAGAAATTGAAGCGAGGAGAGAGGAAGAGAGGGGGGGCCTCCATCTCAGGAATTACACCCTCGGGCAGCATACAAGAAAAACGCAATAAAACAGATCTCACTCCCGAAGTGACAGAAACCAACTCGGGATGAGAAACACGTCACTTTCAGGTCCTGGTAATGTCAGCTAGGCTATGATACGAGCTCCTACAACACTCCTCTAAAAATCAGCGGAGAAACAGCCTTGTCGCGAAGACCGCAGGAATTTATATAGGATCTGTAGAGTAACAACGCTGGGATGCATTACAATAAACTGCATTAATGTTGCATAATGAATGGTTGTGTAATCATACGTGTATCACTCTACCAAATCCCAACCCATAAGACACAAAAAAAATCCTACAAATATCTGCATAATGATAAATGCTGAATTAGCTGCCCCCTTCGATATCACAATGTCCCATATGGGTTAAATGCAGAAGACACATGTCACTGTGGTGCACTGTGCCTTGTCAACAATGACAACTAATCACCTTCACTTCGCCCTCAATGAGACTAGAGACAAGTGGACAGCGCCACCTTGTGTGCAGGGCTTGAAAGCTCATCTTCATAGGCCTGCATATTGTAAGAGGTCAGCTCACATGTCCCACAGGTACTTACAATGCGGGAAAAATCTAGAAACAGGGCAGTACATCTAAGTACCTTGGCGTGTCAATCACTTATCGGCAAATGGTTAGTTTCTCTATCCGATGTGTAAAGCAAGACCTACGCTTTGAAACTTCCAGAAAAAAGGTGAAAGCGTCTGTCCAGACGGAGAATGAGGTACCTGCAGCTCCTCATTGGAGAGCCGTGTCTCAGGACTGGTCTTGCCCTTCAGAACCATCAGGGTCCTGGCGCTGAAGGGCGATGTGCCACCCGCCGCCCGCTCTCCTGAATCGGTCACATCTGCTGCAGAAAGGCCACGTCTGTAACTCTCTGCTATTACGTTCATGTCAACAGTGATCAGTGTTCAATGGCCTGATGAGAGCAAGGTGCCCAGTAAGGTTAGGGGGGCGGCAACAGACACACCAATGTCACCGGTACGTCGCATTCAACCCGACAACCCTCCCTCATCCATAACACGCATCTGCTGTGGGCTCACAGTGTGTCACTCAGGCCCATACTCTCAATAATAAAGAAAAATATCCCCCCCATGCACCCCCAGGTCCAAAATCTAAATTGTGAAAAAGCCAGGATCTTCAGAACCTGCTAGAGAAATCCACTTCATGGGACTCTAAACTAAACTAACCCCCCCCACCCACCCAAGAAGAAAGTTTTGTGCAGGGAAGGTTTCTATATCCTAATCTTTAACTACTTGTCCCTGCACCCTTTAATATCTCTGATATTTAATAACTCTGCTCCGTTTTCGTAACAAAGGACTTAAATATTGATGACTTTAATAAATGGCGCCCTTTAAAGCTCCCCGCACGTCAGGTTTTTTTGGAAAGCGGGGGCGCAGTTGTGAAGGGGGCGGCTGACAGGGGAGTAAATCAAAAGGATTAAATCACGCCGCTGTTAGGAGCCCCTTCCTGCTGCCTGGGCTCGACCCCGAACTGACAGGCGCACAAGGCCTCATGTCCAAGCCCAGTGCTCCTCACTGTCATTAAATTTCTATTAAAAATCACCCCTGCCATTCATTGCCAAAATACATGACTAACTGCATGCAGCTTCCTAACCCTTATCCAGTGGAGGGTCACAGTCAGTCGATTTGCACACAATAAGACACAACATGCACGCAATGGGCAATTCCGAAATACCAATTATACCAACAGCATGCTTTTGGACTGCAAAAGAAACCTTGGAGCAATCCACACAACATGGGAACATGTAAACACCACACACACAAAGCAGGACTCAAGCCCCACACTCTTGTGCTACTTGGCTGCGGGTTAAGAAATCCCAAAGTTGGGCAAATCTCGTTCTCTGGCTCCACCTAGTGGACAGCTGACCTCATAGCCCCAAAACTGCAACTATGCTTATTAGGAATAACATTCAGCTTTGCTGGTCACCACTGCGAAGATCCGATGTTGGACAGCTAATGTTGGCAAACATATCACTTTGCTTTAGCTCAAGAGTTAAACTATTAATCTTTTAACCACTTATCCTGGTCAGAAATGCGGGACACACTGTGTGCAGACTTCAAACCCCAAGCCCTAGAGTGCTACCCACTGAGACACCCCAGGAATGCATTTTCCAAAACCCGGTTGGCATACCATCCAAATGGGGTCTGCCTTGTGTTCTGAGCTTCCTGGGTAAGTTCCAGTACTGAGTATGAGGTTGGAAGATCGACGAATGGATTTTTGAGCTATGATCTTTCACTAAAAGACACTGAAGTCGCATTCATGGTCCTCCATCTTGCTCTTTGTGGAGCAGCGTCGTACCTCCCTGGCTGGGGGCTTGGCTGCCCTCCTGCTCCACAGATTTCAGGTACAGTTGGAGCAGCTCCTTCGCTTGTCGTTGCTCTTCCCTGCGGTCTAGCGCCCCCTGCAGAGCTTCCTGGAGCGTGCGTACTTTCTCGACCTGGAAACCCAGAGCTGTTGCCAAGTCTGAAGATGGCACATCCACTAGGGTCTGGATCACACACACACACAGAAAACACCAAAACAGACCAATCAGGAATACTTTCAAAACTTCCATACCGCCATCATCTTCTCGGCTTCCCCCACCCACCACACTGGAAACCCCAGCATCTCCCCCGTCTACAAAGGTCCTTTTCTCACAGCAATTTCCTACACTCATCCATGGAGTCCAGATTCATTTAAATGTCACACTTGACCTTGGGTTTGCAGGAAAACGGCTTACAGCATACAAACAGCATTACCGCAGTAGGTATGGTTCTTAAGCTAAATTTACATGAAAATCCTCTGTATGATGTTATTCACACGTGATAAAACTGCCGAAGCAGACATTTGGGGATAAAAGTGCTTGTTCTTGACTATATTTTGCACATATACGTTTTTAAAAAGGCACCTGAAGCTCCTCTTCAGACATGAGTATGACGCTGGCCAGGTCATGGCTCACCCTCACTGCCAGCTCGTACCAGGTCTCAGCACCAGGCACCTTGCTGTCCACGGAGTCCGAGGCCAGCTCTACAGACTCCTGCTTCAGCCAGGCGGTGCCGCCATCAACTGCAAGCAACAAGAAGCCAGCGGTCAGCAAACAGTCCCATGGGAATCAAGAGGCATACGAGCAGGGAGGAGGCGGACATTAAACCATACGAGCAGGGAGGAGCAGAGGAGGAATACGGCGGACATTAAAACATGAAGGTTGCTGGTTTGAGTCCCATAATCATAGTACTACTGTAAGGAAGGAACAAAATCTTAATTACAGGTAGTAATAACTTAAAACCCAAATCTAAAAGGGCAGTTCTGAGTTAAATTCATTGACTAGCAGTCTCAGTCTCACTGGGTGCTTTTTAATTAGTAACACCTTTGCAATAACATAAAACACCAAACATTTCTGTTTAGTATCCCTTTAGGAGCCAGTGACTACAAATCTAATTAAACAGAAAAATGGCAAGGACAGAACTGAATGATTCAGTCATAAAAATTATGACACATAAAAAGAAATATGTACAGATATGTTAAACATTGCTTGTCAATGAACTTTTGTTATGAAACCAATAAATCTGGAACATTATTACAGAATTAAGCAAGAGTCCCTTGGCGTTCTGTGAGCCTGTATATAAATGAATAACTACCGGACTTACTCATCCAAGGATTTGAGGTACACCCCTAAGGATACATGCAGGTTTGTGTCCAAGACACTTAATGCTTAACAGGCAGCCGTTGTATAACAATAATACGCTACATGCCTTTTGAGTACCAGCTGTTGACATCTATTAGAGAGAAGCACTGGCTGGGCCTTTGGCTGTATGAGGAGGCGACATAAACGAGTTTTGCTGAGGCTCCCAGACCCGACATCAGCTCTCCAGACTCCTGGCAGCACAAACGTGAGAGAGCCTCTTCCTCAGGCATATCAGGAGACCAGGACACCCACCTTTTGTTTTGGCCGACCATCTGTCCTTATCATGCAAAAGCATGAATTTGGTGTTGGAAGGCAAGCACAGGAAGTAGGCTTCATCCTCCACGATGGTCCCATCCTCTTCTAGGACTACAGAGACGGGGGCATCGGCACGGAACCCCAAAGTCTCACATCCTTACAGCGGGGGGAGAGCTCACGTTTCATTTAAAATGCATACGCACCCTCAAAGAATAAGATTCTAAGCATGAACAAAACTACTGCACTTTAAAATGCGGTATCACCACAAACCACCGTTTCCCAACCCACTCTTTGGGGACTGCCCGACGGTCCATGTTTTCACTCCCTCCCAACTCGCAGCACAGCTGTACCAAGTATTTGGAGTCCTCGATTGGCTAAGAGCTGGGAGGAAGCAGAAACGTGGACCGTCTGTGGGACCCTGAGGATCGGGTTGAGAAACATCGCCTCAGCATGCGTCCATAAAAAAAAAAGTCCGAGTCGTAACAGAAAGGTTTCCACATACACATGAACATGACATCATGCCCCGTGCAGATTCTTTAAGAGGAATGTCGCTAAACCAGGTAGCACCATCTAAAAATAGATCTGCTCAGCAAAAGGTTGCAGCTACTGCATTACGGTTTTGCGTAGTATTTTATCATTTTGCATTTTACTTTCTTATATTGTAATTTATTGCAAATCATATGATTATGCACTATGACGCAGGGAAGAGTTTGATATTGTTGGGGTGCAACTTAATTTAAACACAAGGGCCTATTTATTGGAGAGATGAATGAAGCCACATTAGATTTTGGGGTGTAGACTCCTGATCCTATGCCCTCAGTTATGTTCATGATCTAATCCGCCCTCTTCATGTAAAAAAATTTTAAAAAACACTACAAAGTTGTATTATTTATCAGTTACTCTTATGTAGGGAAAACATCTGTGTATCCAGGGCCAGATCTGCCTTTTCAGGGGCCCTAGGCGACAGGGTTGGGCCCATTCTGGAATGCAGTTGGAATTTAAATCCCCCTCAAATTGCAGTTCAATTCCAAATCTGCTCCCCATAGTTTGTTTTCCGGTTTCAACTCCAGTTCCATTCCCTGATTTGGATTGTAATTGATTAATGCATTGCGGAATGCCCCCCATCCTGCCTAGTAATGATCATTTCACTGCCTCTGCAGTGTAAGTAATTCGGGGGCACTAAGTGACTGTGTAAAAAATGAGCCCCGTATGTGTGTGTGTGGAAAAAAAAAAAAAGTAAGGTCATTGTTGCTTATTGAAGCTACTTGCACGTGAAACACTGTGTTCTTGGACCTGTATCACGAAGCAGGATTTCCTGCTTAGCCGGTTAACTTGGTGGGTTTAAGGTAGCCTAGGCTAAATGTGTGATGTCTGGGCTAGATGTAAGATACTTTACAGCGTGGTACCCAAAATCCAACAAGGTATCCGGCAAAGCAAGGAATCCAGCGGCAAGCTTCATAAAATTTAATTCCTATCTAGGAGGATTTCACAAATTCAATTCTAACTAGTTACAATGCCAGTTCTCAATGCCAGATATTCTATTTCAGCTAGCGAGATTCAAAGCATTTTTTCTGATTCTTTCAATGAGCTGGAATTTGATCTAATTAAAATAAAACTCTAAAACTTTAAATTAATAAAAAATAATTTAAACCGAATATATAACTAGTTACAACTGAATTCCTATCAATATCAAAAACTGAATTCTCAGCTAATTGAAAATTCTGAAATCAGCAAATGGCATTTTGACCAATTAAAACTGAATTCCTGATGCCAGAAATTATTTGAACTATTTTAAAGTTATTGTAACTAGTTACAATTTAAATTCTGATATCAAGAATTTGCACTGTACTATAACAATTTGTGAGATCCTCTACAAATGAATTAAAGATAAAACGAATTGCCATAGACTACTAATGTAAGTCCATTTACACTTAAATCGCACAAGTCGTCCAATTATTTAGGGAATCCTGCTTCGTAATATCGGACCCCACTTTCATACAGTAATGAAAACACTAATTATGCCCATCAAGAACACATAACACGAAAAAGAAAAACCTTTATTTGCGCCTATGTTTACACGCAAAACAAATCGATCTAATCCGTAATCCCATTTCTGATTAGTTTTTGACAGTATACATCAAGGTATATTAGCTCCATTGTGTCAGACATACGCCGCTTATACGCATTTTAGGAATGAAGAGGCGGAATCTTACTGCCTCTGCGCGTCAAGTCCGTACATGACATACAAACAAGAGCTCGGCACTCAAATAGGAAGAGCAAAGTCACGGTCTTCAAAACGAAACCTGAAACGGACGCGTTTAACAGTTATCAAAGTTTAAACCCCTAAAGCGACCAATGCGCTAGGTTGTCTTTTAAACGTGGCGCCAAACTGGGGAGTCACTTTCTAATGGAATCCATCAGTGAAGCCCCCCTTATTTAGATTGCATGGAGCAGCCCATTAGTCCAAATCACCCTAAAATAACAATAACACGGTGTGCGGTGCAGCCGCCGCTCGTAAACACACTCACCTCTGGCTTTAAGCTGTGCCAAAGACTGTACCGCCAGCCCGAACGTATCCTCACGGCTGTGATTACACACCTTACAAGGTTTTAACTCTGACATTGATCTTTCCGGGGGGGGGGGGGGGGGGGGGGGGGGGGGGGGGGGGGGGGGGGGGGGGGGGGGGGGGGGGGGGGGGGGGGG
>JABFEA020000110.1:22634-50125 GCA_019775915.2 Cyphomyrus plagiostoma | reverse complement strand
CCCCGTTCCCTCGCCCCCCCCCCCCCCCCCCCCCGTGGGCGGCGGCGGCCGGTGCGCCCCAAAAAAAAACCTTACCACCCACCAACACCACCCCCCCCCCCCCGGGGGGGGGGGGGGGGCCCTCGCCGCATTGTCACCTTGGTGTTATTCGATGTCACACCCTCCCCCCCGGCGATGTTCCTAGTACTGATGGGATGGGGGGGGGGCGGGGCTGGATCCCCAGACTAGTGCTGATCCACCGGGTTGAAAGTTCAAGAACAAAAGGAATCGGGGGGGGGGGGGCGGACGAGACTGAGAACAAGGGTGGGCTTTTTCAGACCATTATTTACGGGAGCCAGCATTGTGCGGGGGGGCAGGCAGCTGGCATGGGGGCTTCCAGCCAATGATGTTTACTCTGCCAGGCCAAGCCATGAAGCTTTTATTTATTATTCAGGGATTGACTCGGCACCATTTTAGACCTCGTCCACCTGTCCCTCTCCTCTGGCTGCCAGACTAGCACAGGACTCTGTGGTAGGTGCTGCGGAGAGATTTCGATAAGCCCTTGGGACAGCAGGGTGGTTAATCTGTAGTCTGCCTATTCATGTACTTTGGGGATCCTTCTCTTGTATCCTTGAGCCGAATATTTAACCTGCATTTCTTTGCCAAAGATGTTGAGAAAAAATGTTGAACCAGCAACCAAATCAGAGTGGCAGGGTAGCAATACGATGACTGAAAAGGTCGAGCTGCTAAACAGGACATACGCTTGTCCTTCCAAGTAATATAAGGAGAATGCTCTTGTACCTTACATCTAGCTGTAATCCTAAATAAATCTAATAAAGGACCCATGTGCAACTGCAAGCAGCAAAATAAAGATTGCAAACACAAACATCTGCCAAGAAAGTTGTTTAAAATGATTCCCTGTTGATTATTTGCAACCCCAGAGTAACGAAAATAATGAACTGCACTTCCACAACAAACTGAGGCGACACTGTCAGGGTCCCTTATGTCTCTGCTCTATGTGGAAATAATGCTATAAACACACAACATCATGCATCCTGATAAAACACAGCTACCCCTCCCGTGGCGGGGGGGGGGGCTTTGCCAATCAGACTGCAGTTTTGTGTCTTAATTATAAATATGAATGGCATCACTGTAGGCATCCTTATTACTGTACCCAAATAATTACAAGCAGCCCTTTTCCTGTCTTATCCCGGAGCTTAACTTCCAATGATTAAGAAATGTAAAAATGTCTGACGCCTGGAGAAATATATTGCAATATTGCTTGTCTGTCAAGAAAAGCCTCCCACTAGTTTGCTGTGCTGCAACCGTGCGAGTCTGAGGTGCCGCCCGTGTGCGTGTGCCAGGCATAGGCAGACTAGGCAGCGGCCTGCACAGCCCCATCAGCGTAAAGGAGCCCAGACAAAGTCACGCAAAAATATACATATTCATTATACATCATTTATAAATAAGTAATTACACAGTATTTACAAAAAATAAATTACATAAAATTTAAAAAAACTGCTTCAAATTAAAATGTCTATTTGCAGGCAGAGGCATGGCCAGCTATAAGGAGAATAGGGAGCTGCCTAAGGCCCCAACTTTACCTGCATTGTGGAGGAAGTGAAATGATGACTGATTGTCTTTGTAGGGGGGCTTCCTAAGTAAAGTTTTGTCTGGAAAGGTAAAGCCATCTCTCTCTCTCTCTCTCTCTGGCATTTCGGGTACAGTCTTTCCATCTTCTGTTGTGTTGCTACTATTGCTAGAATAACCTTATCATCTGAGCTTCTTCATTCAAAATATTTTCCAAACATTTCAGCCCTTAAAATGGGTAAATTCACTGATGAGTGTATGAATGAAACGCAGGGCACCTTGCTGGGCCTGTGCGCCGCTCACAAAAGCCCGGACCAAATTCCTCTGGTAACAGAAACCCAGGTTCATCAGGGTACACTATCTATTATTAGCATTGGCAGAATATCCACAACCTGCCCTCCTTCCGCGCTGTAAATGTCACGTTGCTGATGTATTCCATATTAAATTACAGAGTTTTAAGTGAGCGAACATGTTGCAAGATATCAACGGCCATAATGTGGAAGATTACCATGGTCCTAACCCACCTGTTTCCACTCTCCTCGTGCGAAGGGCATGGCTGTGGGGCTGAAAAGCCCCCCATCCACCTTTGTTTCATACTTACTGTGCTATTCACGATAAAAAGGCAGAAAGTACGCAGGCTGCTGGACATGTAAAGCAGCTGTTTTCCCAGGCCGGTGTTTGTTTTCATCGTTTGGCAAATCTGCATGGTCTCTCACACTCTGTGCCCTTGGATAGGAAAATCCTATTTGTTTTTTGAATGATTATGAAATACGAATATTAAATGTGGTAATTATTGCTTTTAGAACTTAGAATGATGATTTTCCTACTTCTGTTACTCGTTTCGATATAAGGAAATGTCCACATTAACGCACTGTCGTTTTTCGTTTTGTACTTTGCACACATGCTCATTTTACAATACTTTGAACTGCCTGGCCAGCGATTTGGGGTTAAGCGACTCCTTCAGCGCCGTGACACTGCTTGCTCTGCGTGTGTAGATTAACGTCCTGTTCCAGACCACAAACTGGTGCCCATTGAGAATAATCAGCGACCTGGCCGGGTTTGACGCTGTAGTTTCGGCCTCTATCCGCCCTTTCGCCCCTCATATCCGTAGGCTTCACTGCCTTTCAGCACGCTGCCGCCGACTGTTCCGATCTCACTCGATCCGTTTGCGCTGCGCGGCTGCTGCTGTCGCTGAGTCTCTGCCATTTCGGCTTACAGCCAAGCCCTTCTGTCCTGCTTATCACCACCGTAGCCTCCATGGCTAAACGGCTCTGGTCCCTTCGGACCTCCGTCAAATTAACCCGATCGACAGCTTGGCACTGCCCGGAAAGCGGGTTTTACTGGTGTGCGGCGGTGGGGGGGGCGGCTGCGGCTTTGGATGGGACCGAGCCACCGCTGTTTCGCTTTTCGTCCTGGTTAGAAACGATGGCAGCTTCTGCCTGAGCGGCTCTGCGTGTTTTAAGCGAAATGCTTGAAATGTGATGGTTCTATGACTGTACACTACAGCAGATCATCACTTTTAAACGCGTATTCTGCCACGCGACTCTCCCATTCATTGTTTATTCTCTCGTGCAGACGCGATAAACAGAATGGATGGTTCATTTATAGCGTGATATGCACTTAGAAAAAAAACAAGGTAACGTTTGTTGTTTTTCGGTAAACTGTTGCGCAACAGATTTGACAGGAATTTCCCTTTTACAACCGTGTTTCAATTTCGAGTTCTTCGGATTATATTTAAATTTGTTAAACAAATACGGCTCAGGATGTACCTTTGCGTGAACTAAATGACTATCGTGACTATTCTATGCCAAATGAACCACTGCCTGCCTGCCTGACTGACTTTTGTGCTACTGCATGGACGCTCAGAAACAAAACCGCTAGCATCGCCCACAATTTAATTATTAAGGAGTCTTGTGTTCGACCGGATACTTCTTAATGACGTTGCAAATTGTAGCGTAAATACCTATGGAATGTAAATCAAATCAATGAATGATCACCTTTAATGAAATGTAATGTAATTAAACTTTGGTTTTAATTAAGCCACATTTGTCTACAGTTCAGTTCAACGAAACTAAATAAATGTAGCTGTTTTTTGTGCAAGCTATTTACCGTTTTTTTTTTATAGCAGCCGTAACTAAAACAATCCTAATTTTTTTATATATATATTTATATAAAAAAGGGTTCAATATTGTGTAATATCTGCGTACTCCGGACGTGGTCGGATTATTTAGTTTTAAGGACGGTATTTGAAAACAAGTTCAGTCTAGTGTTGTTCACTTAAGACATTGCATTTTTTATTTACTTCTATAATTGCATAAATAACCATGTAGACTGTAAAAAAAGATGCTTTAAAGGCACCATATTATCCATCAGAATTTAATCATCCGAATAAAGTGATAAGGCGAAAACACGCAGGGCTCGGTCTCGTCTCTTACGTGGAATCCTGCCAGTAAAACACACCTTTCGACGGATGTATTCGCTCAATCGTGCCTATTTTACATGATCAGAATTTTGTGTGTTAAACCTATACTGCTGTCAAACGCATATTTAGCACCATTAACGTAAAAGGTAAACTTTTTTGCTTTATTATGTTCATTAAAAGTATCATAGTTGCTAAGTATACACCATAGCAATGTCTCTAATTGGCGGTATATATTGGAAAAACACACATTTCCCCGCAAAATGGTAAAGACGACCAACATGTGAGAAAATAGTTCAGTATTTTCCCCCGTGTTTTTCAGCCATTGCACATATAAATTTATGCTTTTTGTCTACAGTCGCTGATACAAAATCACAGGATATTAGGATTTAATCTGTTCAGAAGGATCTACACCGCTCGCACGCAAATACTTTTAAATAATGAAACTAAAGTGGAACTCGCAAGCCATTTTTAAAAATTCCTTCAAAAAGATGAACATTAAATTCAATGTCCTTAATTTGTCCAAGAAATGATTGGCATTAATTTGAATGTCACATGAAACGTGTTACATAATTATTATTGAAATGTACAATATAATAGGTGAATGTTCTAACTTTAACAACGTAGGCTAATATAATGTGAATTTTTAAAAGTAGGCTAGCTGGACTTAAAGGGGACATTAATTTCCACTCGGCGTCTATTAAAATGTTTGTATTGGATGCTTGGTTATAAAAAGACATCCTGATTTGCTTGTAAGCATTAAGCGATGAGGACCTGCACCGGCAGGTGACTCCAGTAATAACTGGTTGTGGCGTTAGCTGTCAGGACAGCCCGTGTTAAGTCGCTTCCTGCCCCGGTGCTGATGCTACGCTTTGCTATAACAACTCACCGTGAAACCACAGACAGGCGCAAGACAGCCATCAGGACCCGCATCGATTTAGACAGAATTAAAGCGTCAGTTTAACCAAGCGGGTCAACGCCATTTGACAAGTTTTACTTCAATTTCGAAGCGCTCCTTCACCCACTTTTGATACGACCTCACAATACTACAGGTATATTCAGCGCACAGTGAAATGGCGACGCGACAGCAGGGCCCGACATGAAACACGGCTTCCAATAAGGTCTTGTTAATCTTAAATTGGCTGAGTGTGTGTCCAATTCCCCCTTTCCTTTGGGGTCCCTGATCTTAATTTTTCATTCTGGCAACAGCTGCTACCGACGCCAAGCGGCCTTCCAGCTATTTACCACGTCTCCGTGCTACTACGAGTCTCAAAATAAACGCGCACATAAATGAATAACTGCATACATCAATAAATAGGAATGAGAGCGAATAATACAAAGAAAACTGAAAGAAGGCATAACGTCAGTGTTTTGAAGAAAAAAAAAGTTGTACTAATTTACCAAAGGTATCCTACATTTGAGTATATTTGCTCTAAATTCCTTATAACTTACTTGCAGGTGCTATGCAGCCAAACGTTAACGTGCAACAATTTGTAAAGGAAAGTTCTAGTTTCAGAGGTAGGCTACATTTCATTCAACTAATAAACAGTAAGATTCGAGCAGGTATCCGATGGCCACAGTGCCCGACGTATATTGGGAATAACACCGCAACAGTAAACACGTGGGCAACGCAATACCCTGCGGATTACGCGGATAAAATGTACAATTCTGTTTCCTATTTTATTCTGTTTTCATTTTAATAGACGGGACCAACTGCTCTCCGCTGTAGGTTTTTGCGGCGTCAATCTAACGCAAGCTGCCATTAATGAGTTGCTCATCTGTTTCTCGTCCCAGGCTGCCTTGTACCTGGCGTGTGACCGCTGGCGTTTACACATGCGGTGCACACCTGTTTGCGTACCTCTGTCGCTAAACCGTCGCTGTCGTCGCAGCCACTGACGCGAACACCCGGCGCTCGCCTCCGACATGCCGAACGTGCGCGCCCTTGTCAGCGCGTAACGCACCGGCGGCGAACATCTGCGTTCGTGTATTAACGCGCGCAAGGAGACTCGATTAATCGTTTGTAAGGTTTTAATATAGAAACTACTTTTTTTTCTTTACTTTGCTAAGATAGTAGCCTTGTAAACACCTATCTGATTATGTTGTATTATATAGTTATATTTTGATTATATGTTAGGTTTACTTTTTAATATAAATCCAAGTATCTAAGAATTTGATAAAGAAAAATTAAGCCAAACCGCTGGGCTTCATTGTTAGGGAAGATTTTATTTTATTGAGTGAAAATCTTAACCCTTGCATCAATATCATGCAGAAAAAAAACAAAACACATTAAATTGCTAACATCACTAAATTCAAGTGGAAAAATATTCAGTTATTAATAACAGGTGCAGAGGAAGCAGATTCAAGTATCAGAGAAACCGATTCTTCAAATAGTGTGTGTGTGTGTGAATATGTATGTATGTGTGTGTGTGTGTGTGTGTGTGTATAATATATACATATATATAATACACACACACTTCTCATATAAAAATGTCATGAATTGTCTCCATGTCCAGAGTGTTTGTGAATCAAGCCATTTCCCCACAGACAGAAAAAACACATTAATATTCAATATGAGCTAGAGATGGCTTTTAGTCCTAATGTGCAATATATATTACAAAGCTAAACTTTTTTTCTTTTCGTTTGCTACATTCTAGTAATCCCCTTTTTATTTCAGTCTTCAGATAACAAGACATTTAATCCAGTATATTTTTCTTTCCTTTTGTCGGCTAATTAAAACCGTAAAGTGATCTGTCTTTTCAGCAATGGCCTATACAGGATTTGGAGGTCGTTTCCGTCTGGTTTTTGTTTAATATAATTTTCATGTTTATTTTTTTCTGGATTATATACAGGCTGGCAGCTGGCTGACAGATGGTGATGCCTTTACCCGTTTTTATTTAAAGAAACATCACAGGAAAACGGAGGTGGTGGTGGTGGTGGGGGGGGGTGGTTATGAGCAGCTGTAGGCGGAGGCACTGCATGCGGGTCATTGTGTGGCAGATCAGGAGGCAGACGACCGGCGATCGCACTCCTCTCCGATGGCGGCCGTACAGACGCGAATCCCTGCGGCACCGGAAGGAATTCTTTCGCGTTAGACTAGGTGAGCCGCAAAGTGCAGACCGCAGAGCACGAGGTTAGGGGCTGTTTGTACATTAGAAAATGCACTTTAGTTTACCGAAGCCTCCCTTCCCTCAAAGCCGCAACAAATGCGGTTGATTCCATACTTGCACCTATAATTCCCTCATGTTGGGAAAACGGGGTCTACATCACACAGCAGAAGTACTGCATGTCCTTGGACATCCGGGTTCAGCAGCTGGGAGCGGCAGAGAAGGCCGTCGTGGTGATGGACAGTTCAGTAGCTCAGTATCACATCTCGAAGACGTCTGCCAGCTCTTCTTAAATGGAAGAGAAAACGGTCATACCGTACACAGTGTTGTCGGGAACATGTCCTTTAATGCTAAACAGAAAGCCCCGCTGATCCCCGACGTCCCCTTTCCCTGCTATCCCTCCTCCCCCCCGGTTGCTGTCACTGGGCACCCAGCATTACTCGTAAGCCTGCGCCGAAACATTAGCTTGCACATTTGTATTGTTATAATAATTATATTTTCTTTATTTTCCACTTTTTACAAATCCTGCTATTTTACACACATAAAATTGTATTCAAGTGCACAATATGCCTCCCAGCCCAATTTCTATTTCAACAATTCTTTGAAGGGGAACAGTCCAGGAGAGGCAGAAGCCTTGAATTTGAGACCGGAGTGAAGCGATGAGTTGAGGCGTGCTCGAAAAAAAACGTTGAGGACTAATTAAATAATAAGAAAAGCACACAAAACTGTGACAAAGTGGTCATGGCGTTAAATAAACTAGGAACACCAATTGACAAATCTAATCGGTGTATTCGCCGTTATCCTTAAAATCCTTAACAGATTTTTTTCTAATGCAAAAATTCGACCCGAATTAACCAGTTTTCGCTTGCAGTGCTGCAGTCTGTTTGGGGCGCTAAATTATTTGTTTCTAATCCTAAAAAGGGCAAAACGGAAAAATACTCACATACACAAGCGAACTACATCGGTACTATTTCAGAATTTCGTTTTTTTTCCATTTTCCTTTTTCACTTTTTTATTCTTTTCTGTTCTTACTGGAAGCGTTTCATCAAAGAGCATTTTGTTCATATATATTTTGTTACAGAAAAATACTGTACAGCTTTTTTCTTTTTTGAGACAACATTGTGGAGATAACCATCTACACATTTAATCACCTATTATCATATATTCTTTGAAAGAGAATGTTCCAGAAATAATTTAATGATAGCATTCCCTGCTCCTTGATTTTACACCGTCATTCCTGAAGAAAGGTTACAGTCATTCATTTTCAACCAAGATTCAGACTTGACTACAAAAAGCAATTTTGCACTTTAGATCTCGTCTTTATAAAGAATCGGTTACAGTCCTTATTAGTGTAATTCATCATTAGCGTTTCTCAGTGGACACACATCCGGTGCTCCTTTACCACAGTCATCAAATCATGGAAGCAAAAAAGAACGAAAAAAAATCAGTCCTTACTTTAAATTAAACACAGAATAACAGTTCTTTGTCACACTTACAATTATTTGTGCATCAAAACAAACTAAAACAACGTAAAGCGATTTCCCTGTCCAAAGATATATGCCGTATTTTTCATGAAGTAAAAACGGTCCTAGAAAAGTGCAAAACACCCTAAATTCTCATTGCAAGGTCACATAAATATTAAATAAAACCGTTACAACCGTATCTCGGCCACTGTCATGGTCGAGGTCAAAACAACGAAAATCGACAGTTTTCTTTCTGTACATTTCACACGAATACACCTCCCTCTCCCCAGCATCGGACACCTCCCCCAAATACCCCACGCCCCGTCAAATCCTCTTTTTCTTGTTTATTCGACCTTCAACCCGCCCACCCGAAGATGATTTTCACGACATCTCCTTAATTACTCTCTCACAGGATACGCCAGAGAAAGCCTTCATCTCCCTAGTCATTTCCGTCTATTGGTACATGCTACACAACTTGTATTTAAAAGAAAATTCAGCTCTTCGTTCCCTACGCTGACCACGGTCCAGTCCACTAGCAGGCCCATCCATCAGCAGTTCCTTTCACTGTTCGCGTGGTGCCAAGAGGAAAAAAGAAAGAACGAAAGAAAGAAAACAAGAAAGAGAGAGAGAGAGAGAGAAGCTTGCCTTTGGTTATACCTGCTGCGGAACGTGGCGGTGTAACGAGTGGACCTTGGAATTTCAAACAACCCAAACGTGTGTCTTCGGCACGCGACCCCGTTAGCTAACGTCAGGGGCCGTTATGGGGGAAGAGGGGCCTGTTCAGTAGGAGCAGCACTTGACAGCTCAGGAAGGTGTGTGTCGGTTTGTTTCCTACGTGCTCCCCCCTCCCCGGGTGTGTGAGTGACTCTGCTCAAACTTCTGCCCGCCCAGATCGAGGGAACGCTACTAACCGGCACTGGCTGCGGGGGACCGGGACTGCAGGGTGGCCCGGTAAACGGGTCCCGCTGCGCCGGCGCTCTAAGACAGAGAGAGCGTGTCTAAGCAGGGGAACACGGAACGGAGAACCAGCTTTCAGCGACTGCTGGAACGTCAGAGCACTAGTGCGGAAACCCTGCACTGTAATAGTAATGATAATAACAATAATGCATTGCGTTGTTCCATTAAACTCCATTATTCTACCACATCCTCTTTAATAAATCTCCCCTATATATATTTGTACAGTGATTTCCCTTTAACAGGTAGAAAGGGTTTAGCAGTTTGTGTAATGACCGCACACTTACAGTTCCCTTTGTATATCGATATCCACACACCTACTGTATATAGTTATACATATATTATGATAAATGTTTTTTTCTTATGGTGTTTTTACCACACATGAAAAAAGTAACAAACAAAAGAAAAATAAATTAAATTCAAACATGCACGCACACAAGAAAGAGCGAAGTGTAAGAAAACATCGACGTTTTGCACCCACGTGTAAAAGAGCCTCACTGGGCAGGTCTTCCGTTTGTTTTTCTGTATGCATACTAAAACGAATAACGTTGGTCATCTTGTAAACATGAGAGCGGATCGCTGAGGGCCGTATTGCCGCCTCGTCCTTGGCGTGACGCACAAGGCCGCAGGTCCTGTTTGTTCGTATCCCGCCAGATCCTGCTTCAGCTTGGGTGCTTCACAGTTCCGCCTCACCCTGCTCCACGGGGGACGTGCTGACGTGGTTTGCGGTAGCATCGAAGCCCACTCCGCTGTCCTTCTCCCCGTCCATGCCTTCCGGCTCGGGGATAGAATCTTCGTACGAGTCTGTGTTCAGGTCTTCCTCGCCCTCCTCATCCTCCTCATCCTCATCTTCCTCCTCCTCTTCCTCATCCTCCTCCTCATCCTCCGCGTTCATCTCCTCCTCGGGTGAGAGGTCATCCTCGGCATCATGGTGGGGGCGGGGCAGGCCGGTGGGGCCGGGGTGAGCGGTGGCGATCGAGGAGGGCGTGCCCAGCAGCCCACGCTGCATCACACCACTCAGGTCCAGCGAGTTGCTCAGACCAAGACCGGCCGTGTTCTTGAGGAAGAAGAGAGAGCCGCTGGTGTCCGCGCCTAGCGTCAGGGAGCTGTCCAGGCTGACACCGGAGGTGGGGGCGGAGCCATCGAGTGCCGCGGCGTCGCTGGTCGACGGGAGAAAGGTGCCGGGACGGTGCTGCGGGATGCAGTGGGGTCCAGAGCCAGGCGTGGCCATGCCAGGTGGTGGCATAGAGGGGCCCATGTGGGTGTCCCTCCCGGGTGAAAGGGCCTGCAGCTCACTGCGCTCCTGTTTGCCGTGCTTGCGCTTGTGCGAGTCCATCTGCGACATGCCCACCACTGTGTGCTTGCAGTCGGGGAACGTGCAGTGGAAATGCGAGCACTTCAGCTTGTACTTGCAGTCGGCCACCTCGCAGTCGGTGCTGGAGCTGAACTGGCAGAATCCGGCGGCGCTGATGACGTCCTGCTTGCCGTGATGCTTGCGATGCGCCGTCACCTTGGTGCTGTCCGTGCAGCGGAATCCGCAGCGCAGGCAGTGGAAATGCGTGCTGTTCCCCGAGAACTGGCAGTCGGGGAACTGGCAGCTCAGCGACGACTTGAAGCGCTTGAAGTCGTCCAGCACCAGGTTATCCACGCGGTCGTGGTGTTGCGCGTGCTTGTACATGTGCGTGCGGCCGCAGAAGCGGTAGCCGCAGTTCTCCCGCGTGCAGTGGTAATGCGTCACTTTCAGCGAGAACTGGCAGCCGCCGTCCTTGCAGTCCTCGTAGAGGTCGTACCGCCGGAAGCCGTCCAGCATCATGCCCTCGTCCAGCATCTTGCGGGAGGAGGGCGTCTTGCGGCGTTTCCCGAAGGGCGACATGTCCTCGATGATCCAGAAGCGCTTCTTGGCCCCGGTCGCCGTGGGGATGGAGATGGTGTTGCCTGGAGTGAGGGGAGGGGGGTCAGGTGGGGGAGAGCAGGGACCGATCATTAGCCAGCTACGGTAGCGGACAGCCTCAGAAGGTGCAGTACTGGCTGACCACATGTCCCTCTCACACGACTTCCCAAACGGGGGGGGTCATCAGGCAGAAGCAGCAGCTGCCTTTGTACTCTACCTCACAAATACGACTTAACATGTTCAATGGCTGCCCCCTCCCCCTCCTGGGCTAGAAGAATTCAACTCTGTGACATTGCTCTGTAGGTCACTAGGTGGTATAGTGGCTAAGGAGCTGAGCCTCACACGCCCATCCCCCAGCAGATCCGGAGACCACAGTTATACTCTCACACTTTGGGACACTTAGTGTGTGGCGACCTGAAGCTCAGCTCCTTAGGCGCCGTGTGGCCTGGCAGACTGAGGGTGAGGTGGGCACTGCCCATGTGGGGCATCCAGCGACACCGGCAGGCTGCGGGTGAGGTGGGCAGTGCCCATGCAGGATGTTTACCAGACAGAGCAAGATGGAGACAAGTGATACATACAGTATGTGGATATACACCTCCTGTCTGGTGAGTGCCTGTGCCTGTGCCTGTGTGTGTGTGTGTGTGTGTGTGTGTGTGTGTGTGTGTGTGGGCTGCCAGGATCTATCTTCCCCCTGCTTGTAGACAAACGGCTACCTTACTGGCAGGATGTGCAGGTACAAGCAGGTGGGGTTGGGGTGCGTGTGTCTCCCATCGTGAGGTGTGCTGGCTAGGCACGACCGACCGGCCGCTACCCCCACCTGGGCCAGCCAGCCACCCCCTGTCAGTGTGCTGGCTCTGCCTGCTGCGTGTGAGTGTCGCAGCTAGCCCAGCCCGCTCTGCACTCTGCACACTGCCCCCTAGAGGAGGGACCCGAGCATGCAGAGTGTACCATAGCCGCGGCGCTGTACTAGCTGTGTGTCTGCCGGCGTCCGGGGACTGGTACCTGCGGCATCCTGCACTATAGGGACGTCGCTTTTAACCGGAGACGGCACGGCAACGATCGGACTGAACGGCGGCGTGTTGGTCGGCATGACAACACCCCGGGTGGCTCCGAGGGAGGCGCTGAGCAGAGAGTATGACAGACAGGATGGAGAGAGGAGGTATGGCAGCGAGGGGAGGGGCGGCCGTAGCAGGGCCGGGGGGAAAGGCGAGGCCGTGGGCTGCAGTGGAGGTAGCAGAGGAGGTGGAGGAGGAGGAGGAGGTGGCGGTGGAGGAGGTGCATTGTGGGTAGCGGAAGTGTCAGCGGGGGCGATGGCAGCAGGAGCAGGGACCTGGCAGCCTGATCCTATGGAGACAGGTCGTCCAGGAAGGGGGGGGGGACAACGACACACGTGCACACGCACACACACACGCACACGCACACGCCACAGACAAGGGTGGGGAGGCACAACAGGGAGAAAATAAAATAATTGATAAAAAAGACAAAGAAAGCCAAAATGAAAACAAAATCCCAAACAGCCCAAGCAACAACGATGAGAATGGAAGGTAACACCTGAAGTACAGCGGCTAGAAGAGAGCACAGAGCCAGCCGGCGAGGGCAGCCTGAGGGCAGTGCGTCCGACACACTGCGCCGCTGTGTCGCTAAGGGCCGGTGCCGGGGGGCGCATGCAAAGTCCGCAGCGTCACACTGGGGGCTACCGAATCATCATAGCTAAGTATTCTCTCGAGTATAGTAAGATAAAATGTACTCATGAATACTGTCTTATTATGTTACTCAATACTCTACGGGATACATGAACAGACATCTGACATTAAGCCAGAGGACAAGTGTACCGTACACGGGCTGTGCGCTAATGGTGCTTACAGGCTAACAGGCCAGGCCCCGGCCCTCCCGCTGACTGACGCATGGTCTTGCCATTTTTCGGCTGCTCCCGGCAAGCCGCAGATAATTTGTTCTGGGTGAGCGTGTGGCTCCTACCTGCCGGGGAGCTGTCGTTGCCCACTGGCGTACTGGTGCAGCTGCGGTCCTGGTTTGACGACTCTGAGGAAAGGCCCAGTGGGCTGCTGCCGCCCAGGTAGTCCATATACTCGTCTCCGTCGTCTGTCAAGCCCGATAGGCCGGGCCTGTCCCCCCCAGGGCCCGCTGACAGGCTTGCCATGTTCTGCATCTCATCTGGCCTATGGGCATGAGGTGCCACCTGCAGGTGGCGCACAGGAGCAGGAATCAGGGGACGGCTCGGGGACATCATAGCTTAAATTAAATTCAACTACGTGAATCTTCGCCAAAAGATAAAGGCCTGGTTGCTACCAGGCAGCCCTGTCAGCCAGAGAAGGTATCGAAGGAGATGCACCCTGAAAGAAGTGCTTTAATGTAGCGTTCACTGGCATTTCGGCTGAACCTGGTTTGCGTTACCCAGAATGCACCACCAGTAAGCTGGCCTGCTTCCCCCAACCGTTTGTAACAGAGCCGGCTGCTTTGCATACTTGCGACATGCAAATCACTGCTCCTGCCCTTTCAGCACAAATTCTCTACCTGTCACTCACCCGCCGCCCATCAGCCAATAGAGGCCGCGTGCAAGGGGAGTGCGGCGTTTCCATGGTTACCTGGGAGGGGACGCGGTCAAAGTTCTTTCCCAGCATCCTCCTCATGTGCTTGCGGGCGTGGGACGTCATCTGGTGCTTCAGGAGGAAGGAGAAGAGGCAGCCTTCCCGGATGCAGTGGAAATGGCTGTTCACTTGGTTATACTTGCAGCCTGTGTGTGGGGAAGGGTGAGTGTGAGTGGGGGTGCACACACACACACACACGCACGCACGCGCACGCACACACACACACACACTCTTTACCCTCCCACATGGCAGTGGCACTCTGAGCCAGACTCGCTGGCACTACATGAAATAAATCAATCTAGTTCCCTTGGCCTAGTGATTCTGGTCACCATGCCTGACTACCCTTGCTTACCTTTACACTCAGGCCTCAGGAAACCCTCTCATCCAGGATTTATTTACTAAAGTGCTTCCTCAGGGGAGTTGGCCTGGAGAATGGCCCTAATTCTCCATTGCATTGGCTGGCACTGTGGCATTCGGGCTGGCACTGTGGCATTCGGGCTGCCACGCCTCAGCCTCGCATCAGGTCTGCCTCGAGTCCCTAAAGTCTGACTGGAAGGGCCTCGACCCCGCGCTGAGACGCCGCCGCCAAGGACCTGTTCACAGCGAGTCCGTCTCACACTGGAACTAATGAAAGCGGGCCTTCCCTACTCACTGGCTGTTCCTCTGTCAGACAGACGAGCTCGTCTCGTTCGGGCATATGCTGCCACGTCCGCCGTGAGTGCCCCCGTGGTGCAATTTAGACGCTTCACGGGGACCTGTCGAGCCGTTTTATTGCAAGATTCACTCGCGATGTGCTTTCCTGTTGCCATTAAGTAAATACTAATATTTAGTAACTCAATAAAGCGCAGCCGGGCAACTGCAGTAAACCTATCATCTGTATGACATGTTTTATTTATCTATCAGAATCTTTCCACTGGTATCTTCTCCCTGTTTGTATGGTTGCCTCCACAGATTGTAATTGTTGCATGAATTTAAATGAAGTTGCCGGTTGTTTTCCAAAAGTTAATCCAATATTGTGGCAAGCGGGTATTAATTCTATTATGAATCACGCACAACAAAATAATTGAAAGAACAACATGCGGGGCAGGTGCTGGCACGTCGGTTGTCATAGTGACCGGGCGCCCGGCACGAAAGCCACGTGTCACCGAATCGCCTTTGTGCACGCCGGGATGGAGCATTAAGCACGCAAAGTTGAGCAAATAACAGTAACTGCTGAAATATCAGGGCCCCTTTGTGAGACCGGATCCAGGTAACATCATCACTGCTGCTCTGTTTACCTCCGCTGCCATGGATACCACTATCGGCGTGCCTCTGAACCATCAATTCTTTATGACTCGAGTGCCTTGCTTTTGTAAAAGTTGAAAAACATTCTAAACCCCCTCCTCCCCTCCCCCCCCGCACCCGTTCAAACAATGCGACGGGCATATTAAAAACGGGACAAAGAACGAACAGATAGAAGCCCTTTTGTTTGTTGTTTTTCTTGTTTCTTGTTTCTGTGACGGGCACAAACCTTTTTCCTCCGAGAAAATTCACCTTCTCATTTGCAACAGCGCGATAGTGATCTACCCCTGGCAGAGCGCAGCGACACAAACACACTGTGATAGACGAGTAGAGTCATTATGGAAACTCGCTTAACTGCACGCTGCTGCCAGGTTAAGTACAAACAAAAACCAGCTTCAACTTAATTGCTCCCTATAAACATTTAAGTACATTAATATATTAAGGGATTAAAAAAAAAACACACATGATGTGTTTAACTCCTCTCTGATAAAGCAGCCTCTCACCGCAATGATATGAATAAATGGGTGCTTCATTTTTTTGTAAATGTTTACCAGCTGGTCACACTCCTGTGAGAGAAACATGAGGTTAAATACACTGTGCCAACGGGGCGCCGAACGCGGGCGCCGTACAGGAGCTCTGGACATACTGTGAATATGGACAGCGAGAGCAGCCTCGCTGGTGCTAGCGGTTAGCACTTGTGCTTTTATCAAAGTCCTAGCCTGGTAACCCCACCCTCCCCATCTGTTTACAGTGCACTGGCACTACACGGCCACTGGGGGCAGCATATATACCGCTGCCTGAGGGACTGAACGCTGGGAGAGCGCAGGAAGTGAAGCGGAGGGGGTCGTACCAAGCCGGCCGCACTCCTCCCGCTTGGTGAAGTATTTGAAGCCGTTGGCAGCACGGCGCTCTGCCTTCTCGTGCTTCTTCACGTGCCAAGGCAGCTTGGTGGTGATGTTGGTAACGAAGAAGCAGCCAGGCCTCAGGCAGTGGTAGTGGCCGCGCATCCGGAACTCGCAGTGCTGGGGGGGGGACAGCGTGTGGCGTCAGGCGGGGTGAGGGGGGGGCGTGATCCTGTAACAGGTGGCTGGCCTCTGACACACCGGAGACCTGAGCTTTCTTTGATAAATACAAAAGGCTACAAAGAGATGCTGTGGTCATGTGAAGATGCCAGTGTGCCCCGATGCCAACGCCCGCTGGCAAGGCTGTGACGCATCCCTCCACCCCTCACCCATCCCTCACCCAAATCCTGCCCCCCTACAAGGCAAGGATTCAACTCATCATTTCTCTGTCCAGAAATGTCACATTCAAATAACATTTTTTTCTACGAAAATAAAAGATAATTCTTACCCTTTCTGCCAACCTGTGCCTTGTTGGCTCGCACTGAAATCATCCATTGAAATGCGATGATTTGCATTTCAATTCACGATTTGCAATTTCAATTTCACCCTCAATTTTCTCAGAGAAACCCCCATTAAACAGGGTGCCACGATAAAGCTTGAAAAAAAGTTTCTCAGGAGATTTTTAGTGAAACCACTGTGAAAATGAAAGTAAGGCCCCCACTCCCAGTGGTGGAGGTAACCCCAAATGCCCATCTCAAGAACCATTAAAGATAATGACTAGGAATTTTTGTCTCTCTATTTGGGCATCAAAATTTAAACCCGGGCCAATTTCCAATAATAATAATAGTGCAGTGGTCGTGTGCCCATCATTCCGCCACCATGCACGTTTACCTGCGGAGAAGGGCACTCGCCCTCAGGCCGACGTACCTCGCCGGGGGTCAGGGGCACCCTCACCTGATTGGGGCAGAGGCACTGCAGTGAGTAGTAGGAGAACTGGTCTCGCACGTTGACCAGGTTGTTGCTGGGGTTGATGTGGTCCAGACAGTGTGACTCTGCCTTCCCCGAAGTCTTGCACACATACTTGCAGTTCCCAAACAGACAGTGGAAGTGGAACTTGTTGGAGTACTTGCAGTCTGTGGCCAGGCAGGGGTCACTGTTGGGGAAATAAACGCCGTTTCAACACGACGGGCGGCGCTTCTGGGATCTTCCCCCAAAGCCTGGAAGACGACGCATCTGTGTGTCCCCCCCCCCCTCCCTCGAGCCGCTCACTTGTCCTGGAACTGCAGGAATCCTGGCTTGACCTGCGGCTTGGCATTCTCCAGCGAGGTGGTGGCCAGGGGGGCGGCGGCGGCGGGCAGTGGGGGCACGGCGCCCGCGAGCTGCTTCCAGGCCAGCAGCGAGGGAGATGTAGAGGAGCAGAAGCCCGCCGCCTCTGTGGTGGCGATGGCGGCCATGGAAACGGGCACGGATGGCTGAGGTGGGGCGCCATCCCCTGGCTCCTTGTTCTCGCCGAAGTGAGGCTCTGACTTCACCTTCATCGTCGCCCGGAAGTGAAAGCTAGTAGGATGCGAGGGTGGTCATGTGACATCTCATGGTCCAATGGAAATGCGCAGGACATTCTAAGTGTGCCCTGTGAGACCCAGGCCTTTGGTTGCTAATGCTGGGCTGGGTCTTGCCTAAGCTCACGTCTGGGCGGAAATTCCTAAATCCCAATGGCCCCCCCCGGGACAGCACTCACTTGGCGTGCTTGATGGCTCCGTCGACCGTGCTGAAGAGGGCGCCGCAGTCCTCTACCAGGCAGTGGAAGTGAACCTTACGCAGGAAGTCACAGTGGGTCTCGCAGAAGTCCTCTGTGCCAAACCTGGTCAGGGGACAGGTTCACAGACACAGTGCACGTGAGTGATATGACCAGCAGGGGGCATGCCAGTTAAGGGGAGTCCTGGGGAGACTGAGCGGCATGGGCTCTCACCTGCGCAGGTAGGTCCTCCACAGCTCCACAGGCTTGTCCTGCTGGGGTCGCTTCATCATGTGGCTGAGGTAGTGCATGGCCTCCGAGCCATCCGAGCCCAGAGCTCCCTCCGTGTCCGAGTTCAGGTTCAGCGAGCCGAACAAGCCTGAGTTCACATGAGACATCTGTGGGGAAAAGAGAGAGCAGGTGGGTCAGCGTCTGCATGGGGGGGGCACTGCTGGGGGGCCTGTCCCAATCCACTGTCCCGCTTTTCATGACTTGTGACCAGTTAATGTAGCGTGTCGTGAAGCGGAATGGTGGGGGACTCTGCAGAGAGATCTGGAGCTGGAATGGGGGGGGGGGCACAGAAAGGCATCACTGAGCATGGGAGGGGGCCGTGAAGAGGCACAGCACTGCTCACCTCCTTTGCCAAAAGGGACGGGCTAATCCCTTAATCCCCCTGCTAGTGCCTGCGTGGGCCCCCAGCCTGGGTCAGCGGGCGGCCACCACCTCATGCAGATGTGGGGTCCCTGGGGGGGCCTGTTAATAGCCCCCGGTAACTTCTGTAGTATCCCGAGATCCCCCTGAGCAGCAGAAGCCCCCAGCCCTGAAAAGGAACAAGCCAGCCCCCATAAACAATCCCTGTGGTTCTGTTTGATATACCTAGCAATTGTGGGACGGCTCTGAGCAAAACCCTGAGGAAGCCCCACTGTGAGGCCTGCTAACCCAGGGCGAGAGAGCCACCCCCCCCCAGGGCGAACCCAAGACGACAAGGGGCCTGGGGCTCGGGGAGGGCCGGGTGGATCAGAGTCCCTGACACCCCAGTAACGACACGGGTGGGTGGATCTGTCCATTCAGTCCATGTTCTCTGATGACTGACCCACCACTCAGGTAAGGTACCAGTTCCAGTCCCATGGGCCCCGACCCTGGAGCCCACACTGGCTGCTCTTATGTTATCGCATCTGCTTTATGGAGGCCGAGAGGGGCACGCGCCCTGGGGGCAGCGGATTGGCTGGCCTCGTAAACACGCCCCCCACCCCGGCTGGCACATGTCACCCAGCTTCCGACGCCCCCTAAACCATCAGGATAATGGATCTGCGTGCAACATTAGTTTCTGTCTCAACGAGGTTTGATTAAAACGACGCCTGTTTTAAAATATGCAAAAGCTGGGCATTAAAAACAGGCGCAAACGGCCGCCCGCACACACGCCCCCGCTTAAAAAATGAGAAGGTGATTTCTCTTTTATTTTTTTCAGGCCCTTAATCAAATCATTTACAAACTCCATAAATAAAGACAAAGTGAATGAAGAAGAAAAAAAGGAGGCAGAAAGGGAATAAAATGCAGGCAAGGTTCGAAACAGCTCGTCAAAAAGCAAACATGCCTATACATCTAGCATGGCACCCCAGAACTGCTTCATTATATTAATTTGCAAGCACTGGCCTGAAATAACACTGCATGAAAAATGGGTGGAAAATTTAAATGGTACAAACTCATCTTATTAGCGGTGAAACATTAAAAAACAAACAGCCCCCACTGTGTCCTGCTAATTTGTCTTGGGATGAAAACCGTTTGATGGATGGGTCTTACCTTATTCATAAGCGAGGATAAAAGAGATGTATTTCCTGGTACGGGGTGTCCGTTTGAGTCATTACTGGAACAAGGAAAATGAGCAATGTTTGGTCAGGATTTGCAGGAGAACAGTAAATATTAACATTTATCACCGACTACAGGGACGGAGACACAGGAAAGGAAGACATCACCTCAGAGTGTTGTGGGGGGGGATGATAAACTAAAATAAAAATGAAGTTGTGGTCAGGTCTCGAAAGCGAGAGAAGGAGGGGGAGCATTGCTGTAAGCACAGCAGCGGCGAGCGGCCCAGCACAGAGCCGACAAGGGAAGATGTGACAACAGATATGGACAGGTATGGGTGCACAAGTAAGATGCAAGCAGCACCAGGAGCGACAGAGAGGCGGCCACAAGCATGCAGGCACATGCTGGCAGATACACGCGTGCACAATGACATACAAATATGCGCCCGCGCACACACATGCATACACATGCATACACACACACGTACACACATATACACATGGACATACATACACATGCAGACTCAATCTCTCTCTCTCTCTCTCTCACACACACACAGACTTGTACTTATATCTATGTGGGGACTCTATTCATTTCTACGGAGAAAAACTCTAATCCCAACAATAACAACCTTAACCATACGTAGCCAAACGAAATACATTTTTAGTTCTTTGATTACAGTCACAGATTTTTATAAAGCTTAATTTCCCCACAACTTAAAATAACTAGTTTTGAATCACATTATAGGGAGGTTTGGTCCCCGCAACGCAATGTATAGCTGATCCACACACACACGCACACACGCACGCAGCTGCAGTCTTGCAGAGCATGCTCTGACCACGGCCTGCTTCAGTACTATTTAAGCAGCCAGACTTTCAGAGAGGGAGAACCTGCAGCTGTACGGCATGAAAATCCCGGCCAATGAGCAGCTGCGCTGTAAGTCTCTATATCTTGATAAATATCTACGATGGGCTCCCAAATTCCGTAGATCCACCCCAGCTGTACCTGTGCTCCTTCTTGCTCAGATCCAAGCTGTGCTCCTGCAGGGAATCCTGGGAAGCGCCGACACCGCCGTCCACGGGCTCCTGCTTCACTTGAACCGGATTGAAGCGGCCGGGCGGAGCGGGCGGCCCGTTCCCTGGGGACGGAGGGGGGGGGAGATGGCCCGCGTCAGCCGGGGTGACGTGATGCGACGAGACTCCGACCTCGGCCCAAGGAGAACTCGCCGCGATAATTATTGCAAAATGATGTCAGTCCGTGAGGGGTGACCGGGGGATTCAGGCGGCCATGGAGCGGCGAGAGGAATGAGGCGAAAAGCCCCCATTTTTAGTGCTGCTTGTCACTATCTATCTGCCAGACTCCTGCTAACCGTTCATTAACTGCGATGCTAATGCTGAGGAGGACTGGCAGCTCCATAGTGGTCACCCGTCCCCCCGCCCCCGCCCCCACCTCCCACTTGTCCTTGTTGGCCCGGTGACGGGCGGCGGCCCTCCCCATGGAGTCTGCCCAGAAGGACCTGTCTGCCATGTGGGATGGATTGGAGGTGACAGCCAATCAGATCAGTTCAAACAGCGTGACCCCTGGATCGGATTTCCGCGATAGGTATTCCTCGGCCGCCTCTTACGGGCTGGAAAACTGCTGACGGGAAAATGCGGACCGGCTTTTCCTTCAGTCCCGGAGTGATTGAAATATTAATTTGCCCCGGGGCTGGAAGAAAGGGTTCCACATTTCATAGCCGGTAAGTGGTATTTTATTAAAAATGGGGGGGGTGGGGGGGGGTGTAAGAACAACCTCTGGGCCGGGGTGATGAGTGTGTCGACAGTGACTGGCCCAGGCGAGCTTTCGGCGCCTTGTGAGGGATTGTGACAGGCAAGGTCGCCACGGCGACACGTGCCCTTGGCCCACTGAGCAAGGGCACTGCTGTATCTCTGCAGAAATTAGGGGACAGGACACGAGACCCACTGCAGCCAGCCGGGGCCACCCCCTCAGTCAACCGGCATGCAGGGGGGGCGATTAAGATGCGACTACGGCTCAGGACTTCTGACAGATTCATTTATGAATCCCCAAAAAAGCAGTGGGGTGATCTCCGAGGAAAGCTACCCTGGAAGTGCTCCAGAAATAATGCTGTACCGTGTAATTACTCCTGCTAAGTTATAGGGCTTGCGAGGGACAATTTGTACTGTGTGTCTAATTAGTGCACCCCTCAGATGTGGAGATTTTTAAAGTGCAGTTTAAAACAACACTTTGGACGGGAGCATGGAGATGCCTGGGGGGGCGTTCCTGTACCCTGCCTCAGCGTTTCCCTATTTTGGCCCTGCCAATAAAATCGCACACATACAGTGTGAAAAAGCTCAGTTCTTTATCTCCCTAATAGCGAAAAGATAAACCTGCAAATAGCCCCAGTTGGGAGCTCTTTACGTGGCCCAGGCTGAGATGCCTTCACCACTTCCTCTCCTCCGATACGGGTGTCCGGTTCACACAACGCGCACAAGCATGAATGATTTGGCAACAAAGCAAGGGGACTTTTTAGTGTCAGAGAGTGTTTTTTTTTCCCCTTTCTCTCATTTCTTGCTGCCGCTGTTTGTGTGTGTGTTTGTGTGTGTGTGTTTGCATTTTAAGAGCTATATAAAGGTAGGCAACTTTCCACACCGGCAGTTGAGAGTTAGGGCAACAGTTTCCACGCAACGCTGAGCCGTGAGTTGATCACACTGAGCACGCTCTGGTGGGTGTGGGAGGGAGGAGGTGAAGCCGCCGCCACACCCCTTAGGACCTCACCTCCACTTGGCTCTCCATCATCGCCCTGGGGGCAGGCCACGTGAATCACTCCCATCTCTTATCCTTCTCCAGAAATACTCCCCCCGCCTCCAAAAGCTACCCTTTTATTATCCCGCTGCCCTGTGTGTTAGCCCTGCCAGTTGGTTTCTGTCCCCCACCGGCCTACTTGAGTACATCCTGAGTCCTGCTTTTCTGGGCCTCCTCCATAGGCCCATGCACAGGCCCATGCACAGGCCCATGCACAGGCCCATGCACAGGCCCATGCACAGGCCCATGCACAGGCCCGGTACTGCACTGGTGCAACACTCTGGGATCTCCCTGTGAAGGATGTCATATTGTAACCCCGGTCTAATCTGTTGTGGGACGGTCCCCACACTAACGGAGGGGTGAGATGTCAAATGGCAGAGCAAGACAACCACGTCAAGGGGGGGTGGGGTGGTGAGGCTGCTGCGACAGGGTGACCCATGCATGCAGTCCTGCGATGAGGTCGTTCGCGTGGGAACAGGATGTGGGTTCCCTCCCTGGGGTGCCAGGTCACAATGGAAGGGAAAAAAAAAATTCATCTACCTGCAACATCTTTTTGTTTTGTATCAGTGGACAAAATATTCATAAGTACCCATAAAACGCTTCATAAACACGCGCTGAGAGTCATTTTCCTAATAGACTTAATGAATAAATAAATCCTCATTACCGTTCTGGCATGGGAACCAACGCAGATGCAAGACCATGCAGGTGAGCAGGCACGTCAATGTCACCGAAACATTCCAGATGGCCGTTGCCCACTAGAGGCTAGTGGAGAGCTAGCAGGTACCAGCCTCTGAGCACGTGATGTGTTGCGGTCTCATGGCATGTGGTAATGTGTGGTAGTCTCTAAACATGATGTGTGGTAGTTTCCATAATTAGTGTGCAGTGGCCTCTAAACATGATGGCAGTCACTAACCATGGTGTGCAGTAGTACTGTCTGTGCATGGCGTGGGGTGGTCTCCGAGGATTGTGTTGATCTGTAAACATGGTGTGGGTGGTCTGTGAATGTGGCATGTGTTGGTCAATAAACATGGAGTGGGGTGGTCTTTGAAGATGCCACGTGGTAGTCTGTAAATATGTTGTCTGCTGCTCTCTGAAAATGCTGTGTGATGGTGTTTGTGCGTCTCTAAAATGGACACGGCTGCAATGGAGGGTGGTCTCTGGAACACTCACCTGTCTCTGGGTTCCCAGAAGGCTTCAGGGCCGCTGCAGCCAGCCTGGCCATCATGGGTGATATGAGGCCCTTGGTAGCAGAGATCTTCTCCACAATGGAGGTGGCGGCAAAGCCGCCAGGCGCTGAGGTGATAGCCTCCCCGGGGGTGGAGCTGCTCTGGGAGTCGCTGGGGGAGGTGCGAGTGTTGGTGCCGGAGGCTCCGGTGGCCGCGGAGGTGGGAGGGAGCTGCAGCGGGAGGCGTGGCATGAGTGGGAAGAAGGGGCTGGAGCCGGAGAGAGCAAGAGCCACCGGCACGTTGGCAGGCAGCGCCTGGCTCAGCAGGCTGGACATGCGGCCCGTGGCGGGGAGCGAAGGCATGGGCTTGGCGGTCAGGCCCGTGGAGACGGAGGAGGCGCTGGTGGGAGGTGCGGCCGGCAGCGACGGCACAGGCTGCCCAGAAGAGGAGTGCTGGGCAGTAGGAGAGGCACTCAGGCTGGAGTTCTTGCTGCTGAGTGCAGAGAAGTCCATCAGGTCGTCATTACTGGACTCCTCCGGCTCCTCCTTGGGCACCAGGAAGGAGGAGGAGAGGCCGAGCACGCTGGAGGAGCGGATGTGCCGGCGCTCGTGCTTGCGCTTGTGCGACGTCATCTGGCTGGTGGAGGTGAAGGTGAAGCCACAGCCACTGCGGATGCAGTGGAAGTGGTTGGTGGCCTTGCTGTAGACGCAGCCCTCATACTTGCATTCCTCGTACTTGTAGAACTTCTTGAAGCCGTCCTTGGCGTAGGCGTCATCTTTGATGTGATAGCTCTTGTGCTTCTCAATGTCACACTTGTTCTTGAAGGTGAAGGTGCACCCAGGTCGCCTGGTAGCGGGTGGGGAGCACAGGGTGCTGGTGTTAGTTACTTCAGCTGCACTGACACATAGCTGGATAACGATCTCGGGTAAGGAAAACCAAACGACTACAGCAGTGTTTTCCAATCTGGTTCTCGGGAACATAATGTGGACTGTCTGGCAGGAAGCTGGGAGGGAGCAAAAATGCGGACTGTCTGGCAAGGAGCTGGGAGGGAGCAAAAACATGGACTGTCTGGCAGGAAGCTGGGAGGGAGCAAAAACGTGGACTGTCTGGCAGGAAGCTGTGAGGGAGCAAAAATGTGGACTGTCTGGCAGGAAGCTGGGAGGGAGCAAAAATGTGGACTGTCTGGCAGGAAGCTGGGAGGGAGCAAAAATGTGGACTGTCTGGCAAGGAGCTGGGAGGGAGCAAAAACATGAACTGTCTGGGAGGGAGCAAAAACATGGACTGTCTGGGAGGGAGCAAAAACATGGACTGTCTGGCAAGGAGCTGGAAGGGAGCAAAAATGTGGACGGTCTGGCAAGGACCTGGGAGGGAGCAAAAATGTCTGTGGGTCCCTGAGGACCAGGCTGGGAAGCACTGGACAACAGAATCTGATTTCCACTGCCACAATTATAATTTCAGAATGGTCTACTTTGGCTTCTTTTGGTGGCAAACTAAGGGGATACTCATGCTGATAAAGATCCTGTTAATCTTAAACCATGACCTGCCATCATCACCTGACATAAGGCAACCGAAAACCTCATAAACCACTTCATGGGCAGCCTGACCATAAATACATTTTGTAGACTAAACTGTATTTCTGTAATTCTAATTCCCTAAGATGCTAAACGACGAGGCATGAAGACATTTGTTGAGAGAGGCTGAAAGCCTCACATAAGCACAGCAGTGCTGCCTAACATTAATCAGGTTAGTGAGCAGGGTTACAGTGCTGCCCGTAAAGGCATCAGCGTGTCTTATGTATGAGTCTGTCTCGAGGGAGCTGGGCATGTGATTGGGATGGGAACCAATGGGAATCGCCTCACACGAATGGTTTGGGGTCCACCATGTCTGAAACTGGGCCTGCAAAGGTCACAAAACGCACAGCGTTTCTGATGATTGAGGTCACATGCCCCCATACAACACCCCAATCACCTGCAGTGGAAGTGGGTGGTCTTCTGCCCATAGAACTGGCATTCCACAGTGCCACAGTCCTCAGTGGCGCGGAACCTCTGGAAGCCATCATTGATAAGCTGGGCGTTTTTCTTGTGGAAGTTCTCATGGGTCATGACATCAGAGGTGCTGGTATACACCTTGTTGCATCCCACCTGCAGCAATACAAGAACATTTTACCTGATAACTCAATTACTAGAGAAAAGAAGAAAAGAGTGCAATAGATCGCCACGTGTCAGCGTAGAAACGTCAAATTTGCAGTGCGATATAGACATTGCTGGTGAACTGGAGTAAAAATAACTTTTAAAGTGAACATTGTGGGCAGGAAAGATTCCGGTAAACTATGGAAACCCTACATCTTCCCTTTCATGCCGTTTACCGCAGGTCCCTCTCAGCATTGCAAACTGCAAAAACGCTATGAGACGCAATAGGAAAAGTAGCTTTGAAAATGCAGAGCCGGGCCCTGCACAGGCGCCTGTCCGACACTCGGCAGCTGACGGGCTTCGGGTGTGAATTTTTAAGCAGCTGAACTTATTTCTGCTCTTTTTCACTCGGTCGCAGTTCGCGCTTTGCGGGGACTCTGGGGGATCTAGTGGCGCAAAGCTCGCCTCCACCTCCCGCGGACTAAAACTGCCCGTAAAACAGTACCTACAAAACCACTGGGTTAGGGGTGAAGGGGAAAAAAAAAAAAAAAAAAAACAGAGAAAAGAAATGGAAAAAATGGCGTATGTTTGAAT
Organism: Cyphomyrus plagiostoma; assembly: GCA_019775915.2. Lineage (NCBI taxonomy): Eukaryota > Metazoa > Chordata > Actinopteri > Osteoglossiformes > Mormyridae > Cyphomyrus > Cyphomyrus plagiostoma. The sequence goes on along the minus strand of JABFEA020000110.1, from coordinate 23,767 downwards.
TTGAGCAAGCAGCTGTATAATACGCCTGGCACTTTTCAAGCCAGGCAAAGCGGGCAACTTCACCATATTGAGTCAAGCAATGAAAAAAATGCCAGCGTGTTTTTTTCACAGTAAATCAGGAGACGCGATGCCAACATCTGCTGGTCGTCAGAGCTGTTAAAACAAGAGCTGAAATGTCTAATAACAATTACGCCGTTAGGGGGGTTTAAAAAAGAATATATCTTGAGCCATCCGCCCCCAGTGCCTTTTTTCCGGTGAGGAGCCCCCTGTGCAATGACACCTTGAAAATAAGCAGATGTAAAAAAATTAAACAAATCCGGTGGGGAAATAATCTTCAACTCGCTGCTTGGTACTAAAAGATGAAAAATGTTAAGTTTATATAAACAACCAACAGAATTTTACCCATGCCAATTAAGGAGCGAGAGAGAGGGAGGAACACGCCTCTGTTTAATGTCCGGCCTTTAAATTTTTCTGTTATTTACTTTATGACACCTTTTGTCAAACGAACGAAAACCGTTCTTAAATGGCAATTTCGGCTTAATGGAAAAAGTGGAAGAACGGCATTTTCCTTTTATGGAGGCAGGGCAGCTTGCTCACACGTCCTACTCTCAGGAGCATCGCCCTGCATCCAGCGCTGAGTCAGACCCACCAAACTCCAGGGCATTAAGGACCTCATGCCTGTTTGGGAGGCGGTACACTGATCGCACACACAAAGATTGGTGGAGCCTATATTGGGATGGGATCGGCGTGGGTGTGATGACTGAGTGTTTTATGTATGACCGGGACAAAGCTGGTGAATTTTATTTTATTGGGGGGGATCTCTCAAAACACCCCCCTATTTATCACACCCTAAGGGACAAAACCGGACAGACAAATGTTTGACCACCTGCCAAAAAAATGTCTTGAGTTTTGTAGGTGGGTAAAGATCAGGTGGATATAGAGGCCGAGCTCAACCCCCAGTGCTTGGAGGTTTGAATCCGTTTGGGGGGGGGGGGGGGGGGGGGTTTGTGGTGGTTTGTGGTGGGTTTGGTTTGGGTTGTTTTTTTGTTTTGTTGTTTTTTTTTTTGTGTGTGTTTTTTTTTTTTTTTTTTGATTGTTTTTTTATAAAAGAGGAGTAATGAAAATAGCACAAA
>JABFEA020000110.1:3920-19298 GCA_019775915.2 Cyphomyrus plagiostoma | reverse complement strand
CGCCCCCCGCCCCCCCCCCCCCCGCCGCCCCCCCCCCCCGCCCCCCCCCCCCCCCCCCCCCCCCCCCCCCCGCGCACAAGCATTGAGACTCACTGAAGCATGGCTGTTTCACTGCGACACAACTTGGGCGACATGATTTCATTTATCACTGTGACACCTGGCTGGGCCCCGACAGAAAAAAAATTGCTTGTGGCCAAAAGCACGGGGGTGGGTGGGATTTCAGAGGAGGTGGATGGGGAGACACAGGGGACTCTATGGTCTATGGATCAAAAGGCAGGTTCTAATCCCAGGAGGGCCCCGCTTTTGCACCTTTGAGTCAGAGTCTGCTTCCTCGCTAAATAAACAGCGAGTTGCCGGGGTGCTCCGGCCGCTGGCTAAGCAGCACTGCGGGTTGAAGTTCCTTTAAGCGTCAGCACTCCCAGGGGTCTCTGCGACGGCCCCGCCCTCCTCTGCCCTCCCCCACCCTCCTCCGCCCGCCCGGCTCACCTGGTAGTTGCACTCCGGGTCCATGCAGTGGTAGTGCTCGCGGTACTGGTAGGCGCAGTGGACATGGCCGCAATGCTGGCTGCCCGAAAACCTGTATGGGGGGCAAGTCGAGGCCCAGGCGGGCGCCGGTTAGGGATGGGATATGAAGCCGGGTCCGACCGGCCTCAAGCTGCAGCCGGCGGATACAGACGCCTCGCCCGGTGGGTCCCTCCCGCCCGCGACAGGGCTGGCAGCGCTTCTGCGGCAGGGAGAACAAACGCCTGACTCTGCTGCACAGATGCTGGGCCGACATAGTCCTCAGGTGACAGGGACGCGTCTGTGATTAACTGCGCCCTCGATGACCACAGTTATAGGAAGAGTGAGCGACAGCCTTTCACTGCATGATTCTCCCATCGCCCCCCTCCCTCCGTCTCCGACCACGTTCTGGCTCACGTTGTAAAAGCTCACATTAAAACAGCCCCCAGGTCACAGGCGCTTGTACCCCCCAGGAGTTTTACTTTTAACAAATGAGCTCCTTTAGATGTGGCGCTCATGCAGCTGTCTGCCGGGGAATCACCGACCGAGCCGCCACGCTTACCCCCCCCCTCCGCACCAATACCTGTGCCGCCCCCCTCGGGAGGAGTCGCCACACAGCCACACGCTCGCGTGTTCTCCGCCAGCCACGTAAATTAGTTCAATTTATTTCAAAAGCGGCTGGCAGACACTTATTAAACCGACCCCCCCCGCTAAACAGAATATATTCATTGCCCGAGCTTTTAAAACCTGCCAAATCACCGTTTAATTCTGTGGGTTCACAGTGTCGCTTTAATCAGGGAAAGGTTAGGATTAATAGAAAGGTTCGAGTGTATCTCTGCACCGCCCCCCCCCTGCCCCTCCCCTCCCCCCCCCCCATTCTGTGTGTGGCTGGGCAGGACTCCTGCAGATTGGCGGCACTTTAAAGAGGCAAACTGCCAGAGTGTTTACGCGCTGATTACAGCCCTGGCGATGATGACTGCTAAAAACCTCCAATTACAGCTAAAAACACACAAATAAACATTTGTGGTAGCGCTGCCAAGAGCACCATCTGCTAAAGCTGGGAAAAAGGCGAAGTAGATTTTTACACTAATAGATTTCGGCCGGGCTCTGCTGGATCATCCCACGGCGGCTTTCAGGGGTCCCACCGCTGAGTTCATTAAGTTAATTGAACAGCAAATCCGTTGCATTTTAAAAGGAGTTGGCGGCTTCATGTTTTCTTGCGCATACCTGTCACTGCTGGGCCTGTGTTTGTGTGTCTATCAGTATCATGGTAGATGTACGTGCTTGAACTTACTTGAGCACTTGGTCCTTGTTTGTATGTGTGTATGTGTGTGTGTGTGTGTGTGTGTGTGTGTGTGTGTGTGTGTGTGTGTGTGTGTGTGCGCGTGTGAGTCCACAATAGGATAAAAACCTGTTATTCTGACGTCGTGGAGACCATTTTTTTCAGTCCCCACAAGGGGAAATTTAATTTTATAAAAATCTGTGACTGCAATCAAAAGACTAAAAATGCTTTGATTTGATGTATGTGTACTCATGAGTACTTTCTTGACTACTGTCGTTTCTGTGTGTGTGCATGAATACTTGTGTTAGGTGTGTCTGTTGGGATGAGATTCATGGCAGGCTTTCTGCCCACAACTTCTCAAGAAAATAACTAAAGTCATGACGCACAAACATTACCCAGAATCCCTCAATCTTACAAATGTCTGTGAGTTAAGGAAGCACCCCTCAGTTCATCACCTGGCAGTTTCACATTCCTTCTAGACCCCTCCCACACAAGTGGAGAGATTAAATATTAAGATGGTTACAATACAGTCACTGGTGTGTACCCCCCGCCCCATCACGGAGAGGAACCAATCAAAGTCATGAGTGGCGCTGGGATCCTGCAAGGGTTTAAGGGGGAAAACAGCGACTAAACGCTTCCCAGGAATCTTGGTTCAACATTAAGCTGCCGAATGGGCGGACAGCAAATGAGATTTTCCTCTTTTGCGGAGAGGACGGTGGGGCCAAGATGGCAACAGCGACAGTTTTCGACACAAGCCCGCTCGTTTGCACCCGAGCCAACCACCACCCCCCAGATATTCCAGCCCCCGTTTGCTTTTTTTATGAGTTCTCCATCTTTTTCCCCCACTTCTTCTTCTTCCCTTTCGCTCGTTTATTCTCCCCCCCCCCCCCCTCCCGCACGGAAATTGAAACTGTATCTGGGCTTATCTGCGGCCTCCCTGCACATCAACCGCTGAGATGTTTAGACAAATTTTATGCATTATGCAGAACAAATATCAAAACAGTTCTTGGCACTGCCAGCAGAAGCCTCATTAGAAATTCCTTAATTAAATCTTCTTGCGAAATGTAATCAGTCCAAGGAGGCCTCCGTCTGCATGCGTGTGTGGGAGTACGGGCGCGGGTGCCAGTCAGGGCCGTGATTTGTGGTCGCCGCTGTTATGGCGAAGCCCTGGCTGACAGCGGGCCAAGTACCAGCCAGTCAGCCACTGGACACGGCCAAAGCGCGGATACACAGACAAACAGACAGCAGCTTCTTACTCAGATTTCGAGAGCGCGGCAAACGCAGTCTGCCGTGGCCATGTCGGGTTATCGCGGCTGCAGGGAGCGATCGCTGACCATCGACGTTTGGCCAGCTGTTGAGTCTCCTGCACCTTCAGAGCTCTTGGTCTGGTGGTGGATTTACGAGTCACCACGTCATTTAGGAAGCCTTACATTCTGTGATAGGCCACGGGCAGCAGAGGATATCTCCCCACCCGGAACTAAAGGCTCTGACTTTCCCTCCAGTCTCTCAGAGACTCTAACAAGCAGAAAGCCCCCTGTCTGGGGGGCCTCTCCCGGCTATAATGGCTCTGTTGCCTCTGGCTGACCGAGACCTGACGCGTTCTCAGAATTACTCACCAGCTTTTCCCTCACCGGCTCCCCATTCATCATGTTTAACCCATAAAGCGTACTAATAATTTATTGAACATGTGCAAAACTTCTCTGCGACCCCACACCGACATCCCTGTGTATCACTGCGTAAAGCGCCTCTCCGATTTACTAGGGGTTATTTGGAACATTCCGGAAGTCCTGCTCTCGGGCTGGAGAATCTGCATACCTGGCGATGTATTTCTGGTACAAGTTTCCATCCTCAGCAGCTGGTTTCTCGGGTGGCAGGCCGTTTCTGTGGCGGAGCAGAAAGGAGGAGATTAACAGAGGAAAGGTCTCCGGCCATTAATAATAAGCACGGACACCCTGCTCCTTACAAGCCATCACAAGCCTGGAGCTATCAGTACATGTTTCTGAGCTGTGACAACATTTTCATGTGGAAATGAATCGGGAGGGGGGGTGTATGAGTGCTCTGATGCACTGCCTCCCAACAATAAAAAGAAAAATGCAGCATAAATCATGCATGGGCTTTCTTTGGAAAGTGCACGTGTACGCAAATGCAGTGATGTAATGGCTGGGGTGGGGGGTCACACACCACAAAGTAGCAAGCCCCCTACGACTCTGAGGAGTGCCTGTCTCTGGAGAGCTGCCAGGTGAGGGGGGGCTGCCATATAAGAAACTCAATGCTTTCCAAATGTTTTTTTTTTTTTAATATTGTTGTTACATTTCAGGAATGTTGAAAATATCTGGCTGTATAAATGTGTAAAGGTGCGTACTGAGCAAGTAAAAGCACTCAGTGCAGAGGGGGCTGCTCTCACACCTTTACCCGTGGCCACCCCTACTCCATCACCCGGCACACGCTTCGGGATGGGTGCCTAGTGACTCAGGCGGCCTTCAGGAACACCCTGCTTTCGCGACTGCAGAGTCACAGCAGACGCAGCGCTGACTCGCGACCGCAGAGTCACAGCTGACGCAGCGCTGACTCTCGTGGTGGGATACCTCCCAGCCGATCCCAGTGCCCCCAAGTGATGTTAAACAGGGACACTCACCTTGGGCAGTGAGGTATTTAGGCTATTTGATATATTTTCACGTATTTCAAACAGAAGGAATAATATCTTTTATTGCCCAGTCTGAGAACTGAACAAGCCTTATTTAAGGGATAAAACTAAAGAAATGCAATTGGAAAAACCTACTGCAGAAATAGGAATCTAAAGATTGTGGTTAAATGGGATGGTCCCTGGGTAAAGAAGACAATGAGATTAACCATACGCTAGGTTTCTCCAAACGTACTACCAGGACTGAGAGAACAATCCCATGTCCATTGATATATTAAGTACAATTCAGACATTAAAGTGACCGTTAGTGGACAGCATGTCCCATATGAAAGATTAATGATAATATTTGGTGGTTCTCCTCCTGTCATTGGGCCTTACTTGACTGAGGATACGGTTCCCGTGGTGATGGAGTCAGTCTTGGAAAAGCTGGACTTCAGGTAGTCAACAGCACTGAAGGCCAGGGGTCCGGCCTGGTCCCCGGGAACGCTGCTGGTGGCGCTGGCACCCGGGGTGGTGGCCGTGGGGTTGCCCGAAGGGGTCTGGAGCACGTTGGGCATGAGACCCGGCTCTGGCTTTCCGGGCATCAGCTTCTGAATGTTTCGGATGTCGTACTTGGACGGGCGGCCCACCTTGCCAGTCTTGAAGGCGATGGCCCCACCCATGTCGGGGCTCCCTTCCCCGGGCTTGAAGAGATGCAGGAACTTAACATTCTCTAGGTCATACTTGGAGGGCCGTCTGTAGGTGGCGCCACCATTCTGCTGCCTCAGGCTCTCTCCAAGCTTCAGCTTGTGGATGAAGAAGTCATACTTGGAGGCACGTGATGCCAGGCCCTGCATCTGTGTGGGACTGGCGGGCGGGCCCCCCAGGTGGCCCCCGGCTTTGTGGTCGGAGCCGGCTGGGTAGACCTGGCCCTCGGAGGCCTGGAGGCGGCCCTCGGAGGGCTGGAGGCAGCCCGGGGCCGGCAGCAGCGAGGCCTTCTCCTGGCCCAGTTTGGGGCCGGCCTCGTCAGCCTTGGGCAGGGGCCAGGGGCTCTCACCCGCCTTTAGCTTGCGGATGTACTCCTCATACTTGGAAAATCGAGCACGTCGGGAGACCTCCTCGCCACCAGGGGGCGCTGGGTCACAGGTGGCTACCTTGAGCCTCTCAAAGCTGATCTTGCGGGCGAGCTCATCGCGCACCTGCTGATCATCATAGCCGAACATGCCCAGGAACTCGTTCATGGTGTTGGCAGCATAGTCACGCAGAGCGTGGGCCTCACCTGCAGGGATGAGAAATACAGGACACTGTCAGTGGGGCGGATCTTAGGGCTTCCAAGTCAAAGAAGGCAAATGGATGGAAAAATAAACATGAAATTTTAAGGTGGCTGCAGCTCTTAATGTAACTGTTTGTGTAGTGATATTTCCCCCTGTGGAGCTAAGAAAACTACAATACTCTTTGTATAGTAATAACATACTATCACAACGACAGCTTTGTGAAAATTAAAGCCATTACAAAACTTCTGAAATTTACAAGCAAATACAACACATAAAACACTGTATTTTCCCGCAAAGAGTAAAATATTGTGACTTTTGGTAAAACGTTATTAGTGTAACCACCGAAACTTTATAAACGCGAAAATTCTCTATGCGGCCTTTCTGACTTATTCAGTGAGATTTCCAGACAGAAAATAATTAAGGGGACGAAATTAAACGACGACAAAATTTGAACCCCCTAAAAACCGTATTTCTGTACTTGACGTTCTTTTTCTTGGCGGAGGTGTTCCGGGCGCGTGGGGGTAAATAAACTGGGGTTTCCTAATTGAGCCCCGCCCCGTCCTGTTAGCGTCTCTTATCTCAAAGCCCCTCGGACCAAGGCGCGAGCCACCCCCACACTTCAGCACCCACACTTCTTATTTACGCGCTGAAACGTATTTTTAAAAATTATTTTCAGAGTCCATTAAATCCAGCAACCTCCCCACGGACGTGAGGAATCGGGGGTAAATGTATGTTTTAATTGCATTATGTAGAGATTACTTCTGGCCCATTAATTTTCATCCAGGTTGGCGAATGGGGTTTCATGGCTGCGTAAAAAAGTAAAATAAGAAGACGGGGCCGCGCAGTGGGCAGGTCGCGAGCTCCCGGCGGGCCCCGGTCATCGCGGCTGTAGACCTTTAATTCATTAATTTGATCACTTTTTTCGGTGTCCTGGTCCACCCAAGACCGCTATGGGGTAACGCAAGCCGCTGCCCTGGTAATTAATACTAAAATATTTCAGCTTTGGTCTCCGATTTCGGCGTTATTGCTAAATCGGTCGGCCGCCCCCTGCTTTTCGCATCTCCCCCCCGGGCGTGTAAAACAATCCCCGAGTTTCCACCGCGCCGCTGGGGGCTGCTCCTTCCCGCGGCACATCAGCATGAAACGCGATCCGCCACATCGAAAGGGCATGAAAAATTTAAAAGAAATGTATCGGCTATTTGAGAGGGAATACCTGTCCGGCGGCCGCGGCTCGCTCCGCTCCCCGGCGTCGCCTTTAAACGGAATTTTTCGTGACGGTTCGCGACAGCCGCCCCCCGCCGCCCCCCGCAACGCTGATATTAAATGACAGTACAGGATGGAAGTGGTCGAAGTGGTTTTTTTGAATAAATTTGGCGTTCGTGGCTGCTCTCGGGTGTCTAGTTGACATGTCGTATTTTGCTTTATTTTACCATGTCTCCTAGTGAAAACGAGCGTGTACACCCCCGAGCCGGCCTAGTGCCACCCCCACGCCGTGTATGTGTAACATATACTAAGGCTGTCAGCAAGGAACATGATGAAACACACCCAAGGGACTGTGCTGGGGAAAAAAAGATAACTTAGACGAACAATCAGTACATGAGCCCAGACATGTGATATGAAATAGTAATACAGCTTTCCACCTGTTCAGCCATCTCTGAAACAACTAGAGAAATAAATATTGGGACCCAGAGATCCTGGTAAAGCAATCGTCCAGGAGGGTGCTTACGGATAACGGATCACAGCTGTAAAGAGTGTGTGATATAGGGGCTGACTGGTGTGAGCCCCAGGAAGAAGCTCTCTGGTGAGGAATGTGCTTATCTGAGATGCGCTGGATAACTCATTTTGTGTCAGCAGCAAGGACGATAACGATAATGGCAGTCTTTACGGTGTTGTGTGAGGCTGTGGTTGGCGGGTGCTGGCGTCACCTATTGTCCCCTGGCCTGAGGTATGGAGCTGACCTTCACCAGAGCCCTTCACTGCCCTCTGACCTGAGCTGGGGGGGCCTACACCCCCACCAGAGGCCTTGCAAGACACCACAGGTCTTTTGGTATCTGCCTCTGGAGAAGAAAACAAAGCAGACAAAAAGACAATCAACCTGTTACTGTCACTATGGATGCCATCCTGGGTTTGTAGAAACTTTGCAGGTAGTGGGGGGGGGAAACGGTGACATCTCTGGACTGGTTTTAGATTAATAATGATGCCCCCTTACAGTCCAAACACCACTGAAGACAGGGTAGACCATTCCCACTTCTTGTTACTTCTCCATTTCCTTATAGATCCCCAGAAACCTTTAATTTGCTTCAAATTCCCTTTTCCTGTCCTGCAGTGAGTCATAGACCTCAGTGCTCTGCAGTTACACATGGCAGACATCAAATATAACATCCTACGACTTCTGGGAAAAAGTAACCATCATAAGGGAATCCTGCAGGACATAAGCCCATAGAGCACTCCCCAATAGCTCATCATCATGTGACGGTGGTGTGGCTGCCGTAGCAACCACAGGGCTGTGCTCAGTCTCTCCCAGCGGGTGATTAGGGGCAGAGCGGAGAGAGGGGCTCTTTATCTGGGAACTTCAAGCAGGGCACATTCCAGCATTTGGCATAGACCCTGCCCACCTTTGAGTCCGTTAGGGCACAATTTTTCCCCCCTCCGTAAGATAACAAGCGGGAGATGCGGGGACCAAACAGGGACATTAGCGGGGGAAGGGGGGGCTGGTAACGCTCTTTTGTGCCACCTTTTGGATGCCAGCTTCTCAGAACAGGGAGATGAGATTTTAGATTCTTTTGAATACTCCAGATTCTTTGAAACTGAGCTCACAGACACATTAATGTGACCCTTGACTGCTATTATGCTAATGCATTATCCTCGAGCGGCAAAATTTTTGTAGTTTTTTTTTTTTTCGGCAACAAAGATTTAATTTTTTCTTCAGCCGTTTTCTGCGAGCCGAGGGGCGATTAAACGCGCTTCTGTTTGTAAACGTCTGACGATCAATAATGCGACAAGTTTGGCCTGGCCCTTTGGTGGGGTTAAAAAACACGCATGACCGTCCGCGGGCCATCAGTGGGGGCGGAGCATGCGGGCGGCTGCGTTTCATCCCCTGGGGATGCGTGTGAAGTCATGCCGTTCGCCGGTCACACATTCCGGTGACTTCTGGAATGATCCGAGCGACGGGAGCGGTGGCATGGCCGCGGTGATGCGCCGTCGACGTTGCGCGTCGGCACGGCGACGCTGAAATGTTTTGAAGGTCGCAGTTTCTCTTATTGATCTCGCAGTGTTTGTTAATTACATTGTCACTGATGTTGTGGGAGATAATTAAGCCACTATGTTTATATGCATAATTATGTGTGCTTCACATCAGCCTTTGAAAGACAGCAGCAAGCGTGAGGGGAAAGGGGGGGGGGATAAAGGGTATTTTAATTGTGAGCTGTGCAGAAACGAAGCAATATAGATGCCCTAGTTACAATCAACGAGGGGGGGGGGGGTGCTCGATACTAATGCAGCCGACACTCAGAGGCTTTACCTCCACCCGAGCCACGAAGGTGCAGCATGTTTCACGAAACAAACAGATATTTACAGGCAGGCTGCTTATAGGCATGAAATAAATACTAAATGACTAATTAAAACCACAGGGCTTCAGCATTTGCCGGAAAAAGCACTTTTTTGTTTTTTTTTTTTTTCTCTTTTGTTCTGAGAACCCTTGTCCCCGCTTCCATGAGTGAGGCCACAGATACACGGCTGGTGTGAAGACGGAGAGGAGAGAGAGAGAGAGAGAGAGAGAGAGAGACAGAGCATGAAAAAACAACATCTGCAGCCAGCGGAACAAAAAATAGATAATAAACAAGATGAAAGAAACCCCCAACTAAAAAAAAAAAAAAAAACCAAAAGTGTGCAAAGTAATGCGAACGAGCAAAAGTGCAGCGATGCAGAGGAATGGGGCAGATTCCTGCGACCTCGTGCCGCTCAGCGCCCTGCAGGACGACCTCATCTGCTGCACCATCTCTGCGCGCTGCAGCTGGCCTCCTTTCTGTACACGACACAGCGCCAGGGTCCGGGGGCCAGGGGCGCCGCTAGACATTCTGGGCCCCACGAAAGCATATCATATCGGGCCCCCAATCCAATTATGCTACAGTTTTTTTAGCGGGTGGCCCTATCGGGGGTGTTGGCCAATGCAAGGCCACACCTTCATTTGATTGTTCGCTTGACTGTGATGGGCACGTTCTGAAAACCAGCAGAGACTGGGAGTATGTGGGGGGGTATCCAAAATCACTTTCTTGTGATCTGATCTCCTGTGCATGTTAATCAGTACTAGGCATTGGCTGGAAGTAGGCGAGTCAGTATCGCTGATGTTAGTCTGGTCTTTGACAGGAAGATCTCGGCTATCGAAGCCACATGTAACATAACATAGTTGTATCAAGTAATTAAGGAGGAACCGGCAAATGACCTGATCTGCTTTAAAATTCAGGCGCACGTGGCCCCCACTGTGTCACCAGCTCCAGAAGGCAACAGTGAACAGTGAAAGTGTGCAGATTTTTGGCCTTGATTCCTGCCCGGGCCGACATGCGCCCCTTCAGCCCATCCCGCCTGCTTAATTAAGGTGTGCACCCCCCAGGCACAGTGTGAGGGGGCTTGTGAGACCGGGGTATGCTGCTAACTATAGCGGCAGAGCACAGGGGGCCAGCGGAGGCCCGGAGCGCCAGGCTGGGTGTAAGGCGAGCCCGGTGAGTCGTGCCAGTTCCTCGCTGTACCCACACTTTGCTCCCACGGCTCCTCTATCACATCAGTAAACCAAGCGTCTGTCTTCTTTTCCCACTCGCATCTGTTTCCTTGGCCATAAGTCACTGCCATTCCCGCCGTAACCCAAGCCGGCCGGCGTCTGCAACCATCTCCGCCTGGGGTTCGCCGGGACCCCCACTCCTGATGTGAGTGACGCCTCAGTGTGTACTATTCCTGCGACCAGTTAAAAAAGTGGCAGCAGAGGGCCACTGGTGCATTGTGGGAAAGAAAAAGCATGCAAGCGAATTGGTAGTGCAGTGGCCGTGTTTGACACACAGGTGCATTATGAGAAAGGAGATTAGAAAGTACCAGGAGAGGAGAAAGGGGCCTGGCGGCCTGGGGTCTCGCCAGGGGAGGCGTAGCTGTCTTCTTTGGGTCCCGTGTCCTCCGAGTCACGGTCCTCGCGGTAGCTGCTGTTGCGTGAGCCGGGCAGGCTGGAATGCTCCTCGCCTACGTCGTCCTCCTCCTCGCTGCAGCCCTTGGGTTGAATCATGTAAACCCCCTCGGGGGGGCTTTGCCGCGCCCCCTCCGGAGAAGTCTCCTCACCGTAGTCCCCATTCACCCAGCGCTCAATGGCCTCGCGCCGCCGCTGGTCGTCCTCGGGGACTGGCCCCTCCAGGTAGCCGACGTCGGGCCGATCAGCATCCTCATGGTGCAGGCTGCCCCTCTCGCAACTGTCCGCCAGGCCGGGTCCCTCCGCGGCATTCTGGGAGTTGGAGTCGTAGACCACCTGCCGGCTCAGCTTAGCACAGATAGCATTCAGCTTCAAGCCACCTTTTCTTTTGGCAGCCATCTTGGATTTTCCTGAGGTCCTATCAGTGCATACAGCCCTTTCAGCTTCAAGGTGGAGACAGGCATGTGGGAGAGAGAAACAAAATGGTGAGCACCCCATGAATTTCAGAGACATGCAATGATGTAGAAAGTTTGCACCCTACGGTGATTTTCAGGATAATCTCACGCGTATAATCTGTCACATCAAGCCTTAAGATCAAACATCATATTTTTAGATCATGGCCTATAAACAGCTCAAAAAGGCCAGATGCATCAACGCTGCTCATCACCAAAAGGGGCCCACACTAAAATCGGCCAAATCACACTATCCTATAAAACGATATGGGACAAAAACCTTAGGCCATGCATGTCGTATTAACGTTACAGTCGCTCAAATGCCATCAGGGGATAATCGTAGAGCAGGAGGACAGAAAAGGATAAGAGCTTAGTCAGAAGAACCTTACTCTGACTTTCAATGTAAACCAGAATCAAGCTCTGAGTGGAAGAGGAGCTTCAAACCACAGCAAGATTGCAATCGGCCTGTCTGTGGCCAGACGAAACCTCCCCACGGCAGCATGGCAGAAACAGGTTGAGTATGTTATACTATCTCCCTGTTGGACGAGGCAGACCCTCAGCACAGGGACACATTTTGAAAGCCTTTTCCCCAGGGGTGTCCTCCTAGCCTCACACCCATGCTAAGGCAGCACACCTGGTCTGCTGTGGACCAAGCCGGCCAACTGCAGAGCTGCTCTTCTCTCCCTCCTCCTCCCCTCTGTTTCCCTCTCTTCCTCTGCCTGTCGCTTTCTCGCTCTATCTACCTCCCCTCAACTTCACACCTACATCTCAATTCCTTTCGCCTCTTGCCGTTGTGGCACGTACCTCTCATCTGTGCATATAACACAAATATGCCTGTTTGAACAGTATATCTTTCCCCGTATGTATACACGAATGTGTTAGTGTCACATGTGCCAAGCCCACCATCTCTCAGCCGGCAGATCGAGTAGTCAGTCGCTGTCGTCTCGTTTGGACCCACTGGAGCAGAGACAGGCGGAGTGGAGAACAACCCCTCCTCAACCTTGTGGCCTAGAGATTTCTGCTCAAATGTGCGTTTGGCTCGCCGGCTTCCACAGAAACCGACATCATTATTCACACTTTCCCACCTGCTTCTTTTGTAAATTTACCACGGGAGGTCCAGTTGAAGTTCCCCTCTGCCTTCCAGAAGCTTGCAAAAAAGTGTGTCCACGTGGACAGCACAGTGTGAAGGGCTACGCGGCTTGGGTGGTTTCCATGAGTTTCCATACTGAAAGCAGCCTTTTTAGGGAAGGGGCCACAAGACTCGTCTCCAGCCTGACCCCACTTCTTCAGGTCACCATTTTGATTAAATGGTGCTGAAGCAGACCTTGTATAGGCTGTCCTTTCTGTACTGAAGCCTGTTCTAAGTCCAGATCCTTATCATGTTGTAAATAACTTGCATCATGCCAAGGAGCAGTGGACAGAGTCATGTATAGCATATGAATACTCTCTGATTATTTTCTAGGCCTTTGAATATGAATATCATTTCTATTTATGTGTCAACAGAAACCCAGGACAGCAGAACATTGTTGCTGATTAAAAATAGATGTGCATGATTTCCTAACACTTTTTTCCCTAACAATTAGTGTCTCGGCTTTGCTAATTCAAAGGAAGTCTTAAAGAGCACCGTGCTGGATCATAAAGGGTCAGGTGGCACCCCAGCTTAGGGTTCTGTTCTCTGGCCTCATGGAGGTCTGGGACAAGAACACAGGCGTGTGATCTGGAACTTCACTACTCTTCAATCCTTGAGCCAGGTACTTAACCAGAAGAATCTCTTGGAAACATCAAGATGTACCCTACCAGTCAAAAGTCTTTGCACACACTGAGATTTTCTACACAAATGTTACTCACGTAACATTAACTAAAAATACACTCAATATCTTTGCTAACAAATAAATTCACAGTATGTTCACCATTTGAGTGCCCTTTATTAGCAAGAAAATGTTACATCTCTGATTCATCGAAGTAACCTTCTCTAGCAGTTATAATAGCAGAGAAAATTTGAGGCATTCTTTTCTAACTTAAATTTTCATGTTCACTCAACTTTCCAATGCTTAACAAGAATTAAAAAAAAAATCTGCAGTTTATGGAATGAATGGAAAAGTGGTAAAAAAAATACCTTGTGGTGTGTAAAACCTTTTGACTGGTGGTGTGACTGGTGGTGTGCATATGGTCACAACTGTCTGTCAGCTAAGAACGACAAAACGGTAGCAGGCAGCGATCCGCCCGCACGTCCTCGTCGACTTTCGAGCTTTCCAAATGCAGCGCACTCCATGACCTGAGCACCTGCTCTATCATTCATTCTGCTTATATGGAAGACTTCCTCTTTGAAACAATGACTTCAGGAATTATGTGTACTTTAAGGGTGGTCATATACAAACAGCGACTAGCTGTACATTTTTCTGAAAGACAATTGCTGTGGGGAGGGAGGGTTGGGGGGTTCACAATCTACAGGACAGCAGGGTAGAAAAAAACAGCTGGAAAAACTATTAGGAAGTGGAAGACATAAATTTAAAAGTATTTTTTCTCAGAACACCTCAGAAGGAAGATTGAGGTCAGCTGGGTGTAACAGAAAAGGTCGTCTCTCTGTTTACAGTGCTCAGTATTTCATGCGTTAACTACTGATTTCCTCTGCATCGCAATCTCCCTTCCCTTGTAGGAAATGACCCCTGGGACGCCGTTTCTTTCCATTATCGAGTATTTGTGCACATTTCTTCTTTCAGAAAACACACATGCGTGCACGCACACACAAGCACAGTGGAAAGGGGACGGCCGCTTGTCATTGGCGGGAATGAAGAGCCGAAAGTCTAAGAAACAAAGTCAGACGAAGGCTATTTGTGATTTCTGTGTTTTATAGCGTTCGCTGAGGGAGGCCGTGAGAAGCCCAGAATTAGACTGGTGGGATGAGCAGAGCCTCGTGTGAAAAACTGTTAGGGAAAGAAGATTTATTTCAATTCCTTGATTATGAAATTCAAGAAGATGTTTAATTTATGTCCTAGTTGATGGCATCTCACTGCAGAAGTTCATCGCATAGGGGACCAGCAGGTAGGATGTGTGAATGATATCAGATGGCCAGGTCAACCCTGCTCGTATTTTTACTGGGAGGGGGCAATCATGAACCTCACCAATCTGGTGGATAGCACGGATGACTGCCTACTGTGTGGGTTCACCCCGCCGTACAATGGGCATCGCTATGGCAACGCTTTGGGTTTACCCCAGACTGATGGGGTACCTCAGTCAGCAGGGAAATATCGTATCTTGGGGGTGGGGGGGAACACACATTTAGCACTACATAATATCTTCAAATTAATAAAGAAAAACAAGTTAAACAAAACAAGTGATATTTTCTTAATTTCCACGTAATTTCCATTTTTTTTTTGTCTCAGTGAAAAGTTCAGCACGTTTGTTAATTTTCCTGTGGCCCCTATGCTGCAGGCGTCCCTGAGGTGGTTTAAGATGCATGGCATCCCCCACAAATAAGGCGAGTGCGTCTGATCAAAATCACCGTAATCCCTGCAGTGGCGGGGGGGTTGGAAAAAATGCCTTTATGCTCAGACATGCAAGAGCTTCTTAAAGAGGAGCCGCACACTGCTTAGGTGCTGATCTTACAGGAAGCTGCTGAGGGCGCGAGTGGCAGCGTGGGGGTCACTGTATAAGGTAAAAACCTTGAGAAAAAGTACAGAAACTATTCTAAACAGACCGCGGCCCAAGTGGCACCAGCCGTGTTTTTTTTTTTTCCCTGTTTCTGGTCGCGCGGTTCCAGGGTTTAAGCCCTGCCTATTTTAGGAGCCGCGGCGTCTCCTACTGCCCGTTCTCAGAAGCCATCACGCGCGGCGGCAGTTAACATTCCCAGTGTCCGAGGGGGCAGGCCAAGCTGCCAGGGTCGCTGCCAACGCCGCGTGCCGCATGAGGTCCGTCTGCACGTCTCACGACGGGCACCGCCGCTCCCACGGATGCGAGACACTAATCACATGTCGGTGACACGGGGGGGGGGGGGGGGGGGGGTTAAAAATTTTTTTTTTTGGGTTGGTGGAGACCCCCCCCCCCCAAAAACAATTTTTAATAATAGGGGCCCGTTTTAAAAT
>JABFEA020000109.1:57827-68145 GCA_019775915.2 Cyphomyrus plagiostoma | reverse complement strand
CCCCCCCCCCCCCCCCGCCGGCGGCCTCCGCCCCCACCCTCAATCTTTCCACCCCGCCCTGCCCGCGGCGCGGGCGCGCCCCCCCCCCCAGCCAAAACAAAAAAAAAAAAGTGGCTGAAGTGGAGGAAACAAAGAGTAAGAGAATTCTTCCATGGCTAAGGGAGGGCTGGGGGGGTCTCTGCATGAGTCACCCAGGATGAAGGGCAGGCCGGTGCTGGCAGTGTCATGTGAGCTGGAGGGTCACTAGCTGGTGTCCTATCCCAGGTCTCCACTGTGCATCAGACCAACCTCTATATATAGCCGCCCCCCCTTCCCTTCTCTTGCTCTCCATTACCCTGACTTTCTACCCACCCCTGCCTCGATCCCTTCCCCTCCCTCCCTCCGCTGTCAGTGCCCCCACTGCGTTCTGCTCCACACAAAGATCCTCTGTTGTCTCCCAGCCCCACCCGTACCTTTCTTCCTCCTTTGCTGTGTCACGTCCTTTTTTCAGCTCTTGGTTACCCCCCCCCTCCCTGCACAAGCCCCTCTTCTACTCTCCTGCCAGCGCCTCTTATCAGTCCGTCAGAGAGAGAGGGAAAAAAAAATGCTTTCACGCTGTATACACTCCGCATCCGGCAACAAGGGCATCCGAGTCCAAAGTGTAGTAATGAAGTCTCAGTGGCCCAGAAGTCCGCCGTATTTTACCAGCGAGTGGTCGGCCGTCCGACCTGTCAACCAATACCAGAACCATTTGGATCCACACAATTAGATGGCTGATGTCCTTAGGACTGCTCTCAGCATGTTCTTAAGCAGTCCGGAACAGCCACATAACACCAGGGAACAAATGGTTACAATCAGGTAAAGTGCAGCACAAGAATCCGTTTTAGGAAATGCACCCTAAGAAAGACCTGTAACTTGGGGACTGTGTGACCGAAGGGGGGGGGGGTGTTCCATGTAGAAAGGAAGATAATGAGCAAAGGTGAGCATCGTGCCCCCCACCAACATCAGGAGAAAGACCCTGTGGGAACCAGACAATGAGAATATGAGTAAAGGTACTGATCCACTGGAGCTTGGCACCATCCTGAGCCGAGATGGAACCGAATGCGGATGTGACTCCGAGACGGGCCGGGGATCGCTTGTGTCCAGCTGTCTCAATCCAGTCTTTCATCTCTCATTAATATCCTGGCATTCTCTGGAAGCTTCCACAGTCACGATCACAAAAAAGAGGGGGGGTATATCTCACTCGTGCAGGTGTGTGTGTGTGTGTGTGTGTGTGTATATGTGTGTGTGTGTGTATGCACACACACGTGTGGTCATGCTGGGAAGGTCGACATTACACAGGCGTCTCATTTATCAATCGCTTTTTGTTACCTTGATATAATGAACAAAGGGAGGCACACAGGGTGAGCTTCAAATGCTTGATTTCACGTTTCCTACATCATCTAACGCGGAGGTTCTGAAAGGAGGCTGGGCCGAATCACAGAGGACCTGTAGGCGTCCGCTCGCTTTGCCTGTTAACAGAGAGGCGGAGAGGGGGCGCTGGGGCAATCGGGCCAGTGCGGAAACGTCGCCCAGTAGAGCCGCCGCACCTGACGCCCACGCCATCTCTGGCACGGACGTGCCCTGCGCTTCCCGGCGATTGAGGTGCGGGGCCCAGGTCTCCCACTTGACGTTCCCATTATCTTCTGCCGCTCTACGCTCACGATGCGAGGGGGGGCTCTCCCTCGGCGCTGCCGGAATGTTCCCCCGCCTCAGAAATAAAAAATAAAGATAAGACTCAAGAGAAGGGGAGACCCCTTTACAGACACCTAGTGACACACACACCACGGGGCGGCTAGACTCACAAACCTCAGCGGATAGGCCTGGTTCAGCCTGGGACTGAGCTCCAGGTTGCTGAATCCAGTACGTAAAGAGGAGAAAAAGTCCTGAAATTACCTCCCTGCCTCCCCAGAATGGGGGCGTGATCAAGGCGATTCTGATAAACAAAAGGAAGAAAGAGAGGAGTTGCCTGAAGGACATGGCATTGAAAAGCACAAACACCTTTTACCATCATAAAATATAACCAGGGATGCAAACGGAGGCCTGGTGGAAAGGGCCGGAGAGATGTGTATCGACAGCCCAGTGAGGAGAAGGCTGACGTGCCAGCATGCGACTACCACCCCCCCCCGGCACCCCACATCTCCACCCCGCCACCTTGATCGCCACCGCACTCACGCCCGCTAAAGTGCCAGGTGTGCTGAGCAATTACAGCGATCAGAAGCGTCTTCGGGACGTGGGCGCTGCCACCACGATGACAGCGCCCTCTTGAGTGCCCCCAGACGGTCGCCGGCTCCTCAATAAGCACAGTTACCAGCCGTGGGAATGTGTTCCTACCGGCAAATAAAAGAACAGGGAAAAGAAATGTGTGGGATTAAGACTGGGGGTATGGCATGGGCGGGGGGCTGATGTATTCTGGCTTCATAGTGTTCCAGAATAGCCCGGCCAGCCCGGGCACTGATGGACGACCCCCCATTTGCATTCTGGTGCCAAGTGTGAGAGACGCCATGAGCGAGCGCCAGGCTTACAGAGGATCAGGTCCGCATGTTTCGGGGTGCGTGAGTATGAACATGCTGTGAGGAGATGGGTTTGGGGTCACTCACATCGACCATAAATAAGATACAGAATCGATAACGAGACAGAGTGAGGATCAACACTGTTTGATGTGAATAAACATCAACCGCGGGAAAACTCCCTGGAATCCCACACCCTGGCGGATGAGCGGTATATTCTCCGACATGTCACGTACACGCCGCTCGCCGATTACCATGCTCCCCCCGGCAGCCGTCCGCGGTGACAAGTCCAGGAAAATAAAAGGGCTCGCACCTCTCAGGTGGCTCCACGTGCTTCTATTATCGCTGTGGCGAAGCTGGCGGCAAGCCGGGGGGAACGGAACCGGCGGGCCACAGCTTAAAGAGAGGCGGCCCGGCTGACGGTGCCGGGTTCCTCGCTCCCGCTGAGCCGGTGCGGGCAGAACGTGTTTGATGGGGAGACCTACAAGATATGAGTAACTGCCAATGGGGTGGGGGGGGGGGGGACGGAGTCCCAGCCAAGCAGCAAATCGTCTGTTTACGTGGGCCGGATCCCGCTGGTCCTGGGCTGGAGTCGGAGGCTCAGCGAAACGCGAGGCTGCCTTTTGGCAGGGCTGCTCCATCAAACGGCGCCCCTCCCTGTGACCTTAACATACCGGAGCCATGCCCCCCTCCCTCAATCCCAACAGGTAAAAGTGGTCCAGCAAAAATAGCACCTGTTTTACGGCCGTCCTGGGTCAAAAAGCGGGGGTTGGTGAATCTCCGATGTGTTCCGGGGGAGGAAATTACGGCAGGAGACACCAGCTCTGGAAAAACAGCCCCACCACTTGTGCGCCCCCACCCCAAGCCGACAAACATATAAGCCTGCCTCGTCTGACTAATCCACACCACGTGCCCCCAGTGAAACGATCCATGAACGAGCCAGCAGGCGCACGATGAAGTGGGCACACGGCTGCGCACAGCCCATTGGCCAGCTATGTGTCCAGCCCAGTGATGCGTTACCAGCTCTCGCCTCAGCACGCCCACTGGGTTAATAAGCTGGCTTTTCAATTAGAGCCAATTTCGATTGCGCGAGGGGAGGGGGGACGTCACCAGCAGAGCTGCCCCCCCCCCCCCTTTCAGCAGCGAGACCCTCTTCAGCATCGCTATTCCATTACCCCCCCCACCCCCAATGCTGTCGGCATGCCCATACGCGCCTGCCTTGACGCCACTTAGGGCTTGTAAAATCACAGGCCGTATAATGGCTGACGGGGGGGGGGGGGAGATCAGGGTCCCATCCAGAACACAAGAACCCCCCCTTGTACCATTTTGTTTGTCACTCGTCTGTTTTTCGGTTGCCCTTAACGTCTCACCACTGAATTCTTCACCTAGGGACAAGCTTTGCATCAGTTCCACCCACTACCCATCGCTGCTGGCCCCCCATATGCCTAATATAAGGGCTCCATCTTCCTCCGTGTCGTATTATCCTCTCAGAGATGGAGATTTAGGAAACAGAGATGTCATGAATGGCAAATATACACCACAGAGGACAGTCTTCTTAGCCAGGCTGTGAGCTACGAACCCACACTGAAGGGGTCAAAAGGGCTGAGACAGACCAGCTACTAGCACTACGCAGACTTGGGGAAAGGGGGGTGGGGGGGGGGGGGCAATGACCGTCCACATATTGATGGACAGCCTGGCCTTGGCAGGGGCTCGGAAAATAGTCCCGAGAACCATTTGTCTTGGGAAAACCCTCACCCAGAGGCCCACATTAACTGAAATGTCAAAAAGTTTTAATAACTTTATTATTAAAATGCTTAATAACTTTAATAAATTTTAATGTAAGAGACATTAAAATCCAAAGCATCATACAAGTTCATCATACAACCGTCTCCTATATCTGGCTATTTTACCTTTCAAGTGCTGCGATTGGGCCCCCTTCTGGAACCGAGCCGGGGAACCCCTGGCATACAGGCACGCGCAGACACGACGCAGGCACGCGCAGACACGACGCAGGCACGCGCAGGCAGCATGCGGGCATGCGGTGACAGGACACGGACACGCGTAGACAGCACGCTGGCACACACAGACACGACGCAGGCACGCGCAGACACGACTCAGGCACGCGCAGACAGCACAAAGGCACACGCAGACAGGATACGGGCATGCAGAGGTCCTCAGCACACACCATTATTCCCGAACTTTCGGCCCGGGGAGACTAATTACACACGCCAAACATTCCCAATAAGATTTCAGCGCATGGTACATTCTTAAAAGGTTAGGACGCTGTCTGAGTCATTTTAAACAGTCCAGACTAAAATCAAACAGGGACGTGTAAATATTAGCAGGAAGAAATGATTAGTGCACCAAAGCAGTCGTGAAATTTAAGACCTGACAAAATATGACCAAAGCCATAGGAGAGGGAAAAAAAAAAAAAAGTATTAAAAAATATATATATGTATGTATGTATATATGTCCAGAGCTTAGGTCACCCAGAGGATAGCTGACAGACCTATTAAGGGTGAGAGGAAGGGTGACTGAGGG
The DNA here is from genome assembly GCA_019775915.2 of Cyphomyrus plagiostoma. Classification (NCBI taxonomy): domain Eukaryota; kingdom Metazoa; phylum Chordata; class Actinopteri; order Osteoglossiformes; family Mormyridae; genus Cyphomyrus; species Cyphomyrus plagiostoma. Next base: position 63,076 of record JABFEA020000109.1, on the reverse strand, counting down.
AAACCGAGATAAACCTCCGATGGTTACCGTGATTTATTTAACAGTGTGACTTCAGAGGCACAGAGACGGATTCCCAGAGATCCAAAATGGCCATGTCACGCATGACCTATGAAGCAGGAGGAAGATAGAAAGGTGAACAGGGACACAGCCACCGATGGGGCCCTCGTCCTGATTCTGTGCAGCCCCCTGCTCTGTGGATTACAGGGAGTGCTTCGGAAAAAAAAAATAGCTGGAACCTTTACCGCAAAGTCAATAATGGCACGAGCGAAAGGGTAGGCTTATGACAAATCCTTCAGGTAGCAGGACACTATCTCACCTTCTGTGCTCTGCAGCAAGGTCAGTGACATCGTCTGAAATGGAGGGCCAGGGGCGGTGGAGGTGAGGGGGGGGAGGGGTAACATGAAGGGCCACGGCACGGAGGAGCAGATCATTTTTTGCGGGAAATCCAGGGGATTGAGCGGGAAGCGAGAAGTTAACTATCAGCGAGCGTGCAGCGGTCGGAGCTCGCCGACCCCCCCACCCCATTTCCAACAACGGAAGGAAGGTTTTCCTCCAAACCCGCTGACGCAATCCTGCCAGATGACATTACACCTTCTGCGGCTCACCCACCGCGGCACCCATAATTCCGGCCACCGGAGAGGCGCCTCTTTCCGGTCTCCGAAGACACCGGGACGGTACACAAACAAGCGAACCGAGAAAAAGACGACGTACCCTCGGGGGACGAGGCGGAAACGTAACGGTCATTAAAAACAGCAGAAAGGTATCGGAGGAAGCGTGTGGCAGGGGGTTATCACCCAGAGGACGCCCCGGACGGCGCAGCGACTCTGCCCGCATAATGAGGAGCTCGTCGGTGTTTTTTCGGCGCCGGGCCACATTAGCCGACGGGCACGCGGAGAGAAGGGGCCTGCGGAGAGGCTTTAATCCTCTTCGCCTGGCTTAGGCGCACCGCTGGGTGCTGGGGACGCCTGCCAATTTGCAGCACTTCATTATACATCCTCCCATGTTCGTTTATCCGTCTGGGCGCCAGCTCTGGGCCACGGGACCTGTTTATGACTGCGAGGAGCCACGTTTCGAGTCTGTCCCCGCGGCGGATGTTCCTGTGGTGCTCCTCACCTAATACTGCCCTATATTTTAACATTTCCTCCCGCCCTAGACACTAGTGTGTTGTGAAGGACAGACGACGTAAGTGGACTAAAAGCCAGGCTGAATGATAGCCTCGAGTGTTACATATATACTATTATATTCTTCGAAAACGCGTTCTGCCCTCAGGTAACGGGGTCAGGTAGCAATATTTCCATGCCAGTCTCTTCAAAACACCCCATAAAACACATCCAATCTTATTTTACCCTGCTGCCCCATAATCCTCGGCTGCCTCCCAGCCATTCATCTGTCAAGAGCTCCCCGCATCCACCACTCCACAGCGAAAGATGTCGGCCACTTTTTAAGGTGACGGTGGAGCCGGCGGGCGGGGCGGGAGGGGTGGGCCCGGCAGCAGTAACGCTCGCTGGAAAGCCGCAAGTAACGCTGCGACGAGGCAGCAGGTGTGAGAGAGCTGCTTCGGCGCCCGCCGCTCACCAGCCGCTGGCGGCCTGTGGACCCGGTTCATTTACACCCCACTCAAACCCTGGAAGAAACACCCCAGCTATAATTTGTCGTGGGAGCAGAAGCTTAAAGTGCATTTCAGAGGCAGCGTCCCAGTTGTGAGGTCACGGGGCGACGGGTGACAGCGACGCTGCACGTTTCCACTTACTGCCCCTCCACTCTAATGGCCACTTGGAGCTCATTTCCAACTTCCCAAAACACTCGTCCCCCCGGCAGCGCTGCCTGGCCCAGCTTGGCCAGAATTACCCAGGGGAAAATCCGGAAGGTATTCCCTCCATGCTAGAGATACCCGCCAATAACTCAATAAGATAAATGCAGAGATCGGGGAGGGTGACTGACGGTGATACAGCAGTTGAGGCCCCGGGGCACTGGGAGGCGGTGTTATACCCCAGGGGCAGCGGAGACGCACCTCCACGAATCTCACAGCAGTGGTGTGTTCATGACCCTAGGGCGACCAGAAACTGTAAGTGCCTCAAAAATATGCACTGGAGTCCATACCATGGCAGCAAAAATGGACATCAATCGCTCCTCCAATAATTTCAGCTTCTTGTGCTTCTTCGAGAAGCTCATCAGGAACCACATCATGTCTTTTATTCCTCCCACGTTTGATCTGTACCAGTTTGCCTACAGAGTAAATAGGTCTACAGAGGACACTCTGGCCACTGCATGCTGGTCTGTCCCACCTGGAGCCGCAGGGGAGCGACGCACGGCTGCTCTTCATAGACTTCAGCTCTGCCTTTAATACCATCCTCCCTCACAGACTGGTGACCAAACTGCTACACATAGGACTTCCATACTCCACATGCCTTTGGACGAAGGACTTCCTGAGTGACCGGACACAGAGTGTTAGAGTAGGCCTCAATTTCTTCAGCTCTACACCCAATACACTCACGACTGCATTCCTACCCACCACAGTAATACCATTGTTAAGTTTGCTGACGATACCATGGTAGTAGGGCTCATATCTGGGGGGGGATGAGTCCCTCTATAGGGATGAGGTGGCACAACAGACAGCAAGGTGTAGGAACAACATCTTGCTTCTCAACACGGCCAAGACTAAGGAGCTCATTGTGGACTTCAGGAAGACAGCAGAGAACATCCAGCCACTCGTCATCAACAGGGACTGTGTGAAGGTCTCACATTTGCATTTCTGGGGTGACACCATCAGGGAAGACCTGACCTGGGGAACACACACCACTGGACTGGCGAAGGCAGCACAAAAGAGACTCTCCTTCCAGAGAGCTCTCAGGACAAGCATCCCTGAGAACCTGCTAATGTCCTTCAACCGCTGCAAAAAGTAGAGATCATCCTGGCCTACTGTCTCTGTGCGTGGCTCTCCAGCCAAGAGGAAGAGCTCCACAGGGTCATTCAGGTCAGCCAGCGGAGAGCGGCTGCCCTCTCCCCTCACTTGAAGAACTGCACAGTTTCCGTTGTGTCTCAAGAACATCAAGAAAATTCTTCAGGACCCATCACACCCTGGGCATGTACTGTTTGAACACCTGCCTTCAGGCAGACGTTTCAACATCCATAAAAACTAATACTAACAGACTAAAAAACAGTTTCTATCCTTCAGCCATCACCACACTGAATGCTACTAAGCTGCCTATTTGACCTACTGTACTTCCATGTTTACAATTCAGTCACTGTTACAACTAAGTTGGACTCATTGCTTAATTTAAATGCTGCTATTTTTAAGTGCAATACGAAAAGTACAATATGGGGTATAACTACTTTATTGTGCTGCTCTGTTTATTGTTTGTTTATTTATTTGATGTTTTTTGTAACTATGGGGCTACTGTTTGGATGTGACAGTGGAGGGGATGCACCTTTAAAATTTCGTTGCTGTGGAAACAACAATGACAATAAAGGATCTGAATCTGCAATAATCAGCCATGAAACCAACAATAAATGAATACACCCAGGCAGATGCAAGCAAAATAATCCCCCCCCCCCCCCCCGTTCTAAAGGAGCCGGGTGTGTCAGAAGCAGGTACGGGGCAGGGGGGACAACACACAGTGACAAGCTGACGTTTCTTCCATATCCAACATCTCTCCCCGCAATGCGATGCCTTCTGAAGTTATATGACCACGTACTGGGCCTTTAAGAGAAGCGGAGAAAGGGTGCCCTGCCAGGAAACATGGGTTCGCCCAGGCCGCGTTCAAAGGCCCGCCGCTCTCGCGAACATGAAACTGCGCCGACCAGGGCTTTCCCTTCTAAATGCTATTGATTTTCCTTCAGTAAAAATTGGAAGGGCTAAGCGCAGGACTTGGGGTGTTTTTTTCCCGCTTGGAGCAGGGGGCTCACTTTCAAAGCAGGGGGGCCCCCCTCGGTCACAACGCCACGGATGGGCATCTAGTAAGAAGGCCCGAGGTTCAGGTTTCCAGACCGGGAGGCGGGGTCAGGAGGCTGTGCTCAAACAGCACTGGACTTACCCGGGAATTGATAGCTATAGCTTGGGGCGAATCCAGTGTATCCACGTCCATAAGTGGCGACAATGTTTGGGTAACCTTGGGAAGAACAGAAAAACAAAACAGCATTACGGCAAAGTTGTACCCCAACCGAAAGCCCCCCAAGTGCAGAAACACCACCCAAGCGCTAGAAGGCGGCAGATTACCCACAAGGAGGACCAGTTGGAACTGGCTGTGGGTTATTACCATTACAATCATCCTCCAGCCACCAGCCCTCCCCCCAAACACTTTGGTCTGATTCATTCCCCGGGGGAGACGGCAGATGTGTCTAGAAGTGTCGTTCTTACTGTCGTTGATCGATAAGCTCTCTTTTTTAGCCGGGGCTAATCGATCATGAGGGACACGCCGGCGCGATGTGACGGACGGCCCAGACGGAGGATGGAACAGCGCCGCAAGGAGATCCAGATCGGGGCGTGTGTTTGAGGCAGCGTTTTGAAAGTCTCTTATTTGGGAATTTACTGGCAATCTGTTTAGTTTAGCTATCTTTGCTGATGCAGAAATTTTTAATGATGAGTGAGGCTAAGGTCCAATACGAGCAGTCCTTTACTGCGGTCCTACCCAAGAGAGGACTGAAGCAGGGGGGATACTGTGCGAGAAATGCTGTGCACACTGAGCCAACCCCCCACCACTCCTCACCGAGGGGAGGGAGCTGGCTGGGGGGGTCCGTATTGGCATTTGGCAATACGAGCATGACGGTATATATGTATATACGGATGGAGGGTGTGTGCGTGTGTGAGGAAGCGGAAAAGTGTGTGTTTGCGTCTGTCTGTGTATGTGTGTGTGTCGGCATGTGTGTATGTGTGAATGTCAGCATGCGTGTACGTCCGTGCCCGCGTGAATGCGATCATGCGTGCGCGTGCGATCGTGGTGTGTCTGACTATGCACGATGGTGTGTCCGTGTGTGAGTCTGCGTGTACGTGCGATGGCGTGTGACTGCGTGTGACTGCATGCAGGAGTGTCTCTGTCCACACAGGCTCTGAGACGCCGCTGGCACGCTGTCCAACACGCAGCTGCACTCAGACGCCGCATCCCGCCAGCTGTCTCCCCCTCCATCTCGCTCTGCTCAGTGCCGCTGTGCCGAGCCCCCCGTGGCGAGGGGGGGGGCGCGGGGGGGGGGGGGGGGGGGGGGGGGCGGCGGGGGGGGGGGGGGGGGGGGGGGGGGTCGAGGGGGGGGGGGGG
>JABFEA020000109.1:0-12517 GCA_019775915.2 Cyphomyrus plagiostoma | reverse complement strand
CTGTTATAAATTTTTGGTGGTTATTTCCTCTTGTAATTTGGTGGGCAAAACCACCCCCCCCCCCCCCCCCGCACACGTTAGCCCGCCCCGCTGCCTAATGAGCCGTTCGTCAGCCCTTCCCCGCTGACACTGGCGGCCCCCGGACACACCTCATTACTGAGTGCCCGCGGTGCCCCTGCTTGGCGAGATGGACTTGCCTAATGGCAAAGAGCTCGGCCACGTGGGCGAGGGAGCCGACCACACGCTGACCCCGCCCCCACCAAAGACCGGAGACGGAAGAGTTAGTAGGTGTGGAGTGGGGACTCACCTGAGGGTACCTGTGGCGGCCTCACCTGAGGGAGGCGACCGCGGGGATTAGTGTATAATGCATGAGGCAATCACAGTCCTGTTAAGGCATTATCCTTAAGGACACCGCGCTGCTGGGTCACGTGACCCGGAAAGCAGCTGGTTATTACCACCGTTTTATTATTTATCAAAACAATTTCCACATCAAGTGGATGATCCGCCCGGCCGCAGCTGCTCCCCGTGCCCACGCGCAGCTGGGGAGCGGCTCCGTGCCAATCAGCCGGGGGCCTCAAAAGGCAGCCAATCACCCGGTGCTACTCAGCAGGCAGCCAATCAGCTAGGGTCCGCAAAAAAGGCAGCCAATCAGCTGGGGCCCTCAGAAGGCGGCCAATCAGCTGGGGTCGAACGCCACTGAGCCAGGGAGCTAAATGGCAAATGAAAATACCACAGTGTCACAGCCCGAATTAACGAGCACAGTGAAGTCAACGGGCAAAATCCGTAGCAAATCTCTTGGTAGGTTCCAGAAAACCGCTCCATTACCAAGAAGAGAGCGTCCCTGAGGGTTGTGTCCGTCGGGATTCTCCATGGGGTGGAAGGCACTAGCCACTCCATGTTTATAAACATCCTGCAGCTCATTCCCACAGCATCGATAGGCACCGCGAAACAGCACAGCCGCGTAGGCGATGGAGCAGGCGGGCGGCCCTGCCGATATCTACCGCGTTACACATTTACAAGGCCCACGGAACCTGCCGGCTCTCGTTAGGAAGGAGGAAGCACCTGCACTGAATAAGCCCGGCATCTCCAAGTCTAATGTTTGTCTCTCCACCCTCAGAAGAAAAAAAAAATGTAAAAACCACAAGGCGAGGAGAGATGTCAAGCGGAGGTGAAGGAACACGTCAGGGCACTCGATTCCCCGCGACCCGCAGGCCCATTATTAAGAGCTTGCGGCCGTGTGCCTCCACGCGACGTGAGTAAGCGGCGCACAGTGAAAAGGGCGGCATCGGCGGCCGGCTGCAGACGCTTCTGCGGAGCCTGATGCAATGTTTTAACCAGGATCAATAAACCACAGAGAAACATAAAGGCAACAGGCAACAGGTCCGGAGGCTTAACGAAAATAGCCACCGTGGATTAAAGTGAGTCACTTTCTCTAGCTGGAGGTGAACCAGGCTAACTTACCTGATTAAAATGATTATCCTCAAATGCATTATAGATATGTGAGTGTGTGTTGTATTTATACCATATTTTTATTGCATATTTCCCTGTCATGGACTGTCAATTATTCAGACACACACGCACAGAAACAGTTCCACGCCCTGCACTAAGCACGTCACACACACACATGCTGCCATCTGCTTCCTGAAAGTCTGACACAACAGTAAGAAAAGGTCACTGGCCAAACTTTACTGACCCCCCCACCCCACCCCCCCCCCCAGTGGCGGCACACCTGCAGCGAGCAAAGCAAAAACCCTCTGATTCTGGAGGACTCAGCACTTACAGGCCAAGTGTGCCGCGGTGATTTGGAGGTGGGAGGGGTCGGGCGGGGGGGGGGGGATTAGGACTCCCAGCCGCCTCGGCATTCATCTCCCCAGAAATGCTGTCCAGTGACAGGATATGACCCACCGGTCTAAATCCCTGGGGAGGGCGGGGGGACACCCAGCACAAAGGAGACGGAAACTCAGCGCACCGTCCAACTAGGCCGGCTGAAGTAGACTGGCCGAGCTTTGAGCCCCGGGGCCAAATTTAGGGGCCCTGGGCTGAAGTCATCCCTCATGCTGGGGCCCAAGCATCAGCAGAAAATGTTCCTGTAACAATCAGAAAAGAAAATCCGGGTCTCTAAGAACTCGGGGCCCAGGCCTACAGCCCAGTTTAGACTCCACATAAGTTGGGCCTTGGGGGGAGGGGGTAATGCATATTATTACATATAATATTTAAGAGGCGTTGCCCACTGAATGCTAATTTGCCCCCAAAAAAGAGGATATTAAACACGAACGCGGAAAGCGGAGAAGATCACGTAAACGAAACTGGCAAAGGTCAAATAGTTACTGCGTCTGATTACATTTACTCAGGAATTCCATCCACTTAGGTGGTTCCTGGGGCGGCTGCCCTTCCCCACCTACACCGAATTGGGCTCTCACCCCCTCCCACTCTGACCGCAACCTCGCCGGCACTGGTAAGCGCGTCCGGACCCCATGGCATCTTCCTCGGGGTCCGGATGACTGTATCTGCTATGGATTCCAGTTCTGGGATCTCATTTAGGCTACACTGCGGGATATTTCGGCCAATGGCGCTCACACGCCTCCCGGCTTCGGGCTTAGCAGGCAGGGTGGGGGTGGGGGGGGGTGTTCCATCTCTTCCGAATGCTGAGGTATACATTCTGTCACTGAAAACAACATCTTCTGGCAGGTGCTCTGCTCCAGCACCACCAGGGTGTATTTTTAGCTCCCCTGTCCATGCACTCTGGGGTAGTAATCAAAGGCCACCTTCGCTGAGGGCGGGTGAGGGCATTCTAAGAGAGAAACACGAGGCACCTTACCCAGAGGCCATCTTCCTCAGGCTTCTTTAATTGCCGCTATCGCGCACCAGACAACAAGGCGCCCCCTTTAAGGGCTACGGGCCCAGGAAAAGGATGGAAAACAGAGAGACGAAGGAGGAACCCTGAGACTGAGTGGCTGCAGTCCGCCTGCAAACACACACACACAATCACCCTCCAGTTTGACAATGCACTTGCCTCATCGCGCATTTAATTGCAATTAGCTCGTCCGTTGGTACCAACGGCCCTAAACTCCCCAGCTTCTTATTCCCTCCCTTTTTGTTGTACGTCTGACGTGGACTGTGGCTAAGGTCAGGGAACCTGTCCCACCATTTCAAAACGCAAACGCAGGCTCTCCGACGCGGCCGGCAAGGTCGACTGTCCTCACACACACACGCGCGCACACAGACACAGACACGCACGCGCACACACAGACATGCACGCTGCGCACACATACACACACACGGGCACGCACACACGCACACACACACAGACACAGACAGACAGACACGCGGTGACATTGACTCAGTTCTTGCTCGGAGGCTGTCGCTCAGTCCTGCACTGGCAATCCAGGTAAGCAGATTACAGGCACACAATTCAGCTCTCTGTTTCCATCCCAGGAACAATCTCATCCTATTCCTCCTGTAAATACAGGCTCCGCTCAAAGCGGCTTGCGCAGACAACCCCCCCCCCCCTTGCTCTGTTTTCATCGAGACCTAACCCCCACCCTCTGCCTTCCCCTCATGTTAAAAAGGATACCTTTCCATGATGACAAAACAGAAATTATTTTGCAGATAGGCACACCTATCCTTGGGTCACTATTACTGCCCTAGTTGATGGGGTGGGGGTGTCCATACCACACAAAATGTCCACCTGCACCAGTACAAAGCAGAGACAATGGAGGCCAGCTCAGAAGAACAAAATCAAACCTGCAATAAAAGTAAACAACTAGCCCAGGGCTCCAAAAATAGATACCTGCCGACTGTCTTTTGGGGGGAGGGGGGGGGGGAGCATCTTTGACAATGGAGGCTTCACCTCAGGCAATAACGGCACACTCCTCACAGATAACTGCTCGCAAATAAAAATTGACAATCTCTTCTATTTACCTATGGAATGGCGCCATTCATAAAAGCCTCAATAAAAAATGCATCAAAATATAAATGATAAACACTCAGCTCTGAAATATTTTCTTGCCCAGTAATTTCTGTAATAGTGTTTATTTTGTTCCTGAAACAGCCTTTTTGTTAATAAAATGCTATTAAGGATGTCATTTTTTTATTATTATTGTTACTCCATGATCATTAGCAACTCAAAAATGATAAATCATGAAGGCTCTTTGGAAGAAATTATTGATGGCTCCATCTAAAAATACGTGCACCATGGGCTTCATAGGGGGCGCCACAGCAAACCGGCTCGTTCCCGTCCAATACTGTGCCAGAGCGGGAAGGGAGAATCTGGGTCCTTATCGATTAGGAAATGTATAGTTAAAGTCAATCGATCTACAGCAGGGCAGAGGCGGGAGGCCCACAAGTCTATGTTAAAAAGACCCTTCTGAGCTTTTAACAGACAGAAAATCAGCTCAAACAGAACCCAACCAAGTAGATGGAAAAACATTTTTCCCCCTCTTTCCAGTAGATAGCATGGTTCAGGTTAGCCACGTCCCCGAGGGACCATCACCGTAGTCACGACACGCCGGCACAGAGACTGATTGTGATGGGGGGGGGGGGCTGTATGGCTATATTCAGGCCCTGGTTCCATCTGGGCTCAAATACCACCAGCTAGGCACGCTCACGGACGAACAAACGAATGGGCAAGGACTTCCTCCGTTGGATTTATTTAACCGCCACGAGCGGGAGATGCGAGGTAAACAGTGAAACCGGCTGGGGGGGGATAATATATTAAAAGTAAGAAGGAGCACAGTAAACACGCCTGTGTCAGCAGTGACATGAGCTTGCTTCAAACACCAAGCCGTTTCGTCATTTTCTACACGGAGCGGACAGACTTCCGTCCGTCCAGCCAGCCTGGGGCGGGAGAAAAACGGGGTTGGTGAGAGAGACAGCTAAGGAAGTGAACGAGGGACAGGCCATCTTCCCAGACGGAACAACACTACTCCCCTCGGACACAGCTTTTCCAAAGCATTCTTTATTTCATTCATCTTTTTTGTTTTGTTTTGAACGGCTGAGCTTCAAAAGGACACAGCCACCCGTTTTTCATGGTGCCAAAACGGCAAGGAGACGGGCGTACAGCCGCGGTGCGCGCCAGCTGACGGGAGGAGGCGGGATTACGCGACTGGCTGGCGGCCGTTTCATCAGTCACCTCCGGGGTGCAGCGCGAAGGATGCAGCAGCACGCCCCAAATCGCCGTGGAAGCTGGCGGACTGGACCACTGCGAATCGGCGGCGCCTGCACCCGCGCGCGATTCCGCCGGCTGTGGCGGCGGGAGGCAGTCATGAGGGACGACTACCGCTGCCGCACACGACAGAGCAGGGAGCCACAGGAGACCCCGTCACTGCTATAACAAGAGGTGCTTTGCATTTAGCTCTGCGAAATAATACATGCAGTACCTCTGCCAGGGCAAACAAGCAAAAAAAAATAAATAAATCAAAAAAACGAAAATGAGGAAAAGTGCTCTACGCTACTCTACAGTAAGCACGCAATCTTGCGCATCAGCTAATCCACTGACCTAAATCATTACTGACCTAAATTAGAATTGGTGGACTATTATAAGCTCGACCCCAAGGCACCAACTGAACAACGGGAATAATCCCGGCTAGCGAGGGGAAAAAAAAGGCTATGAATATGAAAGCAAAAGGATCGTTCAGCCTCTGAAACGGCAAATGCGAATTACAACATGCGCAAATGTCAAAACCATAGCAAACCAGCCTACGGTTCTGAAAGCACTACTTTGACTTCAGTAAGAAGCCGTCACACTCACATTGGGTACAAGGACAGGCTGGAGCCACAGACTCTAAACAAACAAATAAACAAATAATCAAACAATACTGAAAATAAAAATAGGGGATGGATAACTGGGGGTCTGAGCAGGATGATTAATCTCGGAACTGGCCAAATATCCCATAATGCACCTGGCAGTTTTAATGGTGTTTAGTTTGTTGTTTAAATAAACAAATAAACAGTTTGTAGAAGACCTCATGTGAAGCAGAAATCTTGGCATATGTTGCTAAGAGGAAGGGGCCGCATGAAGATGTTTTTTGTTTGTTTTGTTGCTTTTGTCAGATATTTCTGTGGTCGTCATAAACAATGGCGGAGAGCGACAACCCTATGGACAGCTGGAGGGTGAAGGGCTGGAGGGCGGAGAGGAGTCTGGCGTGGGGGCTGCTTCAATCGGCAAACTCCCATCTCCAGACGGGCATGCGAGACACAAGCCAATACAGTGTCTGAAAGATACCGAGGAGGGCCGAGGGGGGCAACTTTGAGCAAAGGTGGCAAATGGGCAGAGGAGGCAGGGGGCTAAATTGTGAAGAAGCAGTGAAGGTTAGCAGCTCGGCTGGAGAGCTTACGCGTGGGGGGGGGGCGCTACAGTGCCTTTGCAAAGTCCTCTGCTTAGAAAAAAGCCCCCCACCACCCACCACCCACCCAAAGCCAGATAAAGACCAGATAAGAGAGAGATAAAGACCTTGCACCTCTCCAGGACTTTATCTTGGCTGTTATCAGACCACACGTCTTTCCGCTGGGGTGGGGGAGGGTGATATCTGACCTGGCTGATCTCACCGCTCACCGTTAAAGAAGAGAATTTGACTGGGCTTGCTTTATTTAAATATTCGGAGGTCTGACAGGCCAGAGGAGAGGAGGAGTGTGAGTGGAAGCCGGGCAGAACTGAGCCGCCAGACATGCCCCCCCCCCAATACGCTGATGTAGAGGAGCATGAGACTCACCTCTATGTCTGTTAGTCGTTTTATCAAACATAAGCATGGCGTCTTCTACCTGCAAGACACAAAGGGGTAGAGTGGTTAACCACTAATTGGGGCGAGGGGGTTGCAGAAAATGTTATGCAGTTCATATTGTGAGTCAGAGATATCGGGGGGGTTCTGACATACATCCCCCACCCCCCATCCCCACACTCTAGGTCATGATGAGCAGGCGGAATGGGACCCCCAAGAATGTTCCCAACCTCTGACTGCTTTAAATGGCCCCGCCACCCATCTTTGAATTCGTGGGCTCACCTTTTGACAAAATCTACACAGCACACACCCTCTCCAGACAAAAGAAGAAAAAAGAAAAACAGTCACATCCATCTCCTCTTTGGTGCACAATATTGCCGCGCGCTGTAACGAAAGTAATCAGTTTCAATCATACTCAATAAGGACCAATTTGACTGTCTCCCAGATGAAGACGGACGGCGATGGCTGGCATTCAGCTGCGAGAGGCACCATCACACGCGTCTCGCGATGCTCCGTTCGTTCCGCCATTAGCCAATGCCCCGCGGGCACACCGAGAGCCTCAACGTCACAGACACACCAGGGACGAGTAGGACAGGGGTGTTAAATGTCACCCCTCGGCATGTGGGCTAACCTGGCCCAGGTTCCCCGGTTACGGTCGCTAGGTAACAGGCTCCAGCCGGCAGCATCCGTCGTCTCACTGTCCAGCAGCCAGTGGGGGGGGGGGGGATGCTGGGGGTGGTTACCTCTGGACAGGCTGAGCATCGGCGTGACGGCCGTGGGAAGTGACAGGGGCACCACAAACCGTGTACGTGTCTGTCTGACTGCGTAACAGACACTGCAGTCAGGTCGGCACCCAACCCCCGCCCTCTTGGCCCTTGCTCACTCCCCCCCCCCCGGAGGGCCTTCCAAGTTGCTACAGCAGGGAGACCCAGTACGCACATTGCCTCTCCAGAGGTGCTGAAAGGGGGGAGGTGACTAGGAGCTGCAGCCCTGAGCACAGAATCCAGCCATCCAGCCATTCACACCCCCCACCCCAAGCAGACTGTGGCATAAGCACCTCCTGACCAACTTCCCATAAAGGCCACCTGAGCTTGTATTTTCTTTTTGGCTTCCTCTGCCTGCCCCCCCCCCCCCATGCCGCCGAGAGCTCGGACAGGATGTCAGGCACCACTGCACGGTAGGGGAAACTCTCCCGGGATGACTGCAGCGAGGAGGGGGGGGTGAGAGCGGCATAGATTTTTAGGTTTTTGGCAAGTGCCGGGGCGAGGGTATGGATCAATGAGGACGCCGGTCACTTCCGGTAAACCTCAGAAGTAAACACAGGGCGCCAGACGAGGCTAGGGAGCGTGAGGGCCTGCTTAGCATACGGATACAGGTCTGACCTTTACATCAAGCCGAACCCGGTCACACGGGTAAACACCAGACAGTGGCCGACTCCGGGGGGGGGACTATTCACCCATTTAGACAGCCCTCCTGCCCCCGCCCCCACAGGTCAGCTCCGGCACGCCATGTCCTAACATGGTTGGATGTGCTAGGGGGCTAAGCGGCCAATAGGAGCATGGTCAGTCACCGCCCAGTACCTGGACCCTGTTAAACATAGGGGGGCACACAGCACAGCACCATTTCTGCCAATTATTAAAGGAATTATTTGATACCCCCCCCCCCCGCACACACACACACACACACACACACACACACAATGCAGGACTGAGCACTTACACGCCCGCGCGACCCACATGAAGACTAATGCCGCAATAATTCACAGTCCGCCACTACTGACCGGCTCCTGCCCGGGACGCCCCGCTCACTGCAGCCAGCGGCTGAGATTTACGCTTCGCATTAGTCGGGGGGGGGGCTGTATTTTCCCATCGTGCTGGCTCTTTACGACCTTTTTATGGCGGAGTTTTTATTATGCGCTATCCTGCCGCCACACGGGGGGGCGGGGGGGTGGTTCCCACAAGAACTACCTGTGAATCTGGAACCCGGACCAAGGATCCCCACTGGTCGTGTCGCCTGTCACAAAAAATATTTTTAATAATTTAATTTTCCTGGCAGAACCTTGCACTAGAATTTTCTTAGGATTTCACACCCATCAACCCATCAAATTAATATTTATAATTTTGATTTTTGATTTTCGAAAACAGCTGGAAAATTCTCCAAAGTTCTACCCCCCCCTCGGCCAAGGGGTATAAACTAACTGGAACACAGCAGAGGAGCTGCAAAGTTCAAATGAGACGGCCAACTGACAGCTAGGAAACTCCCACCCGGGCCTGAGCCGGACCTGCCAGTATGAGACGCCCATCTTCATTAAGAGAGCCATAAATAACGGAACTATTACCCATATGCCCCGGCGGTGGAGTCGACGCGCGCAGGTCGGCCTTAGCGTTGTTTAGCAAAACAATTACGCGGCATCATCCGGGCGGGCCCTCACCCGAGACCACCCTCCCCTATCGCTTCCAACCCCCAACCGACACATTCAGGGGGCCGATTCCTCGCCCTTAGTTGAGGGGGGGGGGGGGGACAGGTGGACAGCTTGTTTCATTCGGCCTGAAAATATAATTGGAACTGCAGAGTAGATCCTTTTATTTACTGCAAAATGTATTACCTGAGGACAGGAGGGAATACAAGGTGGTTGAGATGGACACAGGTAGATTGTGTTTGCAGTCGGGGAAGGTGGAGGGGAGGGCCGGCGGGCAATTGAACACTTTGTTAAATCCACCCAGACTCCAGGACAGGCGGCTCCCTTCTGTCAGGCCGGGACGCTAAATACCGTTTTCCTGGAAGGCCCCACCCAGGATGCAGCGCCCCCCGACACGCAGACGCGAGCGGACTAATTAATTAAGGCGAAATAAAACGGCCGGGGGAAAAAAATAAAAGAAACCCTGACACTTTAATTAAACGCTTTGAAGTAGGTGTCGGCGGAGCGGAGGCGCGGCTTGGCGGCGGGGGCTGCCAGTGCTTTCCAGGGGCGGCAGCGGCAGAGATTTAAGGGCCGGCGTAATGCGCGGTGACGGCAGTTTAGACGGAGCGCCGTTTTACATTATTTACATTCGCCACACACGCGCGAGAGGATCCGGGGGGCCCGGCGAGGGGGGTTGACGCGGAACAGCGGATAAACACGGCCGCGCATCAAATTCTCAAAACATACAGCGGATGATTGCGGAGCAAAGACGACAAAGCAGAAGTGTGAACGTATTCCCTGAAAGCATAAATTAAATACGGAAAAACCAGGCCTGCGGCGTGTCTCAGAAACCCACTCTGTCAGAAGGAGTCGAAGCTATACGGGGGTTAAATATTATGTATTTTTCTATCCCTTTCACGCGGTAAACTCACGAGAACACATATCGATCGACAGCCCGATTAGTTACGAGGAGCGCACCGGAACGTGCCGGGAGAGTGGGTGGCACCTCACGTATCCGCGTCGGGCTCCAACGCGGGGAAGGGGCGGGGCACATTTACACAACATAATTGGAAACCGACCCCCGTGTTGACTCTTTATCCCCCCGTCTCTAACCGATAACCTGAATCGCAACGGGCTGGCTGTTGACAATCAATGCCGGGAAATGTTTGTGAGCAGGATTGTCTGAAAATCCAACCCTAGGGGGGTAAAGCCTGAACGGCACCCCTCACAAGAAAATTAGCAACACCACGTATCATAAATGGGTCAGAATAACTTAAGAGAAAAGCGCTAAATAAACAGCATAAAAGTAGATCAGACGGCAAAAATAAGTGAGATCTAAGAGAGACTGACGATCAGTAGAGGTGGGGCGCTGAAACAGCTGAGATCTTATAGCAATCTCCTTTCGAGACATCCCAAGATGGTCTGGGGAAAGATAGAATCTGTCTTCACCTAGTTCCTGCTGAGATCAATTTTTTAGATCTATTTAAGCCGAAGGTCAGAGACAATCTCCTACAAGAAATGCCCAGTATGTATTAAAATCAGCAGGCCTCACCTTTACATTGCAATGATCTCACACGTAACTTATCTGAGAAACAGAAAACCAAAGGTCTCATTAGCTGTTCTTTTTCCCGCCCTTCTCTGGGAATCCTGACTGGAGGCGTTAAGAGGTAGGATGCCGGGCGCGGCCAAGTGGCCGCGTCCGGAATGAAACGGCACGCGCGTGTTCAGATTTATTTGTGGCTCGCATCCAGCGGAGTGACACGCACTTCACAGTGCACCGAACGCCCCTCGTTCGCTCGAGGGCTCAGGCGAGAGGCCTATCCAGGCCTCATTTCCCACGATGAATTAGGGAGGGCAGTGATGAAATCAGATATTACTAAAGGAAGCTCATTTGCCGGTGCTGCTGGGAGACGGCTCACTCTGCAGCCCCCCCACCCTCTCTAACCAAGGGCCAGCCATGGCAAATTACCATTAAGGGGCAACAGTCTGGATGACACCCCGGAAAGTGGTTTTCTCGCCTTCCTCGCCGCAATCGAGCGGCCGTCTCATAGAGCTCCGAGTGACTCCTCCCCTCACTTTCTGATTGGTTAAATGACATCCAAGCGGTTCAGGGTCCAGAACATGTAAAGCTGAGCAGCCTTAACGGAAGCGACACGAGTGCCCAATAACTACAGGTGCTCCATGTTATAGGCTATACCCTCATAGGTGACGAAGAGGCTCCTGATTGGCTTAAACCTGCCAATGATTGACAGAGTTCAATAAACCCACTGAGCTCTCAGAAGACAGAAACTACTCCTAAGTTTTCTAGAGGTCACTGCTGTAGAGCAGTGTTTCTCAATCCAGTCCTTGGGGCCCATGTTTTTGCTCCCTCCCAGCACTGTTGTAGAAGAACACTGTACCTTTTGAACAATGCTGCATCCTAAGCTAAGGAATAAAACCTGAAATCAGTTTGAGGGAAAAGTATGAGAGATTGGCAAATGGATGGATGGATGGACAGAGAGAGGCAAACCAGCATTATCAGAGCTAAACCTCATAACCCATCTAAACAAAACAAGCAGGGCTAGGCAAACACAGATACTTAAAAGATTTAAATTGAAATAAATAAATAAAAACTGTAAGGACAAGTGGGGCCCCCTGCCTCAGCCAGGACGGCAGCCGCACTCACACGCAGGCTTGGCACGGCGGAACGCGGCACGATGTAAATTTATGTAAAGCTGGACGCGTTCACTGACAGCCAGGAGACGGGCAGGAGATGAGATTAGGGCTGGGTGAGGGGTTTTTATTTCCCCCACCGCCGACCCCCCAGGAAAGCTCATAATGCTGTAAAGGGGGAGCCCTCACTGGGCCGCATGGCCGTCCACAGGCTTTAAATAACATCTGTCCATGTCACTTCTGGCAGCTGGCAGGAGCGCGATGCCACACGTATGTGACACGCGTGTGCTGCATGTGTTTGAGAGGCCGTTGGCTTCCACATCTGTCTTACTTGTGGATTTTAACTTCTGCTCAAAAGCATGTTGAAGCGCATTTTTTTTTTTTGAGGTTTGATTTTGACATCACTTAATCATATTAGTCATTTTTGGATACTTGTTGCGTGCTTAAATTAGTGTATTTTGCTGTGGGATTCGGGGGCGTGGAGGGAATCAGAGAAGCTTTGTGAGACACAGGCACAAAAAGCTTAACTCGGAAAGCAGCCGTCACACTCGGAGACACCCAGACGACGCTCCATCGCATGACGCCCGTTCCCCGACGTGGCAGGCTGAACACCAGCTGCACGCCAGCCCAGGGTTCTCCCTGGCACATTTTTCCTACCTGAAAGACTTCAAATTTTTATTACCTTCGCCTAAATCATTTAACAACAAAACTTTCAATAATTCAGAAACGCAGGCTCTCCATCAAATGT
>JABFEA020000108.1:1524767-1554017 GCA_019775915.2 Cyphomyrus plagiostoma | reverse complement strand
ATTGCCAGTCTGACACCACTCTTGACTAAATTGGACAGCGTGTGGTAGTCTTGCTGGGCCTCTGTGGAGATAAGCAGGGCTCCACAAACCAGGACCAGAACCAGCAGGCGGGTCATCATGCTCTCAGCTTTGGAGGGAGAAGCAGGACTGAGGACACTGGTCTGTGGTCCCCTTATTCAGCACGTCCAGAGGCGTCTCCTTCACACTAGACAAACAGACCTTTGAACAACACTGACAAACAGCCCTGGGGTCAGCATATCGGCTGATATACATGTTGTGCACAGCAGTGGAACGGACTGTGCATTATTTGAAACAAGAAGCTCAACCTTCAGAAATCTTATGGTTTCACTGGGGGCAGTATGTGTAGCTCTGGGGATTAAGATGCCAGTGATTGGTAGGTCGGCAGATTGATGTCACTGTTGGGTCTATCAGCAAGGCAATTACCCCATGCAGACTCTCACCCTACCTCTCCAATTGTACATCGCTTCAGATAAATGGATCCGCGAGATACATGTAAGGGCTACTGCTAAACAAGCCAGTATTACAACAATCTGTTGAACCCTTTCTGGGCTGCAATACAGAGAGGGTGAGCAAAATAAGGTGAAAGTGGATTGTGGAGTTTGAATAACTAACTCCTACATATTTGTTTGGTGGATACTCAGTTTGTTTAAAAAAAGTCATGAAAGCAAGGCCTGTACAAAGTACCAAAGGTATCAGTTTTACCTTTATCGCCAGTGACATTTATTGACAATCACTGTTAATCAGTAACGTCAGTTTTGTGACATCTCATTGGACTGTCCAATTCACAACTCAACCTCAATTAAAGTCAGTGCATTATGGGAAATTCATCCCAATGGTGCATAAATGGAGCATCCAGTATGAAGTAAAATACTTCATCCTGCCATCAGAGGCGGCACCGTCACCTGCCTGTCCTCCACATTGAGACTCAAATCTTAAAATTTGAACTGTATAAATTAAGATTTTGTCATTTTGTGTATTTCACTTCCTTGAGGATGGGCTCCCCGTTTGAGTCTGGTTCCTCCAGAGTGGGCAGGCACAATGTAATGGGCTTTGAGGCAATGTAATGTTTTGATAATGTGCTATACAAAATAAACTGGATCGCAACTGAATTCATAACCTCGTTCCTTGATGAACATGGAGGTATTGGGGAATTCTTGTATGCTGCATGAGAATCAAGGCAAAGTGTTTAGAGAAACAAGCAGTATCCTTTCGAATGGTTGGATCTCACAAACTTTTATAAAGGGGGGGGGGGAAGCCACAAGCCACAGGGGTGAGGCCGTAGCATTCACAAGAATTCATAATCAGTATTCCTTATTCTATTTGATAGTTTAATCAAGCCTTTCTGCTGCAATGTAGGGTGGCCCCACTGTGACAACTTCAAAGGCATATCTCCAGAAGGGAAAAGAAGGTCCATTGGAGACATCTCCATGACCTCCAGGTATATTCCAGCAGTGGAGAGCGGCACCCAGTCCCTGTAGGAATTCAGAGACTGCTCCGCAGTGTGGACACGCAGGGTTGCTGACTTCCTGTTACAGCAAACTTCAAAACAGGAAAGGCTCCAGAGGAAGGTGCCAATCACAGACGCGTTTATTCTCGCTCCGAGAGCCTGAGAGAGCACGGCTGAAGCCAGAGCTGTACGAGGGGTGAGCTGGGACCCCCACCAAGCTGGCAAGGCCAACTACAGACCACACCCTGGTGGACCAGGTATTTGTAGTGATATGTGGAAACGGACATTAAAAAAAATCTTCCCTCATAGTTAATTGTCTGGCAAGAACAATATCCAGGGATTATTACCATCCTCTGTACTTGTGTTCTTAGTATTGGTACTGGTCTTCAGCAATGGAAGATGTGTGGCTAAGCCTGTGTGTCTGTAATCAGAAGGTTGCCAGTTTGAACCCAACATATTTTGTACAGCCGTTTTGGTGATTATTATAGATCTGAATGATATACAAAGAATTTGTATCTTTTTAATTATATATGTTACGCCTTATATGTTTCTGTCAGTTAACCAGGTTGAATATGTGATCGGCAAGATTGAATGGGAATTATCGAGCACTATGATTGTCTTATGATTAGAGAATAACGCATACGAGTAACAGGCAAACTTTTAAAATGAGGTGCTGTTCATTCATATTAGTTTGCCCTTGGGATAAAACAGGTATTGTTTTAATATGAAGTCATTGACGTCGTGTGTTATGCTTTGTTTTCATTTCTGATTTTGTAGATTAGCATATTCATCAGTACTCGGGACAAACAGGCCTATACACTGCAGAGGCTGACGCACACAAGAGCACAGTCACAATGTGTAAAAAATTGGAACATTTTCACGTGCAGTATTATTCAGGAACAAGAAAACTCAAGTTACCTGATCAACCAGCTCATGTGGCTTGCAGTCAACAAATGGTTCATTGAAGGTAATGTCAGTGAACTTGCTGCAAATTACACAGTTAATGTACGGCTGTCAAAAAAGAGGAATCACAAAGATTTTTAAAGATGTGTAAACACTGATGGTCTGTAGATGGCCTGGCCAGCCTGGGGGGGGGTCCCAGCTCACCCCTCGTACAGCCTGTGTGTCTGTAATCAGAAGGTTGCCGGTTTGAACCCAGCCTCAGCACATCTATGGGTCCTTGAGCAAGGCCCTTAACCCTTAACCCCCAGCTCCCTGGGTGCTGCTATGGGTGGCTGCCCTTTATGGACAGCTTACTCTACAAAAAAAGAGTAAGTTGTGGGAGGCGTAAAGAGAATTTCCCCATGGGGATCAATAAAGTATCAATTTTTATTAAAACTGGTACATGAGAGCACAAGTATGGTCAAGTACACATGCTGAGAAACACCCGTGGCCCTCTCCATTGGTAAGAACAGAGAGGTGGTGACAGAGGATTAGGGTGCTGGATCAGTTGACCATGAGTAACTAATACACCAGGAACCTGATTCAAACTGCAGGATTTCCTAGATATCTGTTGCATTTAAGGTACCCCAGTTTAAATGGGCTTTTTCTTTGTTTACTTACATTAAATCTGACAAGTTATCCAGGTAAGCAAGAAATCCTGCTTGATGATACAGGTCCAGATCTGTTACCCATCTGAGCATAGTTAACAGTCACCCTGTCTGTTCTGGAACCTTTCAGACACACCAAAAAAAAAAGAAGTCATCCCAGACTTGCATCCAGCTCAAAATTTACACTTTATTTCAGAAAAATTCAGATGATAGAAATTATCTGCAGATATTTTCTTACATGCATCATTAAAGAACATTTCAAAACTCATTCTAAGGAATTTAATGACAGTTATGTTATGGAATGCACCGCAATACATCATGCATAAGAATGACATGTTACGCTTTGCCAGTAAATGCAGATTAAATAATAATCTGTTGCCAGGAGTCTTTCAGAGTGAAGAACTATGACGGAAAGCAGAATATGGAGGAATATATCCCAATTAACACTCTTCACTGTGTCACATCACTGGCAAGCTGGTGGCCTATTTGGCTCCATGTTTCATTATAGAGACAAAACAATCAAAATAAACACAGTAAAGACAAAAAGAGCTTCTGTATGCTTTACTCTCTATGGCAATGTTTCCCAACCCAGTCTGCATTTTTGCTTTCTTTCAGCTCTCTGCACACCTGTACCAGGCATTCGGTGTTCCTGATTGGCTGGGAGCTGAGAGTAAGCAAAAACTGTCTGGGATTCCCTGAGGACTGGGTTGGGAAACACTGCTCTATGGCGCAAGTAGCTTTTAGACAGATGGATTGATGGATCCTACTAAACATTATTGGTTTACCATTACATTTATCTCAAAAAACAAACAATGGCTTTGACGACTAGATAAATTAGGCTGCACTGTGCTGAATGTATATTAAAATCACATATGATTAGCAAATTCATAAATTAATATTACAGAAAATTGTAATGAAAAAATGATACGAAATCATGGTTGCTATTCATCCATAGTCCCTAATGCACTTAAGTCAAAATACAAAATAATTTATATTATGAAATATGAAGGCATTTATTAGAAAAATTGTGCTGTGCATCAATATGCCAGTAAAGTCAAATGAATAGATGGTTAATTAAGGGGTCTGATTCGGGAACCATTTTACACATAAAGCAACACATCCTGTCTTGGTTTCTTTCCTTACGGCATATTGCATGCGAACAGCAGTCAGAATTACTAACGTGGAGCTTCCAGTTACAGAATGAGGTACCACACCAGAAAATGTACATACACTTGTGCAATGTGACAGCTTTTATTCAATAATAAAACTCACTGATCACACTGTTTCACAGGGGATGCATTTTAGTGACCTGCATGACCAAACCTTTGGCAACTCTAAAGGATGCAAAGAGAGCACAAACTGGTCATTAAAATCTAGATCATACATTTACGATACACGTTTAGTACAAAAAAAAAAAAACTAAAAGTTTGTGAACGATGTGAAATGTCAAGTTATACATTAGTATTTAAACCTCATGGGGAATTAAAAATAGACAGACAATACAACAATAACAACAACAGGGGTTACATGTTACATAGGATCAACCTGAAGTGGTACACTGAAGTTTGGCACCTCTGGGAATATGCATCATGGCACTGGGGCAGGGGCAGATTTCACGACATCACTCTTCAGACATGTAGAAGCGGTACATCAACGTGACGACAGCGGCAGCCAAGCCTGGAATCACGAGGTTCGTCCACCAGCTATGGGAAGACAACAGTCAGTTAAGTGTCAATCTTCAGGGTGCTCATTACCGTGGCTGGGTTGTACATGGTCTATAGATCTTGCTATGAATACTAGTAACTGGAGAAATGTTTAGGTTCCTGAAAAACAAATCTGTCGACAGTTTAGTTTAGACTGTTAATACTGCAGACAAAATGACCCAGAAATACACTTGTGTGTGTTGACATAAACAGCCTTTAATAAGCAGGGGCTCCATTATGACGCGTTATTACAAATGTCATAAATGTCCTTCAGGGTTAAACCACTGCAGTGAGAAGTCAACAAATATACATGATGTTCACACAGAGCATTTAATCATCCATAATGTAAGGCAGAAACAGTCTTCTAATTTTGTTGTATCTTGTGCAATTACAAAAACACATTCATTCATTCATTATATCAGGGACAGAACTGAACTTGACATATAAAACATTGATATTCCGTGAACCAGAACAAAAACAAACCAGTGGTATTCCAGCTCTGAGTGTAGTGCATTATAGTGCATTATAAGTGCTAAATTAGCAGTGGGGATGCCCAGAAGTAACACTTAATTTCTACTTAAACACAAAATCCAGCCACTGTTCCTAAAACCAAAGTGTCGTATGAGGGGACATACCTCGAATTATCTGGAAGAGTTGTTACTTGTGACTCCTGGAAAAGCAGAATTCAGGAGTGTAAGTAAGGGGAAAACCTTCACAAACAATGTGCTTTGTCAAGACGGTCACTATGCTACTCGTCAGTGAAAGAAACAGAAGAGGACAGATGTGGACCCCGACACTGGGGCCTCTGTCCCATCACCGAGCGATCGCTGCGACCTTCACCCAGCTCATGGTCCTGCTTCCAGCATCCTTGACATCAGCCAAGACTGGTTCACAATCCTGCGGCCCACTGTGTTAAACACAAGAGTGGAGAATTCCTCCTCCTTACCGGTGGTTTCTGAATTTTAGGCCGGTCTTCCTGTGAACACACAGACAAAATAAAGGCAACAGGCTTCAAGAGCCTTCCGGAATCACAAAGCAGAATTCAAACCAACTATATTACATTTATTTAGGAGATGCTTTTATTAAAGTTGCACTCATTTACCTGACACTTTTACCCAAAGTGGATTACAGTACAGGCAAGGGCTACAATGTGTGTGTCCTCCCTAGAATTAGAGCCAACAAACTTTGCGTAATTAGCGTGATGCTTGAATTGTTGAGCTACAAGACCTTTCTTTTTTCAATCCAAAGCAATGCACATTTTTGAGAAAGTAGGATCAGTTAGTCCCAGGAGCAATTGGGCGATAAGGGCCTTGCTCAAAGGCACTCGCAATGAGAGCACTCTACTAGGCTTGGGATATGAACTGGCAACTTTCCGATCACACACACAGTGCACTAACCTATTCAGCCCCATGCTGCCTATGGATGTATTACACTGTGTAGGTGCGAGACAGGTTCAAGTCAGGTGACAATTTCATCCAATCACCTATGCACATTAGAACGCACTTTCCCCCGATCTTTATTGATCCTACTTGAGTAACGTCTATTTTCGTTCTGGGTGTATTTTGACTTGGTATAAAAGGCAAACCTGCAGTTGCGTTAATGTACTTTAAACCCAAACTAAGCTTGACAATATCCCCCGTCTGATTTATTGCGTCCTCCAAGCCTAAATGCATCTAGCTGGCGGCCGTGGTCTAAAATTCTTCTATACGCTTTGTTTCAAAATACCAGCGGGATCAGGGGAGGCTGTGGAACTGGGAAGACATTTAATTGCCACACCAGAGAGCGGCAATGTGTGTCCCACCAGATGGTGGACAGTGAACAAAGGCGGCCTTGTGGACATAGGATGGTTGGGGGACAGGGTCCGCCCACAGTCTCTTACCGGGTGCAGCTCTCCAATGACGAAGCTTGCAGCCATCTCCCTGGCGTCGCTCGAATGGCCCACATCCTCGAAGCTCTCTGTGGCGTCACCCCCCGCCTGCTCCCGCAGCACTTCTTCCCCACCGGGATGCTGTTTGTACGCAGCACAAGGGATCATGGGACGGTTGCTATGGGCAGCCATGGTGCAATGTTTAAAGAGACAGGCACACTTAATAGTTAGCTTTTCCATTCCTCAAATGGGTTTACAACAGACAGATCACCTAAAGAGACACTTTTAAGGCTCATTTACAGCCCAGACACTCTCAGTGGGTTGTTTGGTTGCCTGGTATTTTTCTCTTCATTCTTCATGACAATAACATTTATAGCGTGATGGTGAGGAGTCATTACTAGACAGAATATGATGATTGATGGCCACACTGAATGAATAACACCTCTATGGCACGTGCTCTGCTGTCATCCAGTCTCCTGAAAAAACCAAGGGAATAATGGATATTGAAACCAACTGAGCTTCAGGAAGACAGGTCACATGACCAGTGGGTGCAGCAAACAGAAACAAACATCATCGCACAGCGAGCTAGGTAAACCACAGCCAAGACTGAGCCAGTCATCAGCTGATGACTATCTCTGCATACAAGGCTGCAGGTCCCTTAAGAGATAGCAGCTCTGGGGAGGCCTGAAGAAGCAGAGGTAGGAGAGGGCCTGTAACTTTCCTGAGGGCTGAACATCAACATCATCAACATACATTCTCTACATGTAGAAGAAACAGAGGAATCAGTGATGAACTTCAAACAGAGCAGGGAGCTGCAGGCTGCAGGAACCCAGCAAGAGGAGCAGGTGGAAATGGTTTGAAGATCTCATGGTCTAAATCAGCAATGGTCTGGACGGCCACGATGGTATGCTGGGAGCCCAGAAGAAAGTGCAGAGAGGGCTGTTCTTCCTAGAATCCTTTGCCATGTATGGAAAACTGCTACCCATTTTACAGGTGCATTTCAGCCAGAGTCTCATGTTTGAGAGGAAAGAGTTCAATCATTGGACCGAGTTTGGATCCTTTAGCGGTTCAAACTAGGGCTGAACGATTTATTGATTTCAAATTGAAATCGTGAATCGAAACAATGCAATTACCAAATCACAAAGGATATGTTGATCCAGGGTTTAAAACTGTCCTGAGAACAGTTTTACAAATTCATGCCATTCTCCTTGTATGACAGTCATTCTCACCAATCAGAAGTGACATGCTGCCCACATGCCAGTCATGCTGACCAATCAGAAGTGGCCCAAGGGGACAGCGTATACGCCCACACACACATGTGAAGCCCGAGGAAAATGGAATATTTGTGGTGCTGAGCTGTAAGTGAATTACTTGCCTATTTCACGGTCAGAGATTGGTTACAGAAAGGTCCTATTATTAGGCGTCCAAGCAGTGTTAGCTGCAGGATCCGTATTGTTTTTTTTCTTACTGGAATGGTTTTATTTTTATTATTGTTACTTTAACTTAAAACAGTTATCACAAAAGCTTTGACTGTTATGTTTTATTGTTCTCTGCTAATTTACAAAAGTAATAAATAAATGTTGGATGTCACGGTTCATATCTTTATGTTCTCATCCCGGCATTAGAATACAGACCAGTTAATATTTTCCATGGTATCTCATGAGGTAAAGCTGTGTCATTTAAATCACACACTGTATATTGAGCCAAGCCTGGACTTTTAATAAATGAATTCACAAACCAAATAATATTCTGTCAGTAAAGTCTCTATCAGATATTTTCCCCAAATCGTTCAGCTGCTGGTTCATCTCTTCTGGGTGCTACAGAGGATCCGATGGCCATCCATTTCTCCTACTCTCCCTGTCCCTGACCCCACCCAATTCATCACTGTACCACACCACCTGCACAAAATCACACACCTATCGTGCTTACAAGGCTTTTTAAAATCCCAAATGCAGCAGCTGCAGGACATTGTACAAATTCACGCTATTCTTTTTAGCGGGAAGTTTGCTGGGGTGTGATGCACCTTTATAATCCTTATAGACTTTCAAGACTTTTCCATGAATGAATGGGTCAAGTGATGGCAGAGCGACCTGGTTAGTGAGGAGAAGAATCTCTGCCCCCACCCCCCATCCCATCCCCAGCTGAAGACTGGGGCCACCAGTCGAGGGCCTCCAGTTTGCTTTAAGCATGACGTAGACAGTTCTACTGCACAAATCAGCACAAGGTTATCTGACGTTTCCTCCACAGAGGACAACTTCTCAGTTAAGCTTAGAAGAACAGCTCTGAATTCAGTCATTAAACTGATCTTTTACATATGCCATCTGGCAGAAGGTACCAGGACATCCAGGCCAGTACTGCCAGCTCCTCAACAACCTGCTGCCTTGTAGCCCCCAGTACCTGAACAGCCCCCCCACCACACGCACACACTGCTACTTCACCTGTCATTGCATAAGGCCACTTTTAAACAAGAAAACTGTGCAGTTTTTATGAAACTTGTTTCAGGTCTCATGTTGCCATGTCGTGCCTCCATGCCCCATCGGCACATTATGTTATGAAATAGATACATCATCTAGTCATTGTGTAAGTGTAGCATGTTAAGTATATAGTGAGGCAGACCAGTTTGTGGGTCACCAAAAAACACAGACTGTCTGGGGATCCCCAAGCACAGGGTTGAGGAAACTGCCCTACAGACATGTGTTCCGGTGAATTTTTGTTCCGTGATTTTTTTTTTTTCGACTTCCTGTACAGGGTATCCATGCAGTTTGGCCTATGCTTCCCAGGATTGGGTCCAGGCCCACTGTGACCTTGTGCAAGTATGAAAGATTGATTAGTGAAATAAAACTGGGGAAAAAAAATCCAAACATGCAACTATGAATACACCTTAGACCAGTATTTCCAAACCGGGTCTATGGGGACCCTCAGCCAGTCCATGTTTTTGCTCCCTCTCAGCTCCTGTTAGCAAAAATGTATTCTACAAGACAGGATTTCCTCAGTAGCCACTGAACTTAAACCAAATGTAAGGATTGTCCAATAGGAATGTCATGTACCGATCTTCCTATTGGACAGTTTTCCCATTTAATACCCCCCAGGACATGCAACTTATAGTGGTTCTACCATAGATGGGTAATAGGCTTGTTAGAAAAATCAGAGGAGATGCAGAGCAGTGGCCAATAACACAGTGCCTCCTAGCTCCTTAATGATTTCCTGTCTACGGAAAAAAACATTTTTATACAATTTTTTCAGCTGTATGCAACTAGCTAATCTACAAAATCAGAAACGAAAACAAAGCATAGGTTTCCTGAGCCCAATGTACACAAGACGTCAATAATTTCATATTAAAACAATACCTGTTTCATCCCACCGGCGAACTAATATGAATGAACAGCAGCTCATTTTAAAAGTTTGCCTGTTACTCGTATGCGTTATTCTCTAATCATAAGACAATCATAGTGCTCGATAATTCCCATTCAATCTTGCCGATCACATGATATTCACAATGGTTAACTGACAGAGACATATAAGGCGTAACATGTATAATTAAAAAGATACAATTTCTTTGTATATCATTCAGATCTATAATAATCACCAAAACGGCTGTACAATGGCTTATACCCTAGAAGTGTTTTAAAGACATAAAAAGATACAGCGAACCAGCATGTTGGAAAATGCAGCAGTTGTAGTTAAGCAGAATGAACCGCGGTGATCCATGAAAACCTCTATGAAATGTGGTAGTTTTGTATGTGAACTACTGAGTTAAAATACATAGGGAAGAGCTCATAGAAGATTACGCAAACAGATTAAATACCAGAAGCATTTAGCAGTGGGGTGCATGGAAGAACTCAAAATATGGCAAAAAAGTAAAGAGTCGGGTAAATCCGGGAGTACATAGCAGGAAAACACGGGACAGCTCAAGGGAGCACATTCCAGGGGCCAGACCCCCGGGAACTGGCGTCACATGCAATAGCAACTGTTGCGTCTCCTGCCCGGGTCATCTAATACATGTCCAGCAACAGTCATGTAACAGTGTGTCCATTAAACGCACGATTTTACCTCTTCCAAAAACTTTGTAACATCATAGACTTTATAGTTGATGATAATCCAGGTACTCTTGCTCGAATTCCGTTCCTCCACCTCGGAAAGCCGGTAGTATTTCACGGTCCGCTCGTTAGCAGTATTGCCTTCCATGTCCGCGAAATTTCCTACGCAAACCACTCGTTTGTAAAACGTGTCAGATTTAACTTTGTTAAAGCACAGCTACGCTTCGCCTTTGGTTCGGCCCACTGGCCTTGTACACGTCACACTGATTGGTCCGCACCAGTTTCGGTTGCCCGGCAAGGATCTGGGGATTGGTCTACTCGACTGTCCGTCAAACTCTGCACGGCAGGCACCCGAAGAGCGACTAGGTGAGGGTTCAGCGCAGTTCAGTTTGCAAGAAAGAGAGAGAGAGAGAGAAAGACAGAGAGAGAGAGAGAGAGAGAGAGAGAGAGAGGGAAGCTTGGTTCTCACGCAATGCTTTCCGCCCTGAAATTCCTGCAGCTTTATCTTTTACAAGCGCGCCCGAAATGCGTGCAAGTCGTCATGTACCACAAAATCAAGCTTCATTCTTGACGTTTAAAGACTTTATAATATCTTAAATATCATTTATAGTCAAAACACATATTTGAAAATAATAGAGTGATTTGACCACTGAATTTCCATGAATATGAATCCATGAAATATTTCATTCAAATTAGGAAGTCTGTTTTTTTGTGGAATGAGGTGGCTTGTCACTTAACTTGCAAGAGTTAGAATTTTATAACGTATCCACAGTATTTATAAGGCCTTTACTCAGTCAAGGGGGTCCAGGGGATTGTATTGGCTGAGGGTTACAACTCCCCCATTATTTACACCCATGTTCATAACAAGATAAAACACTTGCTGCTTACTTAGGAGACTGGCTGTAGGCCAGGGCTATTCAATTCAGGCCCTCAATTCCAAATCCAGGCCATGTTTTCAGTTCTCCCAGATAGTTAGTTTAATAATCACTGATTCTGATTGGTCAGAGGCTTCACACCTGGCTCACAGGTGAAGGAAAGCTGGAAAATAAGCAGGGTTCGGCCCTTGAGGACCGTGAGTTGAATAGCCCTGCTGTAGGCTTTCATTAAATGAGAATATGTTAAAATTATCTGTAAAAAAATATATAATATGCAGGTATGTTATTCTATGAACAATGAGATTAATTGAAGGGCCTATCTGGCTACTTTTGTGGTGCTAAGGGGCCTGGCTACGTGTGCTGACGTGCAAAGACCATGACAAACACGATTAACCTCCTTAGCTGGGTGCTGTACTCTTTCAAAGGTCACATTTACCTTGAAACTGTACCAATATCAACTGCTGTACGCACAGAAATAAATTCATGTCATGGTCAAGCTAACAATCTGGAGAGAAATGGACTTCTATTAGCCTGCAGGATTTACAGGTAGGTTTCTGTAAAGTATCAGTAATTTAGTCACAGAAAAGCTGTATTTACTATTGCAGTGATTTCAGAACTGAATGTCAAAGTCAGATGCAAGTTCTAAAGGTAGGCCTGGTCAGATAATGATTTGTGTTTTGACAAATTGTCGGTTTATCAGCTGGTTGAAAAAAATTTGATTTTGAGTTAATTTCCCCCTTACACAAAACCCTATTATCCATCAGGTATATTCTGAGATTGTCCTACAGGGGGCATTAGACACCTTTTGGTCACATCTGCAGACATAATTGATGTCTTCTACCGAATTTAATCAGACTGCATTTGCTAAGAAAATCTTGGAGTTGGAATTGAAGATGACAAATGGTGAAGGGTGGGACCCATTGCAGGGGACATAGGAAAGGCGACACCCTGCATTCACAGTCATCAGAAAATTTTCTGCATTGTTGTTTGTTTTATTTCTCCCAGTCGTAAGGGCTAAGCCTCAGCCTTGTGCACTATGCTGCCTGAGACAGACAACAGCCCCCCCCTCAGTGACCCTGACCAGGATAAATGGTTAAGATGGATGGATAGACAGATAAGGACAAAAATCAACAAGTTATCAGCTAATATCACCAGGACATGGGTAAATCGATCATTTAAATATTATTATTAATCAAAGTTACTTCAATTCATCCATTTTATGCTTATCCTAGTCAGGGTCAGAGGAGGTCTGGAGCTTATGGACACACAAGGTAGGGAACAACCCAGGATGGGGCACCAACCCTGTGCAGGACACAATGACTTACAGACAATTTGGCAACTCAGCATTTTTTGGACTGTAGGGGGAGGGGGGGACCAGAGCACCCAGAGAAAACCTCACAGTGATTCAGAGAGAACATGCTAATTCCACACACAGAACCTCTACAAAGACTCAAACCTAGGTCCCAAAGGAGTGACGCAACAATGCTAACAATTGCACCACCATACCAAACCCAGTTCAGTTAATTTTTATATAGTGTATTTTCACATTGTTACATTCTCTAACAGAGCTTTACGTTATTCCTGCCCAATGTTCCCAGAGAGCAAGCCAGAGGTGACAGAGGCAAGGAAAAACTCCCCAGTAGGAAGAAATGTTATTTGTGCTTCTAAATGTGATTGAGGCTACACAACCCATACAAGGCAAAATGATTAAAGAGAGTTCCTCACAATAGCACGTTACCTGGCAGAAGAGCCAGGTGTACTACTTTGGTTGCCGTTACATAACCATTTAGATACATCAAAGCTTGAGCCAACGAAGGCTGAGTAAATAGCTGAGTGTTCCTGAGACCTGCCCTTCAAAGGCAATCAAGTGCAGACCCCAAAGACACCTCAAATCAGAAAGACCCTGTCATGTTGATGTAGCCAAAGTGGACTGTTAGAGCTGTTTTATTCCAGGAGAAAGCGGCAAGCTGGTCTCAGTGGTCTGGCTGCAGAGGTTCCCTTCCCGAAAAGCCTATATCCCTCTAGCTCTATCCCTAACCTTAGCCCCTAACTCTTAGCCTTAAATCCAACCCCTAACCCTAATGGCTCTCATGGCTAGTTTTGTGACAGACTGGTATTTCTCCCATAAAGCTTGTTTGGGGAGAACTTAACTAATAGCTCTGATCTTATCTAGCTCTGATTTAAAGGAACCCATAGCTTGCGCTACACTAACAGGAAGACTATTCCATCCTCTAACTACACGCTGTGTAACGAAGTGCTTCCTCAAATTAATTTTAAAATGTTCTCCCGCTAATTTCCACTTATGGCCACGGGTTCTAGTATTTAAACTGAAATACTGAAATTGCCATTTGGCTGAACAGCATCTAGACCTGTTAGAAGCTTATATGCCTGGATCATGTCCCCCCTTAGTCTCCAGTGCTCGAGGCTGAACAGATTCAGCTCAGCTAACCTCGCCTCCTAAGACAGTGTGCTGTTGGTTACATCAGGCACACTCAATTCCCACCCAGCCCCAGGTGACCACTAATGGCTAAGGCTGAGCAGGTAAACATTAGTACTGAGCCACCATCTAAACTATGTGCATTTAGGTTACAATGCCTCTAAATGCAAGCTTACAAAACCTGATCTGTGTTCCTAGCTCTGGAAATGACTGTGCCATACACTTCATCTGATGTTCGTTTTGAGGTTCTCTGTCCAAGCTCTTGGGCTATGCTGTTTACCTCTAAAAGCATGTTCAGATCTCTTCAGCCTGACTTGCAAATCTGCTTAGAAGCTATCGTCTCTAGGGAAACCCAATATCATGAACTCGGCCAATCACAATGCAGGCACTGCCAAGAACTACTTTCCACATGAAGTGTTTTCTGCTTGTGTGACATCTTCCCCGCCCTGCCCCGGTGAGAACTTTTCTTTCTGCCTGAAAAGAATTGGTGTGTGTCCAAGAGAAACAGAAGAGGACCACAAGAAGATTTTTCAGTACTTCGACAGAGAGGTTCCCAAAGCATGGGGCTGATGGTCTAGCAGGAGCCACATGCTGTCCTGTGTCAGGGTTCTATAGGTGCTTTGTTACCAACCTTAGACCAGACATCAAGCCGCACTGAAATCCAGGCTCCTTTTCCCACCGTTTTCTTAAGTGCCCTTGCATCTGTTGACATTTTCTGGGATCAGAAACATCACCCTAAGTTCTGTCGATTACTGAGTAAACAACATGCCCTTGAGATGAACCGTGATTGGTGACCTGACACATCTTGTGGCTTTTCTCTTGAGATGCCCTCCAGAGGACACAGCTGGACAGAAGTATGGTGTTTCTGGGATGAAAATAAGGTTTAATAATATTTTAGCCCATCCACACTGTCAGAAAAAAAGGAGTTCCAAATTGTACCTTTGCTTGTCCCTGGTGCTGTATCCTCAAGGGTCTGCCAATTGTACCTTAGCTGTAGGTGATTGTACTTTTTAAGGTCCAGAAATGGATTCTTAAGAACATTTTAGTACCATTGGGCATATATTAATGTTTTTTTCTACCTTGGTGATGTTCTTCAGAGTCCATTTCTGTACCTTAAATTAGACTAAAAGGTACATTTACACACAGCATTGGTACAATTGGGAAACTCTTGAGGGTACAGCCCCAGTGACAAGCAAAGGTACAAATTCATGCGCTTCTTTTCTGACAGTGCGGACGTTGTCAGCAGCACGCGTGTGTGATTTTGTGCGTCTGTATGATGAGCGCATCATATCAACAACCCCATAAATGATGACTTTCCCTTACTCTATGTAACTATAGCCACCCAGAGGTGTACAGGTCCCACCTCCCCCATAGGAGGTCTAGCTGCCCCAGAAGACACAAACAGTGTCGCTGCTCTCCATCAGGGCTGGTTTGTAGAGACATCACTGTTCTACCCAATATGGAGTCATAGAAAGTTGAGTCCCAGGACGGAGGCCTGTCTAATATCACAGCTCCCCTCCTGTCTGTACAGCCTTTTCCTTCCATGGAAAAGGAGACAGGGCAGGGATGCATATTCACGCTACTGTTCTCATATAACATCATCTCTATTACTATGCAGAAATCATTCACCATGATGTATTTTATATGAGAAAAAATATATATAAAACAAATGCTCATCAGCAAAAGTATTTTTTTTAATAAAATTGGGGGTTGCAATAAGTCATGATATTATGCATATTTATTTTTGGTAGTTTGTGTGTAATAAATGCAAGTCACTTTTCTCTTAAAATAATAAGAGAAAATGCATAAAATTCAGTCTTTTCATCGGTCATCCCTGTTCAGTATTTCCCTGCACTGCCGCTGTATCAGAAACAGGCCTGTTTAATCAGCCGCCGTTTGCTCGGTGTCACTCCGCGTCTGCTGGTGTCCCCCTGCTGTCCTGCAGGAGCTGGGTGAGGAGGCTTAGCAGGCGCTCCTGGACAGCCCGGCCTCCTGTCCCCACGGCACACTCCTGGACAGTATGTCTCAGCTTCACCTCCAGGGGGTGCCCTGCCCTGCCGCCCAGGTACGCGGTGGGGAACCAGTACCTAAATATCTTGTCACATATCACCTAGAAGAGAGTGCTGTGGATCAGGAAACCAGACTATGTACTATGTACACAGCATCTTTTTAAGTTCATCATACTTAGTCCTTTTCTGATTCGGAGCATGGTCATTTCAGTTTAATTTAATTTAATTTACATTTCAGTCTAAGTTATAATTTGTGCTCCATCTACTGTGCTGATGGATCTATATGCAAATTCCAGGGTTTGTGGCACTTCAGTGAGCATGGGGTGCTTGTCTCGGACGGTAGAGTTCCCATACACTGAGATGCTTCTCTGTGCTGAAGGCTGCACATTCTGCAGGTGTTGTCCATATTTGGAAAGCTTGATATCTCATGGAGTTATGTGCTAGTGTTTTAGTTATACTTATAGAGAGTTAATGTGACCTGCTGCACTGCCTACCTGAAGGTTGCTGTTTATGCGCTCGGAGCCACATCTGTGTCTCTTCACGTCACACCTTGAGCTGCAGTCGAAGAAGACACAGTCGTCGTTGCTGGTGCAGTTCTGCTCCAGAATGGCTCGCATCTTGGGCTCGAAAAAAGCCAGGTCTGCATCGATGGCTACGACCTACAAGGTCGATGATGAGAGATGGATGTGAGCTGCTGCAGAGGACATGGGGGGGGGGGGTGGGTCACATGCTCAGTAAAAATGTCAGTGAAGGGAGTATGGGGAGCGTAGCTGCCCAGCTGCTCTAAGAGTATTAAAGAGTAACTCCATACTCATGTAATAGTACGTAATATGAAATGGAAGGCAGTAAAATAGAGTGATTTAGCACGAACCGTGAGGTCCTTCCGGACTGCGAAGTTCTCTGGCTTGATGTCACAGAGGTGGAGGCGATGGGTGAAGTCGTCTTCGAAATGCCTGATCATGTCCATGAAGCTGAGGGCGATGTGGAGCACCATGCGTCTGCCTGAGGCCCCCTCCCTCCTCCAGGGCAGCTCCAGAAGCTCCTCCAGGGCAAAGAGATGCTGCATCCTGGCCTGGCCGGCGATGAGGTACTCCACCGCATAGAAATGGCCGCACGAGCCCAGAACCTTCACCACATGCTGGCTGAGATCCTGGAGCACCCTGAAGAAGGTGTACTCCTCTTGTTGCAGGAGAGACCAGAGGGAGGCCAGCTCAGCCCGGGTGACCTTCTGCTGACGCCCTCTGAGGCGGTGGGCCCACAACTGGGGCACAGTGCTGCTTTTCACCTCCAGACCAAGGGAGTTCTTCATCTCGAGGGTGGCGTATAGGACTATGTCTATGGGCAAAAGTTCTGGAGCATCCTGGTACTCCAGCAAGCTGAAGTTCTCGTAGGAGGAGAAGTTCTCCAGCTTGGACTTGAGCACAACGGGCATGCCCCGCCAGTCAGCTTTCATCACCTTCTTGCCGCTCTCGTAATAAAGGCAGCGCTCGTACTCCAGGGTACGGCTAACACAGAGGTCGTGGCAGAGGTCGCCCGTCAGGATACCCCGCCTGTACTCCTCACACTGAAACAGAGAGACGCCAAGATCAGGAGGTCCAGGCTGGTCCAGCTGTGGGAAGTGGTGCACACGGGCTTCTGTTACAGCCCTAGTTGAGGGGCCAGCTGCAGTTCAGTGAGCCGGTTCCCTGTGAAACATAACACTGCAACCACTACATGAGTGTGGGAGCCAGAGCTGAGCCTTTGTGTCCACTGAAGAAGGTGTGTCCTCCTATTAGGACATTTGACTGGAAAAACACACACACACACACACAAACACATACGCACACACACACACACACACACAATTTGGCAACTCCAATTCACCATAGCATATCTTTGGACTTAGGAAGGGATACTGGGGAACCCGAAAGAAAGCCCACAATGACACAGGGTGAACATAACACGCAAACTGCACATACATAGAGCTGGGGTGGAGACTCAAACTCCAGTCTCAGAGGTGGATGGTAGCAGTGCTAACCAAGGTTCCACTGCACCACCCTGGCACACCTATGATAATTAAGATTCATGATCATAATCATACGTCATAGACTCATATATAGGCATCCACTTGACTTTCCTGTCACACTGAAACATGTTATGCTACCTACAGTACCATTATGTTTAATGCAGGACAAGAATTAGAAGAAATTAAGGATCTGTCACTTTCGTTCCTTTCAATCACAGAAAGGTTCCACTAGAGTGACCGTGAAATGGGAAAAGCTGTGCAACAGATGCACTGATCCGAGTGTGATCCCACCTCACAGAAACATGCAGAGAAACAGAAGAGGCCTGATCCTTGTGTGTTATTGTCACATTCTGCATTTGCCAGACCAAAATGTACCTTCAGAAGTGGAAAAACTAGGGCGATCAGCCAGGCAGCTATTCAAAGTTTGAAGTAGCACAGAATGAAAACGGGGTGGTTACCTGTAAGGACCCAGAGGAACCAGTGCAAAAAAAAACATTAGAAAAACAGTCAGTCTCTCTTTGGAAGGAATGAAACTTGAGGTCGCCCTTTATTATGGTGAAGAGCGGAATAGCTTTGTCTGGTAAAGGAGGTCGAATGAAATGCATGCTGGGTACATGTTGGCACAGGAGGCCTGTTATCGTGCAGGTGGGAGTTTTGTGCCCCTTTACCAGCGGCCGAACATGTGTCAGATTCAATCTGAGAGGGAATGAAACAATTTGACATATATGTTCAGATGTAAAATTAAAAATGTGTCTTGGGAATCTGCCAAGAATAAAAATGTGAGTGTCCAACCCCAGAAGATGACAGAAGGGTTAACTCTTATGTGTCCCTTACGACGTGACATCACATGAAAGCGTTTCAATATACATAGATGTGTCTGCAGGCACCCCAGACCCCATAAAGCTCTTACCAGTCTCTGGAGGATCCTGCGACTCCGGTCATCTGTGCAGATGTCGGACAGCAAGGTCTTGTGGACGAAGGGCAGCCCGTTGAGTAGCAACCATGACCCGAACCAGAAGAGGATGACCAGCCCCACTCTGCTCCTGCTGATCTTCAGCCTGAGTGGACGTGGTGCGAGACTTCCGCGGGGCAGCCCCATGGCCCATCGATGCCGCCTTCGGCCCTGGCCTGATGACTCAGGAACGGCATGTGATACAACTCTCCACAGCTGCCGGGGGCCTCTTTGGGAGAACTTTCCATCTGGTGCCTAGAAGTTGAGCTACAGCCACTGACTACCCTGGGAGCAAGCTGTTGAGATCACTTCCTGTGTGCTGACCCAATCAAACTTCCCCGTCCTCTCTCTCTGAAACATCCACACACACATTCAGGAGTGACACAGACTCCTCTCCTCAGAGGAGGCCACTTACTGCGCTCTCAGCAGTTTGCCCCTCAGTCCCTCTTTTTGAATATGAGTGGTTCACTCTCTCCTGCACCTCCCCGCTCAGGTCCTGCCTTTTCAGTTGCTGGGATGGCCCCTTTTGTATCCATAGCGCCAGCATCTGTGGTGTTTCCCTGCACTTGCCCATTAAACTGGCCCCTTTATTGCAGACCAGGGTCCATATAAGGCTTTAGCATTTGCTGCATGTAAATTGCTTTTAATAATGGAGTCATAGTGTGGCATGACTGGATGCACTGATGTCAGATTTCAGCTAAGTAACCGCTTCAAACCATTTAAGTTAAATTCTCCAATGTTACCCCAGAGTGTTATCCTAATATTGAATATTAATAATGGACATTCAATTACTAAAACTGGATGAAACCGGTCAAGACACACATCACCGTTACTCTTATAAAGTTAAATTGCAGCAAGAAAGAGAAAAGAATGAAACATTTGTACAGAAAGAAAATCTGCCAGGTTACATAGTAACTGTGAATGCAATAATGTTTGTAACGCGCACGCTCTTCAATAGTAGGTTTCCATCTAGCGGCCATTATGGCAAATTACATGAGGAAAATAAGTCAAATGCCGATCAATAGAGAATCGATTTCATCACTTTGCGGTATGCCATGTCGCACTTGAATGCCTAGCCTGTAAAAGTAGCCCACATTCCCACCAGGCTGCTGTAGCAATAGTATAAACATCTTTTTATATAACGTGTTGCAATATAGGGAAAAATAAATTGTTAAATGGTTAAACCATAGGTGGGCATAAAAATAAACACATAATCTGGACTCAGTTTCATATTAACCATAAAAATAAAAACAATAAAATAAAAAACAATAAAAAGAAAACACATAAAAGGCTGTGAACGTGGTTGGAAATGGATAACTCCGGTCACCTTGCGCAGGAGCGGAGTAGGCGTGTCCTGGGTGATGCACGCCACGAGCGGTGACGTAATGACGCACGCACGTAAACAGAAGCATGACGGTTCTGTGCGGCGGAGCAGTTTACCGTGACACCTGTCTCGATATCTGACGGAAAGTGGCTCCGCGCGCCATGGCCCACCGCTACCTTCGGCTGTCGTTGGGCTGTCGCACGTTCCTGCAATGCGCGCTGTCTCCGGCGGTGCGCTCCGGAGCCTCACGCCTGGTATGTCTGCCCGCGCCTTGCCTCGCTTGCGGGGGCTCACCGAGGTCGCCCGTGCTTCAGCCGCCGATGTCCCACAGCCAGCACCGGCCCGGTCTCTGCGTCCCCCGCCACGGGTCTCCAGCGCGGACTGTCTGTTAGAGCAGGCCTGCAGGCGACATTGCGCGGGGTAACACGGCGGCCTGCTGCAGCGAAAGCCCAGATCGGGTCTCGCGTAGAACCGGCCGGGATGCTCGCTGCCGGGTCCTCGGATTCTCGGATTCTGCCTTTCTTAGCTGTGTGTGTGTGTCTATATATATATATATAAAAACTTTGACCACTTACACACACGGGGGCACACGTAACCATAAATGTAAGCGATCTCTTGAACATTAAGGGGAATCTTTCTATGTAAACACTGCATTAAAGTCGTTGTCTGATGATCTGCATGATAATTATTTATAACAGTTACCTAGATCAGAGAGGTCTGGGTTTCACACCTTTGTACCTTTCCAGGTCTCTGGACGACCTGATACCCAGGTTGCATTTGACAGGACGACCCTGCTGGCGGATGTGCTGGGAGCCTACAGGAGGCTCACTGGCCCACGGGCAAAAGGTGCAAAAGGTCTGTTGTCCCTCCATAACGGTGATATTCATCACAATCCTGGTGGGATGTGCTGGTAGGGTCATTTTCGCCGTACGTCCATGTGTCTGTTACTGCAGGTAGTGGCCATGTCGGCTGAAAATTTTGATGGGGTAGGCATCAGGGGCCGGTTACATTTTTGGGGTTGGCCACACTGCACCCTGTCCATTCTATGGTTCTACTTCGAAAATTAAATGAAGTATATTTTGCTTTTTATTATTTTGATGTGGGGTGGCCACATATTTACTCAGGATGCCCATAGCCACCTCTTAGATCTGCTTCTGGCTGGCAGGTTTTTGGAGATATTTTATTCCTATTCCTTCATAAAGAAATAGTAGCTGTTAACTCTGTGCATAAACCATATTCAGGTAACTACTTATTGTAAAGCCCGAATCAAGAACTCTTTGTAGTTCCTTTGCAGAAATGCCTTAAAACTTGGGCTTTTTTCTTTTCTCGTTATTGCTATTTTTCTGTGATAAATTGGATCGTTTTTACCGGTGGACTCCTAATGGATTTAAAACTGCTGAACTTCGTAAAATCTAAAGCAATCCACTAGTTTTTAAGGACTGGGAAGTATTAGGAATGGAAAGAAAATAATATAAAACAGAAAAATAAGTGTGTTTGTGTATTTATACAGCCACAAAAAGAAAAAAAATTCCACTCATTTCTCCAACCTGGTTTTCTGTTTCTCATTAATGAAGGGCTTCTTCCTTGCTTTAAGGGACTTAAATCGTGCTTCTAGGAGCCTGGTAAACTGTCCTAGCAGTGCACTTCACACCTGCACTTAATGTTTCCCATTCCTTTTGATGGTCACTTGATGTCATCCTCCAATTCACAAGTTAACAGTCATCTCAGTATTTGAATGTCGCTTCCTCCCTTTACCCGGCTGGTTTCTGGTCATTCCCAGTGTCTCCTGCTTCACCTTATTCTTCTATACTGCTGTCTTAGAAATTTTGAGCCTGGAAGCAGCCTCAAAGTAGCTCAATGTAGCCTTCTGCCAGCAGAACCAGGATTAATCCGGGATTTAAAAATGCAGAATTGTATAAATATATAGTGGTGTCAGTTTGACTTTTTCATGGCTTATAGTCATATATATTACATATCATATATATTAATCAGTGCTGTGCTGAGTATCGCCTTCCTGAACGCTATGCCAGTTCTTCCAAGTCTGTAGTGGAAGAACTGGCAAATGGATGCCATTTTTGCCCGGTTTCTTTCTTATTGTTGAAGCATGAACAAAGAACTTAACTGAGGCAAGTGAGGCCTGCAGTTCTTGAGTTCTGGGGTCTTTTATCGCCTCCTAGACGAGTCGTGGCTGCGCTCTTGGGGTGATTTTGCTAGGCTGGCCGCGCCTGGAAAGGTTCACCGCTGTTCCAAGTTTGCTTCATTTGTGGATAATGGCTCTCCCCGTGGTTCACTGGAGTAACAAAACCTTACAAATGGCTTTGTAACCCTTTCTAGACTGATAGGTGTCAATGACTTTGTTTCTCATACGTTCTGTAGTTTCTTTAGATGGTGGCATGGTGTGTAGCTTTTTGAGATCTTTTAGCTACTTCACTTTGTCAGGTTGCATTTCAACGATTTCTTGATTGACCGGGTCTGGCAGTGATCATACCTGAGTGTGGCGAGTGAAATTGAACTTTTGCTTTCCAATAATTGTGGTTGATCACAGTTAATTCGTGAGTGATGGGTGAAGCTGGGTTGGGCTAGGGAGTGTGTACCAGCATGATTTACTTACTTGTTTGGATAGGTTTGAAAACGTTTGTTTTCTTTTACTACTTAATGTAATTTGTTCTAT
The DNA here is from genome assembly GCA_019775915.2 of Cyphomyrus plagiostoma. NCBI lineage: Eukaryota > Metazoa > Chordata > Actinopteri > Osteoglossiformes > Mormyridae > Cyphomyrus > Cyphomyrus plagiostoma. The sequence continues at coordinate 1,531,119 of JABFEA020000108.1, read as the reverse complement.
TTTAATTCTAAAATGCATATGTCAAAGCTTATACTGACTTTCGTTTTCTTTTTCTGCAGGACTTGAGCGGTTTTACTGCAAAAACGGTCCTAAGAACAATGAAACCAAACCCCCCGGTGCGGAAGCAAAAGGTACTGCCCCCCCCCCCCCCCATACTGCTTACGGATTTAAGCACACTGAGTTTAGTATTCAAGAAGCGCTTGCACTCTCCGTACTTCTGTTTCTGTTATTGCACATCCTGAAGTAAAATAACTAATAATCACGTGATGACGGTTTGACCATTGATTGGTGTTTGTCCTGGACCAGAAGCCAAGCCTGCAAATGCCCAGCGGCCCCCAGGGAAATCAGCCGGAGGTGGTGGGGCAGGTGGAGGAGCAGGTGGAGGTGGGGGCTCAACAGGAGGCGGGGGCAGAAGAGGGGGGAGAAAGGAGGACTCTACGTGGTGGAGTCGGCTGCAGAAGGTGCGCTGTCATGCTGAATTCGGAGAGCATGGCGTCCCACCTACGGGGCTCATGTTTTGTTTTTCTTTCCTTCTCTTTTCTTCCTTCCATCCAGGGCGACGTGCCCTGGGATGACCGGGAATTCCGGATGTACTTCCTGAGTGCGGCGGCCTTCTGGACAACAGTCGGATATTATTTCTTCTTCCGAAACGCAGCCCGAGAAGTGACTTGGAAGGACTTTGTCAACAATTACCTCTCGAAAGGAGTCGTAAGTATTTTTCTCCTGTGAGCCGGCGGGGTTAATTTGAATGGCAGACTGCTTGTCTGTTTAGTTTATCTATTTGCTTCTGTTTGTAACAATAATGATCCCTGATTGCTGCTGGTTCCTGCAGTAGAAAATTTATTTCCCCTGTCTTTGCAGGTGGACAGGCTAGAGGTGACGAACAAGCGTTACGTCAAAGTGATCTTCTCTCCGGGGAAGGCTCCAGTGGATGGAGTGAGTCCATCAGTTTTTGGTGACTGATGCTGGGATTCTGTGTGTGATGCTGTAATGGGATTTTCAAACATTTTGGCTGGTTTTCCTTTGGTTATGGGAGTTGCAGTAAATAATGGTTTTCATTTGCTTGTTTGTGTCCATTGTTAAATTGTGCTGCTGTTATGGCATTAGACTGTAACGAAGCAAAGTATGAACATACACTTGGGGGATTTCTGTCTTGCCTAACTGTGGTGCTGTTTTCGGTCTCCAGCTAATCTCCTTGACGCCGTCTTCTGTCTGCAGCAGTATGTGTGGTTCAACATTGGCAGTGTGGACACGTTTGAGCGCAACCTGGAGACCGCGCAGGTGGAGCTGGGAATCGAGGGGGAGAACCGGCTGCCTGTGGTCTACACATCTGAGAGCGATGGGTGAGGCTGTGTTGGGCTTGGGGAGTTCTCTCCACGTTTGGCCTGTGTGTTTATATCGAAGCATCATACGTTGTCAACCACAGAAGTTTGTAGCTGCCGTCCTGCTAAAAGCTGACCTTGATGGTCTCCCCCGTGAGCGTCTTGGCTAAACGTCCGTCGTACCCTAAATCAACAGTCGTCCTTTTGCAGCTCTTTCCTTCTCAGCATGCTTCCCACCATGCTGATCATCGCCTTCCTGCTGTTCACCTTGCGTCGGGGCCCCGCGGCAGGAGGCCGCCCCGGTCGGGGGGTGGGTGGTCTGTTCAGCGTGGGCGAGACCACCGCCAAGGTGCTGCGCGACGAGATCGACGTCAAGTTCAAAGACGTGGCGGGGTGCGAGGAGGCCAAGCTGGAGATCATGGAGTTCGTCAACTTTCTGAAGAACCCCAAGCAGTATCAGGACCTGGGTGCCAAGATCCCCAAGGTGCCAGAGAAGGATGCATGCTGTCATAAGAGGGCAGATGCACCTTCACCCCGAATATGTGCCTGTTCCTCATTAAAATAAGCATTGCGGCTGCATGTCATCATCAGATTTTGTTTTCTGTCGGCACACGCTACGTATAAAAGGTTCAGAGAGATGACTGGGATTGAAACCTGATATATGGTGTCTTCACCTAATGGATTCCTATCGATTTTTTTTTTTCCCCTCTCAGGGAGCAATACTCACTGGACCCCCTGGCACGGGAAAGACCCTTTTGGCCAAAGCGACGGCTGGAGAGGCCAATGTCCCATTCATCACGGTTAATGGCTCGGAATTCCTGGAGATGTTCGTGGGAGTCGGGCCAGCCAGGGTGCGTGAGAGGAGGACCCCACCTGCTCTCAGTGTTGCCTGTCTGCTTTGAGCGCTACGCTAGAATGGATCATTGTTGCTGTGTTTGGGTGCGCTGTTCAAGTAGGGTTCCCATGGGGTCTTAAAGTCTTAAAAAGTCTAAAATTTAGAAAGTTAAATTCAAGGCCTTAAAATGTCTTAAAAACGCCAAGATTTTCATCCTAAGTCTTAAATTTAATTTACCCAAGTTTTAAAATTCTTACCTCCGTTCATTCCCAAGAAGCGTTGTCCGCAGGAAGCAGTAAAATGCTGTAGAACTAATCCGTTGGTTGTGTTTTCTGGTCTACACTGGTGTCTGCGTGGTAATGAAACTACAAATCCCATGGCGTGATCACTGAAGCTAGGCAAACAAACAGTTTGAGAAGGGTCTGACTGCAGAACGTACGCTTTCAGCCACTGACGTCAGGTGCACGCTCAGCCAGAACAGGAAGTGCAGGGAGGCCAGTATGTTTTATTTGTATTACTGAATGATATAGTTACAAGTTTATTTAATGCCATGCATTATTGAAATGTAAATGTTTTGATGTAGCGCGTTAGTAACTTTTTTTCCTCTGACTGGAGTGATTTTTTTTATTTATTAGTACAAAAGGCAACTACTAGCCAGTTGGCTCACATTATCTTATAAAACAAACACATTTTCATGGAGTTACCTTGTGAATGTCTTAGTTTCCAGCATATAGTTTGTAGTTGTTCTTGTGGTCTTGAGGAGATCGTTTCTCGGTCTCCTTATTGCAAGGCAAGTTTTTATCATACACAGGGGTTATTTAATGTGCTTTATAAAAACAAGATTTTAAAAAGTTAAACTTAAAACAACTTAAAAAGTTGTTTTCATTATCGCTGAGGCTTTGGAGCGTAACTTCCGCAATGGGGGGGGGGGTCCAGACCCATCAGCGATAGGTGAAAATCTGCGATATAGAAAGACCATATAAATAAACTTTTTTATAGTTTAAGCCTTAAAATACCACTCCCACATGCTTTAAACACATGTGAACTTACTAAAACGCGCTTTGTAAACACATATACGTGGATGGTGGGCTAAGAATATGAGTGACATAAAATAATGAGAATTTCTGGTATCATTCGTAATGCATTGTGTTGGTCTTAAATTTTACTCGTAATGGTCTTAAAAGGTCTTAAATTTAACTTGACAGGGTTCTTGCAGGTTTCAGTTACGTTTCCAGAGAGTAGTAATATGAAGTACTTTTTTGCCACATTCTGCCAGTAATGTAATTTTCCATAATTCTGCCTTTCTTCCTGAGATCCTGATCCTGTGAGTACTAGTACCAGATCAGGTTGACTCCAAGATCCCCATGGGTAATGACAGTCCTGAACTGGAGCATCTCTGATCCTTGTTCAGGTCCGCGACCTCTTTGTGATGGCCCGAAAGAATGCACCCTGCATCCTCTTCATTGACGAGATCGATGCAGTTGGACGCAAGAGAGGCCGTGGGAACTTTGGGGGCCAGAGCGAGCAAGAGAACACCCTCAACCAGCTGCTGGTAGAGATGGACGGTGAGGAACATTTTAACAGTTTCAGTTGGAAGACCAGGTCATCCTTTTCCACATGCACTTTTAGTTGCAGACAAGGGTGCAACTAAAAGCGTCCTTGTGCATCGACCACTCGTGCAAAATAATTGATTAGGTTTTTCCAGTAGGTGGCAGCATGGACTTTTACAGATCAGCAGTCAATGATGAATGAGTAGAGGAAGAGTAGCTGTTGTAGTTGTAATGAGCAGCTGTATGAGGAGGGTTGGAGGTTCCCGCATATTGAATGTTTCATACAGTGCAGATATATGGTACATGGTATTTTAGAAACATTGGTAATAATATTCACCAAGAGGGGGGGGAATCCTGGCTAATTTTGTCGTAAGGATTTCAGAATATCCTTAGTACTGTAATACTGCCCAAGCCTTGACTAATAACATTAAACCTGTTCACAAAAGTTTCACTCATTTCACTACATTGCTTGTATTTGTGTTTGATGCTATACATCTGCCCTCTCCTGGCCTGGTGGAATATCGCTGCTGTGTGCATGCAGCACGACTGTCCGCGTCTGCAGTCAAACGTAGTATGAACACAAGCTGTCATGCGGATGGCCATCCCCGGCCTGAATACGCACATGGAAAAAAAGCATGAACTAGGCTTGAGGATTAGCTCTTACACACACTTGGAGGAACAAGAGTCTGGTTAAAATAGGAACGGTAGTGGGTGCGAATTGGTGGTACATATTTTGAACACAAGTAAAACAGTGATCGTCTGCTAGGCTATTTCTACACCTTGATTACTATCCTGCTCCTACTGCCTTCCAGGATTCAACACTGCCACCAACGTGGTGGTGCTTGCGGGTACCAACAGACCTGACATCTTGGATCCTGCGCTTATGAGACCCGGCCGCTTCGACAGGCAGATCTACATCGGTACGGACGCCGTCGGATGCTGACGTCTTCGTTTCAGTCAGTCGAGGTTGACAAAGATCTGCCGTGTCTCTGTTCTCCTGCACCCATTCAGGTCCTCCTGACATTAAGGGCAGAGCCTCCATATTTAAGGTGCACCTACGGCCCTTGAGGTTGGACGCATCCCTGGATAAGGACACGTTGGCAAGGAAGATGGCAGCTCTCACACCTGGATTCTCAGGTGAGCCCGTTCTCAGAGCTGGTGTGAGGGGACCAGCGGATTGGCAATTCCCAGTAAAGCCCCAGAACATCCAGAGGGCTCATGTGGACTGTGCTGCCCTTGGCACACCGCCAGTTCTTCCACCCACTGCTACTCTTCTTAGGTGCTGATATCGCCAACGTCTGCAATGAAGCCGCACTGATCGCTGCCAGGCACCTCTCCGATTCCATTAACCAGAAGCACTTCGAGCAGGCCATCGAGCGAGTGATCGGAGGTGAGCGTGACCTTCTGGGCCATTGTCCTGGGTGCCGATGGTAATCTGCCAGGAACAGTTGAGATTAGAGTAGAATTAAAAATAAGAAGCCTTTGAGTTGAGTGTGTGCAGGATCAGCAGACAGGCTGACTGAGCTTCTGTATGTTCAGGTCTTGAGAAGAAGACCCAGGTGCTCCAGCCAGAGGAGAAGAAGACCGTTGCATACCATGAAGCCGGGCACGCGGTGGCAGGGTGGTTCCTGGAGCACGCGGACCCCCTGCTGAAGGTCAGCTTCTAACCTCTATTCACGCCGCCTTGGCCAGTGACCGTGCACCGCGGTACCATGACTACGCCTGAGTGAAGCTTTTGAAATGTGTCCGGACTTGATGCCCTTTGTGGTTGGCTCTCTCAGGTGTCGATCATCCCACGTGGAAAGGGCCTCGGTTATGCCCAATATCTGCCCAAGGAGCAGTATCTCTACACAAAGGAGCAGCTTCTGGACCGCATGTGCATGACCCTCGGAGGACGTGTCTCCGAGGAGATCTTCTTCGGCAGAATCACGACGGGGGCTCAGGATGACCTCAGGAAGGTCACGCAGAGCGCTTATGCTCAGGTGGGGCGAGCGTGGGCGGACATCCTGAAGAGCCGACGTCACCGCTCGGGCTCGGTGCCGAGAACTGCGTGCCGCATACGAGTCTGTGTTTTTGGGTTATGCCCTCAGATCGTGCAATTCGGGATGAACGAGAAGGTGGGCCAGGTCTCCTTTGACCTCCCGCGGCAGGGGGAGATGGTGCTAGAGAAGCCTTACAGTGAGGCCACCGCTCGCCTGATCGACACGGAGGTGCGTCAGCTCATCAACACGGCCTACCAGCGCACCCAAACCCTGTTGAATGAGAAGAAGGCCGAGGTGGAGAAGGTAGGGCGTGTCAGAAAGTCTCCTTCAGCTTTAGGGGTGGGATCCTGGGGAACCCAGACCACCTTTATTATATAAAAAATATGTCCATTGGCTGAAATGATCATACAGACCCAGTGAACTCAAAAACAGGTAGTTTGTAAAAATAACCCTTTCCCAGTCCATGTTATGAATGTGTCATATACGACCCACTGGACTGTTCATGCTGTTCTAACTTGTTAATTTCACCTATGAAATCCATCCATCCATCCATTTTCCAAATCCTACTGGGTCGCGGGGGTCCGGACCTATCTCGGAAGCAATGGGCACGAGGCAGGGAACAACCCTGGATGGGGGGCCAGCCCATCGCAGGGCACACTCACA
>JABFEA020000108.1:1510086-1524751 GCA_019775915.2 Cyphomyrus plagiostoma | reverse complement strand
CCCCCCCCCCCCCCCCCCCCCCCCCCCCCCCCCCCCCCCCCCCCCCCCCCCCCCCCCCCAAGTCTACTGGGTTTCTGACTGGCTTGTTCCTCTCACGCAGTGCATTCCTGTGGTGAGCGTCTGGTTCCTTTACTAGAACCTGTGAGCAGAGAGCCCAGCTGGTGTGTTGTGGACACATTTCGGTTTATTATGACTGTCCTCACCTGGAATATAGTGGAGAGGTCAGCAGCTTTGGGTGTGTGTAGGACTTCCTGCCAAAGGTGGGGGATGCAGAGGGATTCCAGTATGAGCAAGAGAGTGAAAGTCACATTTGATGTAGAAGAACAAAAGCACTTCTGCCCACTTACTGACGCTGCTTCTGTGAAGTGGATGTGAGGCGAAATTCTGGAATTAAATTCTTGGCTTTGATTTAAAGAAAATGTGTTCAGTTGAAGATGGTTCAATTATTGGCTGTACAGGCAATATGTAAATTAATGAAGCTATAAAGGGATTCTGACGCCAAAGAAAATCTGGATGAGATTTTAATTAAACGCAGCCTGTTTAGCTGGCGTTGGGCAGAAAAATACCAGACTTTATTACTGCATTAGTCAACATAACCAGGATAAGCTGCAGATCGTCTTGTATGACGGAGCATCTTCAGCGTGTTTGTAGTGTACGTGTTCAGTGCTCAGCGCTGTTCCTGTGTTTCAATGCCAAATCACACTCTTTGCTTTTGTGGAGACTGTCGGATTTCTGTAACATCTCCTGTTTATGGTAATGCTTCAAAGAATCTGTTAGGCCAAACTTGCCCAGATTTCCTACTCACTCTTATCCATTGAGAGAAGGGCTATGATGTTTTAAGGGGGGAGGGAGGGGAGAGAAATGTTAGTGTCATTGATGAACGTTTCAGTGTTTTCCTTAGATTTGTGCATCTTCTCTATGAAATAAACTCACTGACAGGATTCTTGGTTTTTTTTGGAATGTAATTGTTTCAGTAATGAGGGCCTTCCAAGGAGATGGTTTCAGTGCTGTGTAGAACATGAACAATATGCGTGAATGTGTCTGTCCTACTGTGTTCACTGCTGTTCTGAGGCAGTGCACACAAAGTTAAAGTGTGGTGTAAATGCACACCCTTTGCAGTGTGCCCAATTGTGCATTGAAATTTGGTTTGATTTCAGTCTAGCTGATGAAGCGTTCACATACAAACTGTTCAAAGTACAGTGGTACCTCAGTTCTCAAACTTATAACTTGAATTTCTTGAAAGTCAAGTCAACCAATTTGAGAAAAAAAATACTTAACTCAGTCTGAATCTCAAGTCGAACAGTGAATGCCAACCTAAGAACTTGTACATGCGGGGAAATGAGTGACGTGGCACATCTCTCAGCGGAAATTAAGGGTAACGCTTCAGTGTCAGCCTCACATTTGTTGTGATAGCATCATTTGTGGGTGATAGTATTTTCAAAAGAAAAAAAGGTGTCATTCTGCTGAGCTGGGACCAGGAACAGGACTCAAGCGATCGGGAAACTGTTTAATTGAGAACAGGCGGAACAACACAATGACCAGACTGGAGAATCAAAACTGAAATGCAGATGATATACAGAGTACTAATGGCAACAACCAGAAACAGCTGATCACATGGGGCTCCCACACGATGTTAACGAGGGGGTGTGGCACACAGCAGGACCGGACGATCGGGGCAGGACAGGGGTAATGTTGGGATAAGATCTTTATCGTTCTGGAAGCCATTAAGAAAAAAATGCTTGTTTTATCCTGTTCATTTTGTGTTTAAATGCTAAAAAAAATCCATTATTTCTTATGGTGAAAACTTGATCAGAACACTTTTTAGGATTCAAACCGGAGTTCTGAATGGATTAAGTTAGAGTTCTGAGATACCACTGTACTTCCTGCAGGGTTAATGCTGTTTCACTCACACCCTCTCAGCACAACAACGCAGAGTCCATTCGCGGTCGAATTAGGGGATTGGTGTGATGACCAGTACATTCCCATATACTGATGAAATGGGGGCACATCACAAGCATAGAAGTGTTACTACAGACTGGCTCAGCTACCAGTTTGGTTTCCACAGATCTGCTTTGCAGCAGAGTTAAAGTATGAGGCATTGTTTTGGCTTAATTTGGTGTTGCCACAACTTAAAGGACTGGAGTGGTAAAAAAAAAAAAAAAAAGATTTGGTTATATAGTTTACCTAAATTTTACTAATAACCCACAATAGAATAACTCAGTGCAAAAAAGAAATCCTACATTGTGAAGCCCTATGCTGAGTAAGGGCCATTGGTAGTGATCAGTGTGCAAGACAGATCCAACTTAATTTCTGCTTTATTACACAATCAGCTGACATTTAAAGTTAAAATCAGAGGTTGCAAGTGTGGGTTTTTAAAATAGTTCACACAGTGATACTTGCAGACTCAACTAAACCACTCCACTACAAGTCTCAACCAAGAAGCTTTGGCCGTTACACTAAACCATTGGAAGAGCCAGTGAAGCACATCCAGCCGGGGGTCAGTCATGCTCAAAGTACTGCAACACAGAGGACGAGCCACACAGGAGGAGATGGCCCACCCCACCGGCCAGCCGGGCCAGGAAGCAGAGCGTGCATCTGCGAAGAGAACAAGTTGAGCATCAGAGCCACATCAAAACCATGCCGTTCTAGAAGATGATTAGCAGAAAGATCAGCAACTCACACAAACAGATGTTTGGCTCTTGTACACTGAAGGTCATAAGAAACAGTATAGGCATCATATAGCCTGGCTTCTATGTTCAGGCACCCAATGACATCCTTGGGGTGCAGTTTGTACAGGTCAAAGGTCACCTTGGCTATTCCATTTCTCTTCAGTGTTTCTACAGACATATCCTATGAAGGATAATAATCAGAAGAGCAGTCCAGATAAAAGGCAAGCGTACACCTACATGCATGGAGCAAAAGCCATGCCAGAGCACATACAAGCACTCTGGAAAATGGGTCACCTTGATGTGGCTCCATGTCTGTCCCTTTTCCAGCACCATGATCTCTGCATCGTCAGGCAAAGACTGGAAGAAGTGCTCCGTGTCGATGACACTGCCGTCCTCTTCTAGGGCCAGGGTCAGGAACTGGCAGGTGAGCAGCAGAGCGGCCCTCACCTGGAGTGCAAGCAGATTTTTTCTGGTAGCCAAACCACAGGACCGAGTAGGAACCCAAACGCACAGGTGTGAAGCCACTTCCTGCCACAATGCACAGCCCACATACAAACTGCTATGAGAATGCATGAGCTCAGCCTCTTATTACCACAGGCCATGCAGTCAGGAGTGACCAAAAGCACAAACCCAGCCGTATAGCCTATTCGTTTAGCATAACCAGAGTCACACAGCTAGGGGTTAGGGTTACTGCAAACTGCTGGTATGACCAAGAAAGCAGAGGTCCATACCTTATGGACCAGATCATCCAAGGAGGTTGCAGTCACAGCCCGTCTTTGTGCCCGATCATACGTACAAACCCTGAAGGGCCGTGGTGGCAAGAGCGAGAGCTGGTGGGTGAGGAACACACTGACCAGCGACATTCTCCTGCAAGGGAGCAGCCAGTCTACTCAGATCATTTGGAGACCCGACAGAATCTCTTGCACCACAACAGTACTATTTAAAGCAAACACACAGATTCCATTCATTTATGGATATTGCCCTAATCTCAGTTATGAGAACTTTAACCGAACATAAAGTCAGTCAGCATTCGCAAAATTTTTTTTTAAAAAAATATTGATGAAGTCGCGTCCTCCGCTGCAAGGCACAAAGGTAAAAGGCTTGAAAATACAGCCAAAGAAGGGTTTATAAGATTATGGGGGAGGGGACACCCACCTAGCCACAAAGTGTGGAACCAAAGCTTTGGCGTACTCCATAACAAAATAAACGCACTTTAATAACTTAAGAACACTTAAAATATATATATGTATATATATTATCGGGACCAACCTAAAGGCTCACGGAAGACAACAGACGGGGAAGTCCGCGAAATGGCATTTTAATAGCAAAGCAGATTGGCTATTCCTGCAAAGCAATATGCGATGATTGATACCATCAAGCAAATTACGCAAACTAATGCGAAGGTAAGCATGCTCCACTGAAGAGCAGTGTACGTGAAGCTGACCGGAGTTACCCTAACAAAATTAATGCATTATCTATTTTAATTAGCAGTGAATTCTCTAGGTAAAAATTGACCTGACGCTGCCCCCGTGTTCAAAATGGAAAAATACAATTTTTACAGCCGAGGACCCCGAAGACTCACGGATGATCAGCCTCCTAATCGTCAACGGGAGGAGTTTCGGCTGCGTGTGTAATTAAAGCTGTTAATGTAATCGCTTGTAAAATAAACTCTGATTTAGTCAAGAGCCTAATTTCAATGAATCATTTTCCTATCAGATTCAATGCTAATAACGATTGAAAGTGCAGTTTTAATTTTAACGTTAATCAAGAAATCCATTCTAGGAGCTTAGTGTCAAGACCTCGAATGACAGGCATAAATCGGAGTTCATATTTTTACTAGCCCGATGTACTACAGCCCAAAACTAGGGCCGTAACTGTGACCGAACCTTGCACAGAGCCGTAATCAGCTGTTTTGTTCTGATGAATGCACTTGATAGACTGCGCTTCTCACCTTATTTAACACTATAATTACCCTTTTAAATGATTTTGAAACCAGCACCAACTTTATTAAATGCTCTTTATTTCAAAAGTGCTTATTGTTTAGCGTAAGCCATATGGAAATGCATTTCATGGATGATAATGACAATTTGCGTAGAACGAGGGTCATATCAACAGATCAGAGGTGAAAAATCAGAGCAGTTTTGCGCGCCAAGCCATCTTTGGTCCGGGGACACTCTTCTATGGCACCACCCCCACTTTCTCGGCGATCCAGCGTCGGTAGTAGGTAACATTGGCAAAAATTGAAGGTTTTTCACCACAGCCGTCTGCTTGGTTCACAATACCCAGCTGTACCCAGGGCACATTTTTATTCCTGGTTGTGGAGCTGCAAATCAGAGGACCTCCTGAGTCTCCCTGAATGCAGACATCGCATGAATTACCAAAACAGGCCTTCAGGGGGCAGCGTTAAGTCACATTCTTTTCAAATATTAGATACCTCAGAGTATGTGTTTGAATAAAGAGCAACGAATTGAAATCATATTGAGGGCCAATTCGGGAAATATGTTTCCAACAAAATGGCAGTTATATAAAGCATATTATATAAATAAAAATCTTTTTTTTTTTTTTGGCTAAAAACGTGTATTTCTCCTATGTATGGAAACTTATGGGACACCCTGTAGTGGTATAATTACTGCTATTGTAATACCACTAACTTACTGGTGTTATGAGTACTACCATTTCCACAAGTTGAGTAATAGTGGTAAACATATTTCTGTGACAGCTTCAGTGTTTTCTAATACAACTAAGGTTTCTTTAAAAACTTTTTCAAAAGGAATATGAAATAGAAAAATCTTACTTTTCTTCTGAAATTGTTGTAAATTTTCTCTAGTGTATTGCTTCCATGCAAATAAGTTAAAAATATGATTGATAACTGCTTTATTTTTTAATTGACTGAAAATGACACTTACCGTGGTAGGAATAGTATAAGGAACTCAATCAAACAGGGCTCTATTATTCTATATGTGCAATGCTGTGCACATTTTTTTATGTTTGATTCATACAAAAGGTCTCACTTGGAAATATAGCACAACTCATTGTGAGTTTGTGGTTTCAACTCTGTTTACTGATCACTGTTTGTATATGTATTAAGCATTGTAACAAGCAGGAATTTGATTGGTTGAGTTGTGATTCTCCATTGAGGTGACACTGTGGTGACCAGTTTCCATCCTCTGTTGTAGGTGTTGTAAGTATCATTAGACATATGCAATGTGCAGTGAATTTGATCTCTTACCTGACAAGTTCCAGATAATATTTGGTTTTGGGTTTTTCCAAGCCCAGCACAGAGAATGCTGTCATCAAAAACAGTCAGAGAATCTGTGTAACTTTCTTTGCATTTATGCCTCTTGACAGTGGGGACTGCCAACTCCTGTAGCATTCCTGGTTTTTTCAGTGGAAATGCAGTAGGTGGGAACAGCACTGATTTGTGGAGGAATTTAGACACAAGGGGCAAATTACCATGCTATGAACAGGGCTGATGTCTAGGTGCCATCTTTTGAGTCCATACTAAATTAACAACCCCCCCCCCCCATATTGAATAGTAGCATACACCATCCTAGACAAAGTGAAATAGGGTGTTTGCCAGGGGGTGTCGGTAGTGAAGCTTGCCTGAGGTGCCACATACTGTAAGCTTCAACTGGGACTGGTGATGGACGTGAGTAAAGTGATCAACAGCAATGACCCTGATTGTTGACAACTTTTTGAAATGTAGCCTGAATATACTCACCACCCTGCTTTGTGTTGCCCCAGCCAGCAACATAGCACTCAATGTCGGAGGAGAAAACATCAGAGGCTTTGGAGAGGCTGACTGGCTGGACATCTTTCACAGGCTGAGAGAGTCTGAGGAGGGCGATGTCGTTCCTCTGTATGCCGTGAGCATACGCCTCATGTTGAATGAAGTATTTCACTTCCCTTTTATTGCTGGGGTCATCTCTCTTATATATACCAACATGCACCCGGATTAGTTTTGCATCAAGGCACCTAAAACACCCACATCACAGAGGCACAGTACATTTCAAATATGTAATGATTTCTATATTGGAAAGACATTGAAAAAGAGCATAATGCCACACATTGCTTCAGCAGTCCACTTCCAGCTGGTGGTCACCATTGAAGCATCTCCTTCACTTACTGGACACAATGTGCTGCAGTCATAACCCACTGGTGATGAATGAGAGTGCCTCCACATTTAAAGTTAGCTTTGGTGTCTCCAGCATTCTGTGGGTTCTGGTCTTTTACAGAAATGGCAACCATCCAAGGCCAACGATACTGGTGTGCCTTGTGTCCTCCTGCAATGTCACTTTTCAGCTGATCTCCAACAGATACTGAGAAGAGATGTTTGGGTTTAAGAAACGGCACATTACGCTCCGACTGGAGGATCGTGGTACTGAATTGCTACTCTTAAATGGATTTGGTTGTTTAACGAATCTCCTTACCTTGATACAACCCAAAAATTAGGAGCAATTTAAATGCTGTCATCTTCAACCTTTCCAAAATCAGGTGGGTAAAACTGACAAAAAAACAACAAACTAGCTAAAGGGAAACAGAAATGATAGACAAAATGAGAGAGCTTAGTGTGAATAATTTAAAGCATGTAATAAAACATTTTACAGTATAATAATAATAATAATAATAATAATAATAAACATGTGATTGACCTTCTATCTGAATACAAAAATAATTGAAACCTTAATATTTATTAAGATATGTTCATGGGTTTTATATATAATTAGTTCACCTACTAAGAGCAAATTACTAATAATACAACATTTTTTATGCAAATGAATTAATACCCATTTTTGTTTAAATCACTATCAGTGGAATCTATAATCACTATAATCAGGAAACAAAAGATTTTGCCTACCTCACGACCATGTTCTAAAATTTGACAGAGGGGGCGACCTTTAAATAATGACCTGTCAACAAACGGTGGGAAGATGTGTGGTGTTTACAAGAACCTGGTCTTGCTGAGGTTTTGAAGTGACGAATTCAAATTGCGGGGAAAAGTCAGACAGGAAACCGCAACAATGAGAGCGATAATGCTCTCTGTCACATCCAAAGACCACGATGCATCTGCATGAAAAACTGAAGAAATTAATCTGCATCAGCCCTAAGTACTGGAGAGGAGAGATGATACATTTGTGGACGATTCGATTCTATGCTCCCCATTACGTGAACAGTGAGAACAAGTCAAGTCACAGGAGGTAGACATTGTCACGTTGGGTTTCTTAATTATGGATTTCCATTTGTGGCAAAAATATGTCTACTTGCATATGGGGTCTACAAGTATGTTCACACTAGGGAAGCCAGAAAACTCAATGAGAAGCGTAATGAGCTGTATTACAGCATACCATCTAGCCATGATGTCAATGTAATAAGTGATGGGAGATGGTGCAATTCGACCTCTAGGTGGCGTTTATTTCACCTGTGCCAGTTACTGCTCACCGTACCCATTGCCCTGCTTATTCCTAACCTGCACGGTGGGCGCACACACGCACACGCACACACACACACACACACACACACACACATACACACACACACACACACACACAATCTATATACCACATTTAACATCATACATGACAGTATGATCCAGCACAAGACATTACAATATGTGGGAATTACTAAGGACTATGTAGTTTGCCAGCAGTCCAATATGCCGAGCTGCTCCACAATACCTCCAGGACTACACTGCCCCCCACCCTTTACCCCCCCCCCCCACCCTTAGGAGGTTAACCGTCCCAGAACCCCCACAAAGTCCTGTAAGTGCCCTGGACAGCAGCAAGTCCTTTGCGGCTGTGGGCCCCCGAGTCCCCTACCATCCCGAACAGTCCTTGCTACCGAGGTACTCACCAGTGATCCTGGCTTTGACTGGGCTAGGGGCTGGTACAGTGCCAAGCGGTCATGGTACAGCACGACAGTTATGTGGTGCTCCGGCATTTGCACCCTATACACCACGTCAGAGATTCGTTCCAGGACCTCCCGAGGGCCCCTCCACTGGCTGTCGAGCTTGGGTAACCGCCCCTTCCTTCTGATGGGGCCGTATATCCAAACAGAGTCCCTGGGTTGGAAGGCCTGTCACTGGCAGCGGACGTCACACGGCCTCTCCTGTCTGGGGGAGGCCGTGCATTGAGGGTCCCTGGCCAACTCGTGCACAATGCAGACACACTCCTGGGGATTGCGCAGGCAGTCCAGTGGCGATGTCGATGGCAACTCCGACTTAGGGGGTGAGCCAAACACCAGCTCCACTGGAGCCCGTAGCTCGCGGGCAAACGTCAAGGCAGCGGGGGTGCAGCCGGCATTCTTATGTACCGCTGCGTGATACGCCCACAGTCTTCAGCAGTTTAGTGGCAATGGTGGTGGCGCTCTGATCGGGAACTGCATATGCGTCGGGCCACTTCGTATAGTAGTCCATAGCCGCGAGTGCATAGGAGCTCCTGACCTTGGTGCTCGGATCCAACAGTGAGCTGGATCAGCAAGGTCGATCATCCCCAAGTGCAGTGCCAAGTGCCAGATGTAGTAGTATAATGCACACCACCACTGGAACCTGGAGCAGTGGAAACGTGTTCTGTTGAGTGACAAATCATGATTCTCTGTCTGGCAATCTGATGGATGAGTCTGGATTTGGCAGATGCCAGGAGAACATTACCTGCCTGCCTGTATTATGCCAACTGTAAAGTTTGGTGGAGGAGGGATAATGGTATGGGGATGTTTTTCAGGGGTTGCGCTAGGCCCCCTAGTTCCAGGGAACTCTTAATGCCTCAGCATACCAAGACATTTTGGATAATTCTATGCTTCCAACCTTGTGGGAACAGTTTGAGGAAGGCCCTTTACTGTTCCAGCATGACTGTGCCCCAGAGCACAAAGCAAGGTCCATAAAGACATGGTTGGGTGAGTTTGGTGTGGAAGAACTTGACTGGCCGGCACAGAACCCTGACCTCAAACTCAATGAACACCTTTGTGAAATTGCGAGCCAGGCCTTCATGTCCAACATCACTGCCTGACCTCAGAAATGGGCAAAGATTCCCACAGACACACTCCAAAATCTTGTGGAAAGCCTTCCCAGAAGAGTGGGAGCTGTTATAGTTGCAAAAGTGGGACCAACTCCATACTGATGTATATGGATTTAGAATGGGACGTCATAAAATTTCTCAGTTAACAGAGTCAAATAACTTTGTCTTTATTTTGTTTTTCACTCATTTAAAGAAAGGCGCAAACGCAGTTCTTTTAGCGATTGTCGCCAGGAGTTTCTGTCCAGCAGATGGCAGTGTTACGCTAATAATGAGCTTTTTTTTGCTAGAGAGTCTAGTGTGCCTGCCCTTGCCTTGTTCCTCAGTCAGTAATTGTATGTGCTACACTGATGAAGGTGTACTCAAAAAAGTAAGAAAATAGTATCAAACAAGAAGAAAGCACACAAATTAACCATTTTCTTTTTTAGTGAGGCAAAATAGTGAAATACTGCCCATTTTTTCTGCGAGAGTTAAAACAAACACATTTGCAAGGCCCAACATTAATAATGAGTGACTAAGGAATTAAATAAACCATAAAACAATTTTCATTCGTAATTTCAATTTTGATTTATATTTTTTTTTAGATACAAGACGTATAAATTGACAGGTAGCTTGTACTCCGGTACCTTAAGCAGCCAATGATGTTTCTGAGGTCTGTGTACATCGTATGCATGGGCTGTACTAGTGAACCCACCAGACATCAGGAACAACGGCTCGGTGGAGTTACAAGATACAATGAATATGAACGGCTACAGTGGGCATGAGGAGAGGTAGAGTCCTGGATGGAATCGACTGGCCATTGCTGTAGATTAAGTTCAGCTCTTTCCTTCTACTGATCACTAACTCCCACAATGCCTCATTCTGCCATGGACGCACACACACCCATGCAGTTATCATCATCATCGTGTTATTGTTGAGGGATGTGAAACCATTTCAGCGTAAGGGGCTGCTTGTCTGGTTTTGCTACAAAGAGAGTGAAACAGGAAGCCCAAAAATTGATGTGAGCTTTACTAAGAACTATGTTTCGCACCAGTCCAATATGCCATGCTGCTCCACAGTACCTCCAGCACTACACTGCAATGTCCTGCAAGTGCCCTGGGCAGCAGCAAGTCCCCTTGATGTGAGCTTTTCATGGCTGTCATATATCACTCCTGTTTTGGCAGTACAGTATAATCATATAAAATTTACTATATATTGGCCACAGATAATTTCCAGTATCAAGTTTAATGGTATTTTAAAGACATTTTTTGGGGTACACATCAACATAGAGGGTTTTCCTGTGTCTTCATGGTCATTCAGGTTGAGGAATGACGGTTTCCACACCCTAAGTGTGCGGTGATGGCAAACTAAACAGGGGCCTCTCACTCATCATGACAGACAGTAGCTGAACTGTGCCGAAGAGGGACTCGTCCCTGGAGCGTCACAGTCGTCACATCAGCGGCTCCTCCTGGGATACCGATGGCTGTCCCGCTACTACCCATGACGGAAGATGTGAGTAAGGAGGAATCTGACAGGTGGTGTGATTCAAGAGCATCATTCCGGGTGATTCGTTGGGACAGTCGGGCAAAGGGTGTCAGGGAAGGCCCTGACGTGTTGTAGGTTCTGTCCAGAGAGAGAACGAAAGCTACACAAAACCAGGACGACTGGCTGACGGTTGAATGTCGTGATGTATCTCCTTCTCTGATATGGCATTTACTTGTACCTCGGTATTCACTAGAAGCTCAGCCTACCTGCACTTACTCCCAGTCGACTCATTGACTGCACAAATTCACTATTTGCCTAACTTGTACATAACTTTGGGCAAAAGCATCTGCTAAACAAAAATAAATATAATGTAAATGTAAGTGACGTGCTTTCAGGGCCGGCGAGCCAGCTGCTGGAGGCTTAGGGGTTCTGGTGTGGAGACGTGGGCTGCGATCTTGTAAATGGGAATCCCGAAGGTAACCTGTCCAGTTTTGTCAGCCCTCTAGACAAAAGGATTTGAGGAGACAAAAATTAGCAATTGCAGAAATGGCTGGCAACAATTATTAGCAAAAAATAAAGACACAAGTGCTACCAACCTGAGGATCTTGATTAGAGTAACAATTCCATGGTAATTTCAGTACTTTTAATTGCCTTGTTTAATTTGTAAAGGTAGATACATTACTCGTTACTGCTAAAAATAGTGGAATTACAGTAAGTCATTACTTTGTAATGCATTACTACAATGTTACTGCCAGAACTATGCTAATAGCCCAAGGAGCTTGATTTGAGTGACAAGCCCATGTAAATTTCAGTACTTTGACTTGCCTTTTTTAATTTGAAAAGGTACTTAAATTACTCTTGGAATTACAGTAGAACGTTACTTTGTAATGCATTACTGCTGACACTATTCTTGTTATTTGGCTAATAGTCAGTAGCACACAACTGATCACGTATGTGTGTGTGTNNNATACACCTGCCCTTACCTTATTCCTCAGTCAGTCATTGTAAGTGCTGCATTACATTTGCTCCTTTAGATGTTACTCGCTTGTTCCCTGTGTTTTTTCTTGTGTTTTTCTTTTTCCTGCCTTAGTTTTGACCCCTTATGGTCTCCTTGTTTCTTTAGCTAGACCCCTTTGTTTGTACCAAGCCACACTATTAACCATTCCTTCCAGCATATTAAACCATAATATAACTTCATGGGTTTAAATCCCAGTGAGCACACACAACCTATAACCCGTCCCTCTACTGAAAGCCATTTTGGATAAAAGAATCAGGTAGATTAGTTAATATTCATTCTTAGCTTTTAAGAATTTACCCAGTGAGCTTGCATCTAAAATCAAACCTTCCTAGGGCTTTCATAAGTGACATTTACTCGAGTTAACATACAGTGATGTCATCTTTGGTTCGTAGTGTAATTACCTACAGTTCTCTCCTTATAAGGCTAACTCTGCATGCTATTAGTTGGCTCTTATCGACGCGCTTGCCATGACAACTGGGATGGAGTCACAGAGGAAGGTGAGACTGATCCTAGGTCAGTGGGTTGCTGCTGAAGCCTGGCTGCTGAGTCAGCGCCATGATTCGGCGGCTCGTCCTCTTGAGAGCCATGACTAAGCCCGCCGTAAGCATTGTAAAAGGCAGCGGAGGTGCTTCCCGTCAGTCAGGGCCGCCTCACTCCGGCTGGAGTGGAGCTTCACAGCTGGCAGAAGCCTCAGGGCTCTCTCTAGTCGGTAGGTTACTCACCGCCCTGCCCAGGATCCCCATAAAAAGGCATCAGCTCCTCCCAAAGCTAGTGGATCAAAACAAAACAAAGAATATGACGTCTGCTTGCTGTTACTCTTTCTGTGAACATCTAAGCAGGACTCATGACCGTGGAGCGTCCTGGCACACACTAAAGGGCCTTGAATCCTTTCATGATGTCTTATATCGTTAAATGAGCAATATATGCTGTAAAGCAGGGTTCTGGCCGTGTTTTCAGTTCTCCCAGGTAGTTGTTTAATAATTACTGATTCTGATTGGTCAGAGACTTCACACTTGACTGACAGGTAAAGGAAGGCTGGAAAACCAGCAGTGCTCAGACCTGGAGGACCATGATTTGAATAATAGGGCTGTAAAGTATAAGCTGTAATACCCCATGTTTGTTTTTGGCTTAAATGGTCTTTTATTAGAGACAGGCTACATTCAAGGTTTTAGGCCAGTGTCGGACCATTCCATGTTTGGATGCGGCCGGCATGCACACACACACACACACACACACACACACAATAGTGGTCAAGCTTTTAGCTGGCTGTGATCAGACTCCAACCAGACCCCTTGGCCACACCCAGCTGGACTTCATGGTTAGGCATAACACTCGGACCATCTATAAGCCTCATCCTTTGCAGCGTGTACCTGTGTCACACACTCAGATTTTGGCTATTCAGCTCAGTCCAGAGCCCCAGTTTTCCACACAGCCAAATTTCCCATGGTCCTCTGTGAAGGTGGGAAACAAGATCCTTTTTGCTGGCCAATAAAACCTTAGGGTTACGCAGGATATGGGAAATGAGGAGTCTGACACCAGCCCGTGGCCTCCTTCCCTGGCAGCGGCCCACTCTGGTGACACAAAGCTGCCCTCCACCTCCTCCTGTCCTCTGTGGATTACACAGCGGCGGGAGAGAGGTTGGCCCCCAGAGGTCACGGAGGGGTGAGTCCATGTCGACTCACCTCAGTCAGCTTCTCAGACTGGGGGAGCAAGACCCTGACATAAACACAGCTGCAAATTTATTACAGCAACAAAACCATGATTAACACAGGATATGGAGCCATACCAGAAAACATGCACGTGATTTATTTTCAGCCACGTCAAGCGATTTCCTCATGTCTGATTGGGAGCCGTTAGCATGCCAGGCTGCATCGCAAGCTCCATGTGCATCAGCCATGCATCTCATGCTGAAAAACTGGTGCACAGTGGACAGGCTGAGCAGAATCAGGACTTACAAACCATGCTTATTATTCCCGTGTATTTTCTATTGTGCTTCCTTGCATTTGATTTCAGCTCATGCTTCCAATTTGAGGTATTTATGTAACTCTAGTCATACTGCAATATCCATGTTTTTTTCCTGTGGATTTAGCAGGGAGTAAAGTAAATGGCCACAATGCTCTTCTGTTTTATAGGATGCGTGTGCGTGTGTGTGTGTGTGTGTGTGTGTGTGTGTGTGTGTGCGTATCCCCGACTCTCTTCAGATCTCCCCATTAAAGAGCAGCAGCTGCAGTGGGCATGGCGGCTGGCCGGCTGACGGATGAGCTAACGCTAGCGGCGGGGTGCCGCATGAGGTCAATGCTCTGCGTCACGCTCCCCGTACGTCGGCGTTGCCTAACAGTGCCACGGCTCATGAAAGCTAATGAAGACGGCTCTCTAAAATAATCCTTCACCTCAGCGGCGGGGCTGCCCGGAGTGTGGTGCTTGATGAATCAGCACGGTGGGGGGGGGGGGGGGAGGCTGACGGCGTTGCAAGGCTGGTGGCAGCAGAGCTGGGCCCGGACCTGGGC
>JABFEA020000108.1:1499378-1510076 GCA_019775915.2 Cyphomyrus plagiostoma | reverse complement strand
TGTCTCTCGACTCCTCGCCCGTGCTTTTGCCTCTCCGTCCCTCATTGTCTCCAACCCCCCGCCGCCCTCGGCCCCCGCCGCGGTTCCCGCCGGCGGGGGGGGGGGGGGGCCCCCCCCCCTGAAGGCGATGCGAGGCTGCTGGCAGCAGAGCTGGGCACTCTCCTGTGCGCCACGTGGCACATGTGCCACTTGCTCCAGCCGGGCTGCCGGATTTTTGTCAGACCGGCTTTAAGAGCAAAAAAAATCAACAACCCTTTGGAGCCTCGGCCAATGAACACCTCCGTGATTGGCGGGTGATGTCATGCTCACAGTGACGGAGGCAAGAGGCAAAGTATGACTCACCAGAGGGGGTGTGGGGGGGGGGGGTGACGGCATAGAACGACGCAAAGTTATGGAGAGAGAGGGATCCCGAGCGTGGCTGTCTGATTCACTCAGAGAGCAGGGAGTCTCTCCTCAACAGCTCAACAACTCCCCCACCAGCCAGGACACAGCGCAGCCCACAGATAGAGGGAGGCGGTCAGACACGAGCTGTCGATGACAGATCAAACGTGTTCAGACATTTCTATTTCTGGCGGTGATTTAAGGATGCCTCTGCTTTGCTTTTCTGTGAATGTTCCTTCTATCTTTTTCACTCTGTACTTCTGTGTGGTTCCCAGGCGTGTGACACCCCCCCCTCATAACTCGCACACACCTCGCCATAAATTTATATGTCTTCTCTGTCAGCAGAAGTTTACTTAAGGCACACAATATTCAAACAGTACTCACTCAGTATTCAAACTGTACTCTCTCAATACTCAAACTATCTGTCACACACACTGTTCAAACTCTAATTCCCAGATGCTAAGTCAAGATGAAATTTTAAAAAGTGTAATTAAAAACAGGGCAAAGAGCCACCATGTGCTTGTGTGTTTCTTTGCAAGTGTAACACTCACACACACACTTAATGTTTGTTTAGGTATATGTGTGTATGTGCTTGTGTGTGTACATACCTGTGTATATGTGTGTATATACGTGCGTATATGTGTGTACGTGTCTCTGTGTGTATGTATGTCTGTATGTATATCTGTGTATGTGTGCGTATCTGTGTATGTATTTGTGTGTGTGTGTGTGTATCTGTATATGTGTGCATGTATATCTGTGTATATGTGCATATCTGTATGTGTATTTGTGTGTGCGTGTATCTGTCTGTGAGTATCTGTGTGTGTGTGTATTTGTGTGTGCGTTTATCTGTGTGTGTGTGTGTGTGTATCTATGGGTGTGTGTATCTGTGTGTATTTCCGGGTGTATCTATGTTTCTGTGTGTATATCTGTGTGCGTGCATTTGTGTGTGTGTGTGTGTGTGTGTGTGTGTATGTGTATGTCTATGTATCTATCTGTGTACGTGTGTATCTGCATGTGTGTGTCTGTATGTGTGTATCTGTTTGTGTATCTGTGTGTCTATTTGTGTGTGGGTGTGTATCTGTGTTTGTGTATCTGTGTATGTATTTGTGTGTGTGTGTATCTGTCTGTGAGTATCAGTGTGTGTATTTGCATATGTGTGCATGTATATCTGTGTGTGTGTGGGTGTGTATCTGTGTGTGTATGTGTGTGTGTCTGTGTATCTGTGTGTGTATGTACCTTTGTCTGCTCGCCCTGTATTCATCACAGACTAATGGTTGTGATGCAGCCTTGCCACTTCACACAGTTACACAGATGTCCATCAGCACCTGAGAATCACGGTGAGTCACGATCAAATTCAACACTCACACGCACTTAATGTTTCACATATAGCATCTACCTTTATACTGAGTATTAATTGTATCTTTAGTAATAGCTTTATAATTCCACATGCGCATATGGTCAACGTTTCAAGTTTCACCACAGGAATGACCCAGGAAGCTACAAATGAAGCCTAGGATAGTAAAGTTTACAGACCAACACCTTAAAGATATTGTTGTCTTTCATAGCCTGTTCTGAAACCCAATTTGTAAAGATGTGGAATTTTTATGTTATAGCTAATAGCATTAGATGTAACAACATGTATGTCCCTGCAGCATTTAAATTTATGCAGTAAACTGAGACAGAATGTAATTCAGACCATGTGATCGACCGTGATTGATCGAGATAGTTGGGATCCTGCCTGGAATGCTATCAGGAGCCATTGACCTTGGCTTAGTGTTGCTTCTGGAATTTTCTCCCCAGGGGATACTAGTTGAGGACCTCTGGCCTAAAACAATAATGGCTATTCTCACTGACCTCTCTTTCGCCTCAAAGTCTGGGAATGATACTCATTCACAGAGGCAGTTGAAAATGTAGTGGTCAGACAGCCTACGGGGCTGACTTTTCTTTGAAGATTTCAAAGGAAGGTTTGTCATTTTCTCCACTGCCCACAATCTCTTTACTGAGATTTCATCACTCAACTTTCCATGGTGGACTCAGAAGCTCATTCTCCTTTAGTCATCTGTGAATAGCCCAGGCTTCACCCTGTCTGCTTCCTGCCAGTGGTAATACCCTTTGTTCTGTCGCACGTCTGGCCCAGATGGGAGAGTGATGCATCGGCATGAGGGCGTGGCCACGACAGGCGGCCGGCGTCACGGAGCACATGGCTAAACGTTAGTGTCCATCAGTGGAAGAGCAGGAGGGGGAGAGCGGGAGACGGAGACCACTGAGGAGTGCTTCCTATGAGCACGCAGCGGAGATGCGGGCGCTGAGGGGGCGTGTGCAAACGTGTGTTTGCGGTTTGTGGTTGATCACATCAGACCTACTCTAGCAGTGCTGGACGCCTCCCGCCTCTTGTCTACAATGCAGTGCTGGACGCCTCCCGCCTCATGTCTACAATGCAGTGCTGGACGCCTCCCGCCTCATGTCTACAAAGCAGTGCTGGATGCCTCCCGCCTCTTGTCTACAATGCAGTGCTGGATGCCTCCAGCTTCATGTCTACAAAGCAGTGCTGTACGCCTCCCGCCTCTTGTCTACAATGCAGTGCTGGACGCCTCCCGCCTCATGTCTACAATGCAGTGCTGTCCCTGTCACTGTCCCTTCTCCTCACTGCATGTCACTGGCACACCTTCTCACTGCAAGTCACTCCCTCTTCTCCTCACTGCCTCTTCTTCTTATTGCAGGTCACCTCATCTTCTGAGTGCACTCGTTTCATCCCCTATCGTCACACTTTCATACCTTCACTCACCACATTTCTTTCCATCTTCAGAACTTCAAAGAGACCACTATGTCAGCGAGAAAACGTAAATGTCTCCGTCTATTTCTTCAGTAAGCTTTCAGCAGAAGCTAATGGAACATTGCAGCCTGGTGGTGTGTGCAAACCACTACTTCACTAAGGCCAGATGGTTTGTACTCTTTTCTCTGTTTCTGTAGTGGATGACTTTATCACCATTTTACATTCAAATTATGAAGTTCTGAAGAAATACAACGATATTGCATAATGTGTCTCGGGGTTAACTCTCCATAGGCACAGTTACTATGAATGCTCTTGAGTAAAGAAACAAACACACACACTTCAGTTTAAAGGCATCTCAAGGTCAGTAGTATGTTGATTGTGGAACAGTTTATTACTTAACATACGGGCTAGTGAAATGCATAGAGAAGAAAAGTCATCCATGCCTCATCATGCCTCAGCTCTGAAGTGGATAGAGCATCATGGAAATGCTGGAAGCTTTACTGTAAAGAGGCCCGCTCTGCTCCCGGTGACGTCTGTGCAACAAGGCTGAGGTTACCCACAGTCCTTTTAGAAATGTTAAACTCTGGCTTCCTCTGTGCTTCTGTGTCATGGTACAGTCACTCACCTTAATCGATTCATCTTCACCGTGCGTCGCGTGGGCAGAGTATGAGTGGGAGGCCACTGTCCATCTTACACACTCAGACATGATTCTGATGGATCCAGCCGCTGAGCGACGTCACTGTCAGGAGGCTCCGGGGACACGACTTGTTCCCAAGCCTCCTGAATATGTGCTAACTGGGAAGCGGTAACATCTGTGTGGTATCCTGGCAACATGTCTCACCAGCATCCTCTCCCAGCACAAGAATACCATACAGCCCACAGCAGAGGTGATCTTGCTCCTCTGGAGAGCCAGCTGACTGAAACAGGAACTGTTGGGGCTTTTCTTACATCACTAAATGCTTCTACTCAGGTACTTTGATGGTGGGTTAATGAGGGCATCTTGATGGCTTTAAACCCACAACCAGCTTGGTGATAAACTAATATGATAAACTTTCTTAGAGGAAAAAGTGACTGGTGCTGGCATGGAAATGAGATTGGAGGAGATGCTGATGCATCAGTCGTCATCTGAAATGAAACTCATTTGACCCAGAGTCAACCCTAATATAGAAATGAACATGTGAATGATTTCATAAGAGCTCACTGATAAAATGATCTGGACAGGTTTCCCCCATCAGTAATCTTGTGCATGAATGGGTCGCACCTTCCATGATTTCACACATGGATGAGTTGTGCCTTCTGTGATCTCACACATGGATGGGCCACGCCTTCTGTGATCTCACACATGGATGGGTCGTGCCTTCTGTGATCTCACACATGGATGGGTCATGGCTTCTGTGATTTCACACATGGATGGGTCATGCCTTCTGTGATCTTGCACACTGATGGGTCCCACCTTCAGGAAACTCACACACAGACGGATCTGACTTTCTGTGATCTCGCACCTGGATGGGTCTTTCCTCCTGTAATCTCACACACAGATGAGTCCCGCCTTCCGTGATGGCACACATGGATGGGTCCCATTTTCCATAAACTCACACATGGACGAGTGTTGCCTTATGTGCCTCAATGACACAGATGGTAAATGGTAAATGGACTGCATTTATATAGCGCTTTTCTACTCTTCCGAGTACTCAAAGCGCTTTACAATACATGCCTCACATTCACCCATCCATACACAAAGAAATGTTGTTGAAGATGGTGGTGCAGAAGGCAGTGCTATCGTTCGGCAACCAGAGGGTTGCCGGTTTGAGCCCCGCTTTCTCTTGACCCCATCAAAGTGTCCTTGAGCAAGATGCTGAAACCCAAATTGCTCCCGGTGTGCAGGTTGGCACCTTGCATGGCAGCCTTCTCCACCGGTGTGTGAATGTGTGTATGGAGGGGTGAATGTGAGGCATGTATAGTAAAGCGCTTTGAGTACTCGGAAGAGTAGAAAAGCGCTATATAAATGCAGTCCATTTACCATTTTATGTGATCTCGCACCTGGATGAGTCCCTCTTTCTTTGAATTCAGACATGGATGTTTCCTGTCTTAAGTAAATACACATGGACGGATCTCACCTTCTCTGATCTCACACCTTAACGGGTCCATCCTTCTGTAAACTGACACAGAAACGTCTCGCCTTCTGTGATCTCGAACCTAGATCACACAAGGGTCCTGCCTTCCATGATCACACTCATGGACGGTCCCCCGTCTTCCGTGATCTTACCTACGGATGGATCCCACCTTCTGTAAAGTCACACATGGACAGGTCCTGCCTTTCATAAACTCACACATGGATGAGAACCTCCTTCTGTGATTTCATACATGTACGTTTCTCACCTCCCATGATCTTACACATCCATCCATCATGATTTCACGCATGTATGGTTTCAGCAATCCATGATCTCAGACATGAACAGGTCCCACCTTCCATGATCTAAGAGATTGACGGGTACCTCCTTACATGATCTCACACATGGACAGGTCTTACTTTCCATGATCTCATACACAAATGGATCCCGCCTTCCGTAAACTCACACACGGACGGTTCCTGCCTTCTGTGATCTCAGACATGTACAGGTCACACCTTCCATAAACCAACACATGGACGGGTCTCAGCTTCTGTGATCTCGTACCTGGACAGGTCCCTTGTGTAAACTCACAGATGGATGGGTCCCACCTTCAGTGATGTCATGCAAGGATGGGTCCCACATTCTGTAAACTCAAACCTTTTGTGATCACAGACGGGTCTCCCCATTTGTGACCTCACACATGAATGGGTCCCGCCTTCCATGATCTCTCACACAGATAGGTCCTCCTGTAATCTCACATATGGACATGTTTTGTTCTGTAAATAACTTTTTAAACATTATTTTTGCTTTTGAAGCACCTGTGCTTGCCTCTGGGTTCAGCTGTGAAATGTCCTGCCAATAACTCGAAAGTCCTGCTGAACATCAGATGGAAATATTTACGCAGGACAGCTGGGCCTCCCCATGCCTGCAGAGAAATAAAGGGCCGCTTCTCTTTTGCTTGCATGATGCAGATTATGGCTTTGCCTCTTATGTTTTAGGTAGAGACAGCATTCATGGTCAATGTCACAATATCATTCAAAGGCGGAAGGAGTAAAAGCTGTTACATAGAAAGCAGAAATTCCTGAAAATTTCTCTAAAAATGAAGGGAAATCAGACAGAAAAAGAGACCCATTCAGCATTCTGATTGTGTGCCAGACCAAGGAAAGACACAGCTTGCGCTGTATTGCCACAGGAGGGAGCCATACCACAAGAAGGAGCCATTGAACAGACCTATGGTGGACGTCCATGTATAACAGTGGCTGCCTTGAGGAGCATTAAATTGGTATCTACTGCACACATTAGTGCATGTAAGCGAGCGCATGGTGCCATGTGCCTCTGAAGGACGGACAGATGTGCACTGTGAGATTTCCACAGAAACTAAAAATGGAAGGTGATGCGAATGATTTCCACACTGCAGCCACATCATCACAGTGATCGGGAAACCCGTACGTGTGTTTACATACACAGAGGGAGCCGGGAAAATTACGCAACGTGTGCATTCAACACCAAGCTAAACTACCACTATGACAAACCATATCTACACCCCATTCTATATCAGGAAGGATTTAAGTAATATAAACACTCATAAACACACAGATTTTCCATGGTAGTGACATCAGCCATCCTTCTAAAGTAATACACGTCGTGTGGCATTAGTGTGTGTTGCAATAATGACCACAAATTGGACACACACAGACGTAAATGACAGACACTACACAAACACACTTGTAGGCTGGAACCCATGCCGAGTGAATGTTCTCTTACTGAGACCTTAGACTTCAAGAAACTGCTTCATTGCTCCCAGCTCAGTCAGTATCCTTCAGTATCCTCGGTCGTGGTCAGTAAAGCTCCACCAGGTAAATGTGTGTCTCTGATGAACTCCAGGATCCCCCTAGTATCCTTGGCTGACCTGGCAAAAGCGTTGTGCTATATTTTTGTAATTTATACTATATACAAACACACATACACACACACACACACACACATACGCACACACACTTCTGCTTTCTTTCTCGTCGATGTCACGAGCGTCTGTAACTGTGAATCCCAGGAATCCGCTCGCCTTTGAAGTTTCTTTGAAATGCGTCGTTCTAGTGCTTAATGGAAATTCTGTGAGTAGCAAAAATGAATCACATGTGAGCCTAGACACACGCACATATGACACACACAATGAGGAAAAGTACACCTTTACAAAAATACCAAGACAACAGCAGAACACATTGGCCAAAATGAACATGAACACTTAGAAAACCCTGTGATATGTGCAGTATAAGTTTGCTTGAAATCGCTACAGTCCACCTGTAGAACCCCTGATGAGCATTATGTTGATTCTTATATTAGAAAAGAAAGAGTCATGTTAATTTGTCTCTAAGCATAAATTTATGATGCAAATTGGGCACAGTCCTTGTATTGTATGGGTTTTGAAGTGTTGGATCAACAGAGATACAGACAGTGATCCAATACATGGACTGAGTATGGTGTGATACAGAGGGAAAAAAAACACAAATGTCTGGAGTTAATGGATTAAAAAAAAAAAAACTTGAAACGAAGTGTTTGAAATTAGTACTGGATACGCATTCGCCGATACGTCGGGTGACAAAAAAGGGAAGAAGGAGGAGGAGGGAGGAGGGAAGGAGATATAATTACAGTGAGAGAGAAAGAGAGAGAGAGAGAGCGCAGTTACCCTGCCCACTTCTACACAGCCATTCAACTCCGGCAGACAGAATCTCCGTGAGTCTCCACAGCACTGCACGTCCACAGGCACCAGGCGGGCCGGCCACTCATCACACCAACTTCGCGGGGACAGCAGCCCAGCGCTGCTCCTCTCCAGAGCCAGCAGACCTCCTGCCCTCTCGCTCCGTGCGTCTCCTCTCAGCCAGGGATTGTACTTTTTCCTCCGAAGTTACGCGTCCGTTCTGCCAAACTTTTTTCAAACTCTCATACACACACGCGCGCGCACACGCACTTGCACGCACGTGAGCTGGTGTCCAGCTCTCCCCGGTGTGTGAACACAGACACGCCGCAGCCTCTTTGTCCTTCTGCCCGCAGGGGGGGTGGGGTGGGGGGAGAAGCGTGTGTGTCTCTGAGCTCTTAAGCGCCGTTTCACCGGCTGCCGGCTGCGTCCAGGATGTCTTCGCTGGTGCTGCTCACGGGATTGTTGCTCCTGCTCTGTGGGTTCCTGGCCGGGGGGGGCTCTCCCACTCCCACTGGGGTCGCTGCAGGGCCGGCACCGGCTAAGGGGACTGATCAGCTGTCGCCCCTGGCCACCGACTGCCCGTCCTGTGCGTTGGCACGGATGGCGAGGGAGGGGGCGACGTCGGGTCAGCAGGACATGGTGGAGGCGGTGAAGCGGCACATCCTCAGCATGCTGCACCTGAGCGCGCGGCCCAACATCACGCAGCCGGTGCCCCGCGCCGCCCTGCTCAACGCCATCAAGAAGCTGCACGTGGGGCGCGTGGGCGCCGACGGCAGCGTGCAGATCCAGGACGAGGGCCAGAGCCGCGCCGAGATGGACGAGCTGGCCGAGCTCACCTCCGAGATCATCACCTTCGCCGAGGCAGGTGAGCTCTGCAGATGCGCGTCCACATCCCCCTTTGTGTGTGTGCGGGTCTAGCCCTCTCAGGTAGGTTTGTAAACCTACTTCTTTGAAGGGGCGCCCCCTGTTGGGTGGGGAGGGGTGCTGTGCGCTGCTTAATTAAGAGCACCTGCAGATATCAGGGGCTTAAGGAGACCTGTTGACTTAAAAAGAGAAAAGCAGCTGAATCAGTCAGGCAGCGCCCCCCCGCACCCCCCCCAGCATCTGGTTACCTCCTGCTGCTCAAAAGAATCGCACCGTAATCATGTGTAAAGACCCGCTGCCCTGGGCTGCGGCCCCGTGTAGGGCTTTTGTAAGTGTGATCGTGGGGGCTGCCCCACCACCGGCTTCTGTAAAGGCTCCCGCTGCCGGGGTTAGGGTGGGGGGGCTATCCGGTGCAGGGTCACGTAACCCCGTCCGCGGGGGCACTCTCCCAGCATAACATGCTGTCCACGTGCTTCCAGCAGAGCGTGGTCAAGGTTCGAACCACCTGCCCCCTCCCCCATTGGCTCTCCGTTGGTCAGGGGTCCGGGTAACAGTGGTTGGCGACTTTACCGGTACTGACAGAGTTACAGGGGAGTGATGCTGACTGGCTTCACTGCGACTGGTTTTAACACCAGCTGAGAAGTTCAGCATGAAGCAACAGAGGAGGGTTTGGAGCGGGGGGGGGAAATGGGGAGGGGGTCATGGAGCTGGAAGGCAGCCGCAGAGTTACAGCACTGGGAGAGCGAGTAACTAAATAAACAGCACCTAAAGGAATGCAGGCGAGCATCAGCCCGGGGGGGGGCATCGCATTCAGCCGGGAGGGCTCCAGGAGGCGGACAATCACAGCCAAGGGTTTGACACCCCAAGGCTGCGGGGGACCAGCGCCAGGAGCCACGTGGTGAGCAAAGCCCATCCCCTGAGCCACGGGACCCACTCCCTGTTAGTGGAGCAGGGAAGCGGGAGACGGAGGTCCCCCGAGCAGCTGGAGATGCCGACTCCCTTAACCCCCCCCCGGGACCAGGCTTCCCCCATATTTACCCACGCCAGGATCGACTTTCCCCTCCACACGAGAGCCGCGCAAACGGCAGCGTGCGCTGCTGGGACAGCCGGCCGCCCCCGCTCCCTATCCCTCCGGGCAGGAAGCACGCTAATCGCTCCTGTCTGCCCAAGTGCCTGTCGTCTTTCAGGCTCTGGGAGCTCTTCAAGTTGAAAGTGAAATATGAACGACCTTCCTGTCCTCAGGTGCTCTGCAGATACTCATTTAAATAAAGTTAGACGCTTCTTACTGTACATGTTACTGTACGCCGGGCTGCCAAGGTTTATTCCCGTAACGTTCATTGTTCGTCATTTTCCCGACACCGTAGTGCATTTTTTAACACACGGCTGGCATATTAGCCTTGAAGTGCAGGCTGCTGCAGTGCTGTTTATTTGGCTCTGGTTGCTGTGCCTGAGGGGTCCGGTCCAGTTTATAGGGCAATGTAATGGCATAGAAGAACCGTGTAAAGAGTATCTTTGTGCCAAAGAAACTCCAGCCTATGTGCAGCCTGCTGGGATAAGGATCCATCGAAGATGTGTGAAGCTGAGGGTGTTACCGGGAGCTGAGGAGAATTGGGTCCAGTCCGAATCACAGGACTGGCACCAGTGTGGAATGGCACCATTCAGCCAAATGTCATATCTGGGGACTGTCTGATGGCGGGGGTCCTTGTGATGGATGTTCTGAATAGATACGCCCATCAGACAGCTGCTAGTAGCGCTCTGGTCACATGTCCGCTGGGCTCCCTTCCCTGGGATTTTCTAAGCCGCCTCACTAAACGGACCAATAAGGCCGTGCTTTTTTGGGGTGGGGGGGGGGGGGGGGGGGGGGGAGGTCCGGC
>JABFEA020000108.1:1480015-1495109 GCA_019775915.2 Cyphomyrus plagiostoma | reverse complement strand
CCCCCCCCCCCCCCCCCCCCCCCCCCCCCCCCCCCCCCCCCCCCCCCCCCCCCCCCCCCCCCCCCCCCCCGTGACCCCGCAGTACCACGATAGAGCTGAAATGGTGCCTGAAAACCAGCGTACATCTATGCAACATGTCAAGTATTACATGTCATTCCTGTTCATTCATTTCGGAATTGTTTACCTGCTTAAAAGGAAGACTTTTTGATACTTTTTTGGAAGTACTTGTTACCAGTTTTAATTGTTGAGAGATACTTGAAAGAATTAATTTGTCCAGCTGCTGGAGCCAAACACTTCTCTACACAATAATAATTATTATGTCTATTATTATTATTATTATTATTATTATTATTATTATTATTATTATTATTATTATTATGTTTGTAAGTTCTATTATCGTATTTTGTTTTCAGACGTTCTAAACGTTGATAATTTGCACTAAACCAACATCCTGACCAGTTTTTTGATCGAGAGGGAATTGGATTCTTGGATTGGATTAAAGGTCCACATTTCACAGCTAGTGAACGTAATAAGCAGAGAAGAAAAGCAAACATTAATCAGAGCCGCCGTTCGTAATACATCTTTAAATATGTCCTCTTAATGCACCAAAGATGTCGAGGGACCATCACCAGTCATTAGTGTGAAGTCTCCACAGCGTTCCATCAACTGTTCTATCAGAGTTCGGAACGTTCCGATACTGCTGTCAATCCGCTCACAGGACAGGACCCACATCTTGACAGCGACTGAACACTCAGAACACGCGCGCTTAAGGGGGCAGGAGGGAATCGCTGATTCGTTTAGGAATTTCGGAACCGGGATGGAAGGAGTCAGGGGAGTGCTCTCCTCTCCTCCTATCATTCCGCGCCCCCCACCCCGTGAAATACATTCGCTGTGAGACGTTTTTAATGCTGCACCACCCCCACCCCCCTGCTCCCCTCGATGTCATATTTAAACGGTCTTTTGGAGTTGAGATGTCCTTGATGGTGACGCTACTCCCGACTTTAATCTTGTACAAAACCTGGAAAAGAGACAACGGAACAACATGGTTGTGTTTTATTTTCTTTTTATTCTGCGTTTCTCACTGCAGAAGAAACGCCACCGGTGACCGTATATGAACTGAGACTGAAAAAAAGGGTTATTCTGTATATACAGAGATTCTGATACGTTACATTGCTGTGTTGTACAAAGCAGATCTGTGCTTGTGGCTGTGTTTTTTATCTAATTTATTTTACAGTATTTTTGCTTCATTAAAGCTCATGGGTTGTACACTAGAATTTGAATCATCAGTGTGTGATTTCTTGAGCTCGTGTGGCCCCTGAAGGTTACGTCCAGCATCCAGGAGTGATTCCCATGTCACTCCCACACTTTATCCATTTTATTTGGCTTCGTTCATTTAGTCCTGGACAGAGACCACATACAGGTATTAAGCATTAAGAGTTTAACATGTAAAACGGCATAAAATTGGAAGCAGGCTCTGTGCAGCTTTCACACTGGGAGAACAGTGGTTGAATGCTTGATGGGTATGAAAGCAGCTCAGCTGAGAAGATCTCCCGGAGTTAAGCAGATCAACATGGGTCCATGTGGCAGGAGCCACCTGTTTCTGTTTGGCAACTTCAAACAGGCAGACACCATGCTAGGTAGCAGCACCATGTCATTCACCAGGCATCTTAGATAGTCCATCCATCCATCCATCCATCCATCCATCCATTGATGGTCAAAGTTGATATTGCATCATGTGGGGGGGGTAGGCGTGGTGATGTTTTTGACAGGTTTGCTAAGTGAGCACCCCCTTGGAAGATGCCACCCTGGCCAATTGCCCATCTTGCCCTTGCCAGGATCTGCCACTCCATCCATCCATCCATCCATTCTTGTGGACTGCTTATCCAGGACAGGGTTGTGTTGGCCGGAAGTAGAGGGGCACACAGCACATGTAAAGCTGCCTGGCTGCTACAGTATGCCCCCTGCACCTCAGAAATTAACACCTCATTTTCGTATTGTGAACGAGCCCTGGGAATCCAGTCAGGGACCAAGCGTGCCACATCACGCGCTTTGAAGATACCAGTCCTGACTCTTGAGGGTATTTTTAGGGTACAGCCTGGGCCTCATAAGCAAATACTGTCAGACAGAATAATGTGACCCAGCACCCAAAACAGCAAAATGCATCAGCAGTCAGGAATGTTTGGCTGGTTGAAGGAAATATTAACATTTCTGGTGCTACGTGCACTTTGGCTTTATGGTAATGAAAGGTTTAAGTTACATTTTAAGTGCTGGGATTTTCCGCTTATAAAACATAACTTTGCGAGTTTCGTGACTGATTCCACATGGCAGGAGCAGCGTGGCTTTGACGTGGGTATGGCAGCGTCTCTGTGCGTGATGCTCTTGTGGTTCGGTCTGTTTGTGGCTGATGTGTTGTCCTGTTTAATTTATTGTACCGCCCTTTTCATGAGTAATATCACGTATGTTTATTTATGGGCCCTTGTGGTTTCATATATACACTAGGGAACGTGGGGGTGTGCCCATGTGACCTGTAGAGGGATTCCCCCCCACCGCTTTTCTTTCGGGAGCAACCAGTAGGGTGAGCTGCATATGTTTGTCAGTATTTGTTATCTGCTGGGCCATCAGTTGCTGATGACCATTCCCAGGTATGTCAGACGTCTCTAATCTACAGAGGCGCAGAGGATTGTGGGCCACACTGTGACATCACACCTCAAAGCAGGGCTGCCTCAGCTTGCCGTGTCAGGAGTTTGCCCATGTTTGTGAGGGCGATCTGCCACAGCCCAAAGCCCTGTAGCTCCAATTTTCATAGAGAATCCTTTAAAATCACCAGTTAGCAAAAAAAGTAACATGAAAAATACTATCAGTGAATTTGATTACAGAAGGAACTGCAAAGTACCTCCCACAAGATATGTATAAGAGGGCCATCTCTCTCTGAGAAGTCCTAACCACATGCAGGCTCACTTTGTCCAATCAAACACAGACCTGATAGGAATTCCACTACCAGCACAGATGGATGTAAAATGTGACATTTGATACTATTAGTATTGCAGGGCCGATCATTTCAGACTGAATGTGACAAATGTTCAGTCAAAAATGAGCTCAATGCTCAGGAATCGGCACCTGCATTGAGGTGTTTCGTTTACACTATTTGTCTGGTGATGCAACTGCATTCAAAGTATAGAAGTTTCTGCCCAAGGCGAATTTCTGACCACAGACCAATGGAAACTCAAAAAACAAATTAATTTTTGGGTTATTGCTAATTCATAATGATGAAACAGATGAAGTCTCTCAATGCTAAATCAGTTCAAAGCTAACCAGAGAGGTCCAAGGTTAAGCGCCCTCTGGGGTTACTGACTGATACATGCATCATACTTGTTTCCAGGGGCAACAACCATGCAGAAAAATGAGAGAACAAGTTATCTTGAAGGCAGCATCAACAAAGCGAGAGCAAAGCAGTGCTTCACCACACGGCCGGACCACAAGGCTGACTGCCAGAAAGTGACATTGAGGCTTAGCAGGAACCAAAACATAGGTCTGAACATCTCCCGACAAGGGCACTCCATGAAAAGGCCTGCAGGCCAGCAGCCCCGAACAACCACCAGGACATGAGGAGGACCTCATGATGCTTTAGGAATCCACACTCATTCAGAGAACCAAGGAGACACAGAGAAACACAGCAGTGCCTGTGAATTTATCCCTTCATTGGCGTAATCACTCTCTCAAAGGCCACTACCTGTAAGTTCACAGGGGACCTGTAGGGGGCGACACAATGCTGACCTACATGATACCATTACAAGCAGGATATTCCCAACTCCCAGTTGACCAGTAGTCCACAGGGCACAGGACCCTCATAGGGAAAAATAGTCTCAAAAAAGCAAGTCTGGCTTAGACAGAGCTCACCCTCAGGCCCTGACACTCATAGTCATGCAGAGCAAGCTCCATTTTAACTCATATGTGTATTGAAGGCTGTTCAGTGTTAATTTAGCAAATCGAGACCTACTCCCCTTCATATTAAACCACTTAATTGTTTAATTCATGCAGCCAGTACAGTTCGGCAAGCCGTAAACAGTGAGTCAGTTCAGACATGTCTGGAAACATTCAAACATTTTTAGCGTCTGCGTGGGTTATTGTTTTATTTAATGTTCTATTGCATTTAAGACTCGGAGGTGGGGGGAAAAAAAAGTCAAAATCCCCCGTTACGTGGGAAATTCATTATTCATTCGTTTATTGAGAAGATGCTGGTATATTTAGACAGTGCTTATTTGAGAGTGCGCTACGCGTGAGCATCCACTTTACACACCATTAGAGTGCGTAAACTGGAAGGCAACACGTCGTATTACGCTTTTGTGAAAGGCTCCCGGGATTACGCCGTTGGTCTTTAACAATCCAAAGGTGGAAAGTTCTGGTCCAGAAAGCACAAATCCAGACCAAGATTTCGTTTTAACCAACCAATAAAGAATCACAGTCACTGGGAACTCAACTGGTTGGTTGAAACAAAATATTGGTCTGGATTTCAACTTTCTGGACCTGAACTTTCCACCTCTAATGTAATCAGAGCCTCCAGCCTTATCTCTCTCTCCGTGCACATTTCTCAGATGAGGACCTTGCACATATCGACTTTCCAACAGTGTGACACAATCCCGCCACGCAGAGGAGCCGGCCCTGAACTCAACACGTCCACCAGTGTTTGCCGAGAGACACTGCCATCGCAACTCTGCCCTACTCCCTCCTAAGTGCTATCGAGGCTGCTCTCAGAAACCGCCCCATGACTTACCTACAAAACGACAGAGGAGAAAAACACAGCCAAGCCATCAGATTCCCAAATTTTATAACTGTATGCTTCGTAATAAACCTAACAGCACAGTGACATATTTGAAGTCCTGCGCAAACAGAAGCAGAAACTTGCCCCCCACATTGAAGCTGTAGCATGTAGCTTATTGTTATGAGACTGCACATTACGTCCAACTGGACGAAAGTTACAAAATCAATCAAAATAACTAGTTTTTATTCCTAATTATACGCTCCTGTAGCTGGGACTTATTAATTATGCACATATTAATGGAATGGCACCAAAATAAACCAATCGCGTGATGAAATTCTCAAGAGACAACATCAAAGTATATTCGATGTTGTATATAGCAAGAAAAATCAGAGAATGACATACTGATTACATATTGTCTGTTTTGTTCACAGTTTTTGTTTATTCCACCCAGGAACAAGCAAGAATTCCAACACATTGTATTTAAAATGACTTTTTGTACGGCAGTGAGATGTATCCACACCATATGGTTTCTGCCTGCTCTGTTCCTACTTGTGTTTAGAGGTATTTTTTTGTGTTTGGAAAGAGCGGGTAGGAAATAAGATTTCTTACTTTGGCAAGTTATTGTGAACAAATGTGCTCTGTCATTGCTTAAAAGAAGAATTACAATAAAAAATAAAGGCTCCCTCTACTGATGCAGGGCTACTTCACCGTATAAGCTTCTCTGAAGCACATATCATATTAGCGAGACATGGCCCCACAGACACAGAGCAAACACCCCACAACACATCAGGCTGACATGGACCATTTCTGTACTGCGCTCCGTTGACAGACAGCAAAAAATATGAATTTCTATGCTTATTTACTTTGCAATTCGGATCATGTTCGCAAGACAAGACACACTGCTTCATTTTATTAATGCAAACGAAGTCAAGTCAGCTCTCACAGGCCATCACAGGCTGCTCTCCCCAGCACATGGTCGTCCTGCAATTAATTCCCTTTGCATGCTAATCGAACATGTCAGCTAGACATAATAGGCAGGAGATTAGTAGAATTTCTTTACTTAATCAAACCCAGGAAAGGCTTTGATAGCACGATTTTGCAATCAAATGCACAAAAAGTGAAGCAGCACAAATACATTCCTGCTCCAAGTAACTTTCCGAAGTGACAGAACGGATGGGAAGCACATGGAACGCAGAATCTCGGAGGACACGCTACTCTCATTAAAAGCATGTCAGTGCCAGTGGAATATCACGTAAATAAATCCTTACACTTAGGCACTGTGAGACTGATAACCAGCTGATCTTGCCTGGGACTCACTGTGACCTCACACAGCAGCTCTGTGGTCTAGTCCGTGCTGAAGTGTAAGACAGGCATGCAAAGGTAAAGCTGTCCTGTCAGGTGGATCCAGGCTGTATCAGTCATCAGAGATGGATCATGCAAATCTTTTTTTCCCCGTTGCATTTATTGACCAGTCAGAGAGTTATTGGAATCACTGTACATGCAGTAGGAGTGTTTTTTGTTTTGTTTGTTTTTTTTTTGGGGGGGGGGGTGGGAATTCAGAGGCGGCCATGTACAATGAGATGTCATGAAAGCGAATTCCAGAAGGGCGGCGTTTTGAGCCCCAGATGTGTTCTGGAGTTACCAGGTCGCTGACATCCATTTTTCCAGCACATGGGATTATTACCATACTCCAAAAAAGCGACATTCTGCCAGAATTCCCTGACACTGGGGGAAAAGGGCTGCCATGTTTATACCTGTACTGGGCGTCTACTAGACAATAAATTACATAAAGATAGAGCCTGTAGCTACAGGCACAATGACCTCAATCTCTGTGTATGTTTAACATGCAATTTCATAACAAGCTATCTTGGGCATACTGTACTTGCCATTTGCAAATATTTGTTTCATTCTTTAAAGGTTAATTTTACTCATAAAGTGAGAGAAAGTCAGGTGGCTACAGCAAACAGAATCACATGATACAGGTACTTGGCACCAATTAGCTTGGCACCAATCAGAGTCAGACCAGACCTGATGGGGCCAATATGACCCAAAGCTAAACAGAAATCAAGGGAAAAGCAAACAAATTTGCAGATGACACTTTGAGGAACAAATAAGTGAATAACCATGTGGACGTTATGGGTTTCAAGACCAGCGTGGATGCTGGGGTCTGGGTCACTTGTGGGAAACCAACACAGTACAACAACATATACAAACTGCTCAGAATGAGGAACACATGGAACCAATTAGGATGGATAATCAGGGTCACCTGACTCTCCTTCCAGAAGGGCTGGCAGGCAGTTTGCTCTAACAAAGATGCATCTGTGTATCCATGAAAAATGAAAAGTAATCATGCACGCTCTTGGCTGTTTGCCGTTATTTTCTTGAATGTTTCATTACTTTATGCATGTAATCCTTCAGTGGTTTATGCATGATCTTATACATTTATGCTCTCTTCTGTGATTTTTGCAGTCCTCTTATGTGAATATGTATTTTAATGCATAGAAAAGCATGTCCCATTCACCCGACGTCGCTCTGCATGCAGAATAACGCTGCAAGAGATCAGGAGGTCCTTCCAACCGAGGACCAAATCCCAGAGTAAACAGAGGTCGTTTCAGGAAAAGTGATGTGACTTGTATCTAACATTGCAGGACGCCATGTGATGTGACTTGTCCCTTAACATTGCTGGACATGTAACATTGTGCTTCTCTGCAGTCAAACTGCCCAGCCGGTAAGCTCCATTATCACATCTGACAGCTGCACAATGAGCTTCTTTTCCCTCAGATGTAACTGAAACACGGCATGGTAGGAGGCTGAGGCTAGGAGCACAGGAGTGATTCCAAGGGTGTCTAGCTCCCTCTCCGAGCCTCTGCACACCTTCTCCATCTCCACAAACATCCAGTTTCAGTTCCTCACTTTGTGCCTTGCATGCAAATACTTGATTAGTGCTGATTAGTGTATGATTCGGATTTGCAGTAAAGATAGTCAGAATCGTGGTATGTTGAGAAACCATCGATATGCCGTACCTGTTCTAGGTCCTGGCTGCTGCAAACCAGGGCCCACAGGCTTTAGGGATCTAATCAAGCACCTCTATAATCTGTGGGAAGTTCGTGTTTGTTGACATGAGCGAAATGTTTCTCTGTTTAGCAGGGTTTCAACTCTGCTGTTAGAGCTTCACATGATGACCCGGTTCCCATAGCAAGGAAATGTGGCATAACCCAGGTGAGCCATGTTTCCAGTGAGAGGCACCAGGCAGTCTTCCCGTCATGGTTGATATGGAATCCGCTTCTCCGACAGCCTGACCCGTGTGATCGTAGTCTGGGCCATGCCAGCATGGGGAACATATGGCTGGGTGACATTCTACCTCGTCGGAGGAGGAGCACCAATCAAACACCTGTCCCCCTGAATGTCCCCTGTGAAGCCCGCCGCGCTATCGGATGAATCTGATATCTGCATTGTAAGCTTTTGGGCTATCCCCCCCCAAAGAGCCGACAATGTGCTGTCGTAAGACTGACCCCTGGGCTGACGGTGACTTTATGTGAGGAACCTCCTGGGAACTTCACATCAGAAAGAATTATTTCAAGGCTGCCAAAGGTTTAATCTGACACACAGCTCCGAACATGGTGCAAATCAGCATCCCCATTGGGCCGTGGAGAGGAATCTGGCAAAACTGCTATTAATTCAGCTCCTTGGGAAAAGGGCTCGCCGTGGCGACATACAAATCCCAAACAAGGTGGTCTGTTGTTTTTCAGGGCTGAGAAGAACATATCATCTCTGTTGGCTACCAAGGATTTTGCCCAGTGACAATAGGAGTGAGAGTGACTTGGAAATCTAACACTTGCCTCTTTGTTTGTCGTGGAAAATTAGAACGACACTCAACAGACTGTACGGCTCCTCTGTTATCTTTACAAACTTTCCGTTCTCTTTCTTCTCCCGCAGTGATGTGGACTCCTTTATGGTTATGGTGTGTTGCACACGGGGCTTCTGTAAACTAATACCCCAAGAGAATACAAAAAGCACATTCAGGACAACACAGCGCCCTAAATAAACACATGTTGGCATCGAAGCAGCAGGAGTTTAATTTTCAAGTCCATTGGTGCGATGACCCAAAATGGCATAAATGAGACCACAATGTGATTATTTGCAGGGTATATTTCTGGCCTGAACATGATCACATTTAATAGCTGTGCTAAGGCAGAACTTGTGATGAAACTCTTACAAGAAGAAACCCTTTAGATCCCCAAGTCCACACACAACTACATTTTTGTGCTACTTGCTGGAGCTGGCAACAATATATAAAGCTATATTATTCACAAGTACATGCTATATTTTTAATGATAAACACATACAATCATCGCCAATAGAATAAGTCCTCACATGCCTGTAACCCAATCACAGTCTTCACTGTCT
This sequence comes from Cyphomyrus plagiostoma, assembly GCA_019775915.2. NCBI lineage: Eukaryota > Metazoa > Chordata > Actinopteri > Osteoglossiformes > Mormyridae > Cyphomyrus > Cyphomyrus plagiostoma. Next base: position 1,485,943 of record JABFEA020000108.1, on the reverse strand, counting down.
GATTTTACACATGACTTAACACACCTACATTGCACAAATCAGGTTCTGCTGGATCTCAGTGATGGCTTATGGGGCTTGATCCTGGACTGTGCTTTTACAGGGGGCTGTACCCATTCCTGGGAGAAGATTATATCCTTCAGCAGACCTTGGGATATGGACTTCACACTTAACTGGCTTACCAGGGTGATGGACGGTAACTTGGTAGATTGCAGATGTAATGGAAACACCACTTTGTGGTGAGTAGTACAATAATCCTCATCAAAACGTAAACATACAGGCTGGCTCTTTCTCATCTGCAACATGCTGATGTTTTATCATTAAAGGTCTCTACTCAACCAAATTCCAACCTCAAAGCTTTCAAAGAGAAGTAGACAAGACGAAGATTGATTATGACTGCACACCTTATTGTAAGTCCAGCTTGAAAATGATACTGTGTGTGTGATGCTTAGATGATGACCAGATGAGTGTTTGAAAGAGTTGTTAATCAAAAGGTTCAAAGAGAGCTTCACTGATGTGTTTGCAGCTACTTCTGTAAAAGCATGCAATTCCGTGTGCATGTTAAAGAAAGAGAATTTTTTAAATTTCCCATTAAGCAGTTATTTTATCCTAAAAGGATTACCAAAATATGAATATCAACATAATACCCCAGCTTTTTAAATGGAAGTAACTATGAGGCCATGAAGCTTGTCCATTCGTAGTATTTCATTACCACATTAAAAATTTGTGCATGAAAAGCCATGAACAGATCATAAGCAAAAAGTGAAAGAAAGATCAGACTCAAAATCTTAAGTGAAGATCAGATTGATGCTCTGATTGGAAATTTCATGTAGATCAGCTTCATGCTTTGGTTGGAAATGGGGTGAAGATCAGCTTCATGTGCTGGCTGGGAATGAGGGAGAAATTTACTTCACACTATGACTGGAAATGTGGTGAAGATTAGCTTCACAGTCATACTGGGAATGAGTTGAAGGTCAGTTTCACACTTTGATTGGGCATCCAGTGAAAATCAGCTTTATGCCTTGACTGGGAATGAGGTGAGGATCAGCTTCATGCTCTGGCGGGGAATGAATGGACAATCAGCTTCACAATTATAACTAGGAATGAGGTGAAGATTAGCTTCACATTCTGACTGAGATTGAAGTAGCAATCAGCTTCATGGCCTGGCTGGCAATGAGGTGATGATCAGCTTCAGTCTGTTGCTGGGAATGAGGTGAATTTCAACTTCACACTCTTATGGGGAATGAGATAAAGATCAGTTTCATGCTATGACTGGAAATGAGGTGAAAATAAGTTTCATGCTATGGGTGGAATGAAGAGATGATCAGCTTCACGTTCAGACTGGGAATGAGGTGAAGATGAGCTTCACATTCTGGCTAGGAATGAGGTTATGGTCAACAGCACACTCTGACTGGGAATGTAGTGAAGATCAGGTCAAGATCAGTTTTGCATTGTTGCTGACCATGAATGGATAATCAGCTTCACATTGTGGCTGAGAATTAGGTGAATATTAACTTTGTGTTCTAGCTGGGAACGAAGTATAAATAAGCTTGACATTGGCAGGGAATGAGGTGAAGATCAACTTCACGTTTTGATTAGGAATGAGGTGATGATCAGCTTTATGCTCTGGCTCGGAATGAGGTAAAGATAAGCTTCATAGTCTGACTGGGAATTCATTGAACATTTGCTTCAGGTTCTGGCTGGGAATGAAAGAACAAACAGCTTCACACACTGCAAATGAAGTAAAGATTAACTTCACACTCTGACTGGCAGGAGGTGAACATCAACTTGCTGCTTTGACTGGGAATGTCATGAAAATCATACTTTGCATGGGAATGAGGTGAAGACCAGCTTCATGTTTTGGCTGGGATTCAAGTGACAATAAGCTTCACACTCTTACTGGGAATGTTGTGAAGAACAGCTTCACGCTTTGGGAATGAGGTAAAGATCAGCTTTGTGTTCTGGATGGGAATGAAGTGATAATAAACTTCACATTCTGGCTGGGAATGAAAGGGCAATCATCTTCATGCTGTGGCTGGGCATCAGGGGAAGATCAACTTCACACTGCGGCTGGGAGTGAGGTGATTATCAGCTTCACACTATCTCTGAGAATGAGGTAAATATCAAGTTCACATACTGACAGGGAATTAGATGAAGATCAGTTTCACATTTTGAATGGGAATGCAGCAAGATTTGCTTCAAGCTCTGGCTGGCAATGAGTTGAAGACCAGCTACACACTCTGCCAGGAATTCACTGATTTGGAATGCAGTGAACATTATAGCTTCAAGTTTTTAATGTGAATTAGTGAAGATCAACTTCATGGTCTGGCTGGGAGCGAAGTGAAGATCAGCTTCACACTCTTAATGGGAATGAGGCGAAGATCAGTTTTGTATTTCGCTCAGAGGTGAAGATCATAAGCTGAAGATCAGCTTTATGCTCTGACTAGGAATGAGGTGAAGATCAGTATTACCTCCTGTTTGGGAATGAAGTGAAGATCAGTTTTATGCTCTGGCTGGGAATAAGGTAAAGATTATTCTGGAAATCTTTCTAAAGAAATATCCAGTCTGATTTTTAGTTTAAATATCTCTGGTTTGTGAGATATTTTATGGGAAAGAACCTGACTGTTTCACATTAAGGCATGCAGTTTCATTTTCTCATGCCTTTGTATCACATAAATGTCATAGCTGTCCAAATTATTTCAGAAACCTTTAGTGCAGAGGAGTTTCTGCAGGACCGATCCCATTCACGTTGCTCAATGGCTTGTTGACTGCAAGTTTCCATTCCCCTCCTGTTCCCTATTTTATGAACAGCAACATCTCCAAATTGCAATCCAAGACAATTTGCTAAGTTTGCAGGCATCATTAATGTATATTTACTACTTCCTAAACATACACTCTCCACCCTGGTCATTTGACCACTGGGCGCAGGTCCTTCCTGTAGCAGGACTGATGAATAATACAGATGGATTCATCTGGAAACTAAATAATGAGCATTCTCCTGCCAAACCTGCTGCCTGTGCACCAAATGTCCCCAGAAGTCCAATCGCAAAAAAAAAAACCCAGTTTCATCTCTTTTTTTAAATATTGAACATTATTTTTAAAAAAGCATCATTACAGTATATGCTGGTCTTGTAAACAGACACCTTAAAGTAAACATTTCTGTCCAGTAAGGGAGAGGAGGGCAAGGTTTCTTACATCCTGACACTTGTTCAGTGTGCAGCGGATCAGGAAGGGCGATGGTCAATAAGGGAGAGACACTGGGGACATAGGGGGCACTGGACAGATGCTAAACTCTGCAGGACAGTCTCTGCTTTGGGAAACACCCAGCCATTGCTGCTGTGGACAACGCAAACTCAGGGTGATGCAATGTTTGCAGGCTGGATGGAGGCCGGATTCCCCTCTGCTGGCTCCACTGGCCTTCGCTGATCATCCACGATGCCGACCCGTCAACCTGCCTGCTGGTTGCACTATTCTGTCATGCTCTGCTTTGGACTGGAAGGAGTACAGAAATAAAAAATGAGGACTCTGCCATCCTCAGTACCCCAGGCTACGAGAAAATGATTGATATAGCTCTGAAATGAAGGAACAAATATATTAATACCAAAGGTATACTCTTAGATGCAGGACCTGATATACTAATACCTAAGATATACTCTGAAATATATACTTTATTAATGCTTCATCAAAAATATTATTTAATCGGTGCTCTTCTCTTGTCTGTGATACTGATAAATCACTGTCTTTGAAGAGTGGCAAAGAGCAGTAGCACTGTTTTATAAACTAACAACAGCCATTTACCAAAACAGTGACTCACTCTGTCCGTGAAAATCTGAATTCATGTACATTGAATTCTGTCCCGTAGATAAGTGGCAGGCAGTTATAGCCTTTGGCTTGGGGCGCGCTTTTTGCTACCACGTATTTGTAATAACATTTCCTTTTGTTTTGGAATCCCAACAGCAAACAGTTCTTGTTCAATTGATAAACTGGTTTCTCAAGCTAATATCTGAATAGCTGGGCTTTTATTGGGGCATTTTGTGCTCTGGTTGCAAATACTGCAGCCGTCAAAAATACAGGATAATTTTTTTAAGCTTGTGTGAATTGCAAATATACTTGAGAATGGCATGATTATTAACTAATAATAAAGTCATATGATCAGAAATATAGCTAAGGTCCATACTGCTGGGGCTATGGGTGTGAATCCTGCCCACAATGCCAGTGCTGGGGGTTGGGGGTTTGAATGCCTCCCACATCACCAGGGATAGGGGATTGAATCCTGCCCACATGGCTGGAGCTGAGGGGTTTGAATTCTGCTCCCATTGTCAAGGCTGGGAGATTGACTCCTGCTCACATCACCAGGGCTGGGGGTTTAAATCCTACCCTGTGCACCAGGGCTTGGGGTTTGAATCCTGCTCACATCACCAAGGCTGGGGGGTTGGAATCCTGCCCGTAGCACCAGCGCCTGGGGTTTGAATCCCGCTCACATCACCAGGGCTATGGGTTTGAATCCTGCTAACAGCAGCAGTTCTGGGGGTTTGAATCTCGCTCACAGCACTGGCGCTGGAGGCTTGAATCCCTCTCACAGCACCAGGACTGGGGGTTTGAATCCCACTCACAGCACTGGCGCTGGGGGTTTGAATCCCTCTCACAGCACCAGGACTGGGGGTTTGAATTCCACTCACACCACCAGCGCTGGGGGTTTGAATCCCACTCACATTGCCAGGGTTGGGGATTTGAATCCTGCTCACAGCACCAGAGCTGGGGGTTTGAATCCTGCTCACATTGCCAGGGCTGGGGGTTTGAATCCTGCTCACAGCACCGAGCTGGGGGTTTAAATCCCACTTCACACTCTGACTTGGAAGAGAAAACAATGCAAAGATGAGGACAGATACAGGGAACAAGAATGGGTGAATGGGAGGAGCACTGGGCCTCAGGCAGAAATACCTGGGCCGGGGGGGGCTGCTGTCTTGGGGCTCATTCATTTCTTGCCTCTATGTTTGTCTAACCTCAGTGGCAGTGACGTAGCTGACACAGGCAACCATTGTCCGAAGCCTCTCTGACCTTAGGGTCTCTTGGGGACTGTACAAATATTTTTCTTGCAAAAACGTCAAGCTCTGACAGATTTATTGTGTCGTGAATGCTTTATATACTCTGCTGGACGTGAGGGGCTCTCTCTCCTGGTGACTTTACGGGGAGGGAAGGGAATTAAACCATGTGTACATGTTATGATTGTGATCACATTCGTTGACAGAAGATTTTCTCATCGTAAGTAAAAAAAAAATCAGAGCTACTTTGTATCTGGTGGGCGTCTCACTACAGCGGATTCCTTCTAAAACCTGCTAAACTGACTATATCAGCACTGGCAAATCCGAACCCAGGATCCCAACGTGTTAAACCACTAATTCACATCCAGTGTCTTTTTATTAAGCCAAGATATATGCTGTATTGTGACACAAAACGTGTCACATGATTCTCTGGAGCAAGAACACAAAGTGTAATACAGTAAGAAAGTATCTGTCGTTAGGACAAAATAAACATTTTTTCACATCAAATGGGGGGCAGAATGTGTGTGTCCCAGCCACGCAGACATTTACTTTGGTTATACTGTCAGATGTCAGATAAACAGCACTCCTGTGTGACCGCTCTACACTCAACTCGTACTGTCTGCCATAGATGCAAACTGTATAGTGGCTTATAAAACTGCAGGCGAATCATTAAAACCCAGACATAAATATTAATTTTTTTGCCCGCGGTTACTGCATTTCTCATTTTGTGGTATTGAATGTGATGCATATTAAGGGGAAACTTGCAGTCTGCAATTATTTGATTAATAAATGTTTAATATTGCGTATGTGCGTTGGGTTCTCATACCCATCAGGTGGGGGGATCTCTAGCGCCTTGTACGGATTGTGAATGACGGGGGGGGGGGGGGGG
>JABFEA020000108.1:1467415-1479915 GCA_019775915.2 Cyphomyrus plagiostoma | reverse complement strand
CCCGCCCCCCCCCCGCCCCCCCGCCCCCCCCCCCCCCAGGCCCCGCCCCCCCCCCCCCCCCCGCCGCCCCCGGCCCCCCGGCCGCCGCGCGCGGCCAGTGTTTTTAGGGACCTGCCCCCCAATGAATTGAATCAGAGGGTCTGTTTGATCTTTTCTTTCTGGTGTGGCATTTCTTTGATGGGTTTACAGGGGATCTGGCCAACGCACATGAATCACTCGGGACTGAAAGTAACGCCGTCATAAGGTTATTCCCTTTGGTGGCCTGGCTGGACCGGCTAAATGCTGAGGCGCCTGTCTTGTCCAATTAAAATAAACTCTGTTGCCCAGCTGCGTATGGAAATACTGTCTCAATTGCAACAAAATCATCGAATCATCACCATGTGGAGGATATTAAACTATATGACAGACTTTGGCGAGGTCTCCATTCCTGATGGATTCGATGCGATAAACTGAAGAGTTAAGGGGGTGAACTAAGTGTCACGCCAGACCTTAGAGGTTTGGTTAGACCTGACGGAGCACCTGATGGATTCCTGAACAGAAGAACAAGGACAGCAGCACTGATGAGTATGTGTGAGCAGATTCAAAGTTCCCCTGGAAAGTGCCCGAGGTATCTCTGAACCTTCTGGTGCTCGTGTGAAATCTTCAGACGTGATTGTCTGAGATCTGGATGAATGTCTCTGGGAAGCACATTTTCCTCACTGCCAGCGAGTGCCAGTGATGCAGGAAGTGTGACATAATGCCATCTCACGCAGTAAGATCCGGGATGACCGCAGGCCAGATCTGATATTGCGCCGAAGTTTGGATCACTAGCATTTTGTTTGGTGGTTTCATCAGCGTGTCCCTCACAGGGACGAGTTTAGAACATCCTAAAATAGAGTGCCTGAGGGGAAGCAAGTTTTCCTCAAGCTCCACAGATGATAGATATAATCATGACAGTCACTTACGACCTGAACAAGCTGCCAGGTCCACATGGAGAATTCATACTAACTCGACTTTTCCCGCAGCCGTGGAAAAGATACAAGTTGCTGATGAAGCTCATGGCCCCCGGATAGTAATTAATGAGGAAACGGGACAGCAGAGAGCTCTGCTTGGGAAGGGTCAGTGTTGGGCATTTCTGGTCCAGAAGCTATAAATCCAGACCAAGATTTTGTTTGTACCAACCAGTTGAGTACTCTGTGACTGTGACTCTATGCTCAACTAGTTGGTACAAACAAAATATTGGTCTGAGTTTATAGCTTCTAGACCAAAAATTCCCAACACTGGTGAAATGCTGTATCGCTACCGGTGATACTACCACCGGGCCTGAGGTGAGCATGAACCACCCGATTTTGCTGCATGATGCGGAATGCGGGCTTTGGTATTTTCAGACGGTCTTTTTGGTCTGAGGGTCTCCATTGATCATATGTGACTCATTCATGTTTTCTTGCCGTAAAAAATTCGGAAACATCCCATATTGTGATAATATAAAATCAGCAGCATGTGTGTGTGGTTAGTAAATGGAACTGGACCAGAGTTAAAGCATAAGAATGCGGCGTAATTATTTGAATGAAATGTTGAGCATTTTAATAAGTCTCCATATTCGATCCAGTCATTGAACTGAACCCATGGAAACTCCAACAAGGAAACTATCAATGCTAATGATATTCAAATGAGATGCAAAGGTTTCTGGTTTTTATGAGAATAACATAGTTATTTCTGAAGAGTTGAATCACCGAGGGGGCTTCAATGGCACAGGTTGATTAGTCTAATAAGAATTTCTTGGAAACTTATTGCCTGAGATGATTGAAACCGCTCTTCCGCTTCAGTGACGTCAATCTCCACATGAACAGGCCTGCGCTGACAGTCACTGGGGATACAGGGCAAACCATAAAAGTCAAACAATATCAAGTAATTGTGTGATAATAGCCACTGGGAGAGTTTGCGAGTGTGGGCTGAGCTGGGGGGGGATGCATTATACATATTTATTCTCGATAAAATACTGGCACTCCATGCAACTGGCAAATCCTCAGCATAGCTGCCAAAGCACAAACAAATAAGCTGTAAATAGAAAGTAAACAAACTTTCATTCACGGTGAGTGATGGTTGCTGTCCATAGCCAGCATGTAAGCAGACGTAATGATTGCACTAAAAGCCCAGCTTAGAACGGCACCGGCATTGAGACGCAGACTGGCCCAAATCGTCACCGGTCACTCATTCCTCACATCAGGAAAGGGTCTCCATCCAGAATATCCTGCCTGACACCTGAAAGCATGTTCCTGCAATGACTGTGTAGTTCCTAAGATGAACTCCTGTTGTGGGAATCTGGAGACTCTCTGAAATATGTCTCACGTAATTTGACAAATGGCCTTTGTGTTCTAGTGCGTTGTGGTCCCAGATGGCAAGTACTCAACACTGTTATAGTGTCAGAGGTGTTTCACTTCCTGTTTCTCCTTTTTAAAAACTGTAATAGCTTACTCTCTTTCTCCTGAGTATTGATATGTTTATAATAATGACGATAATCCCCAATCATTAGTCTCAGGTGTGTTGTTAGGGTCCCTTGAGGATCCCGTCATTCAGCTACGGCGGAGACGCGGAGCACAGAGCCGCCAGGGAAGCACACCTCTGTTCAGGAGATGCCTATATTTGGGAGACCTCAGCCCAGATCTGTCAGAGAGGAAGCGCGGAGTCGCCGTCGGTCACGAATCACAGACGGCGAGATGGCGGCCGCTGAAGGTCCTTCGGAAGGTGGAAGCCGACTCACACCTACTACGGGTGAGTAAGTCACAGTGCGGCACCTCCCCCTCGCGCTGGCGTGCAACACGCAAGCCACATTCATTCGGGGGGGGTAGGAAAATGCTGACTGATACCAGGTGGGCTGAGGTTTCTGTGGGGCAGAACAGCATTAAAGGGATGACCAGCCCCCCCAAGCCCCCGCACCGAAAGCAAAAGAATGGCGGCCGTGGCGCTTCCAGCAAAGAAGGTGCCCACGTGCTTAACGAGGGTCCCGGCTGGACTCAGAGCATCTGTGTCGTTAAGTCCCGGCTCAGCGGTGACGTGTGCGGCCAGCTCCTCTAATTAGTGGCTGGGTTTACATTTGCACGCCTGGGTAGCAGGTGCTTCAAAACAGAGAAGATAAACCTCAATTAAAAAGCCCGGCTTCAAACAGACACGCGATACTGGGGGGCCCGGGTTCGAGCCAAGGTTTCTTTTTAATGACCTCTGGAAATACCTTTGCTGAAATAGGTATGTTATAGGACATTTTAAAAGTAACAATTTAAAAAATACAAGCATAAAAGAACATGTCTTAGAGAATAACAATAGAAATGTCTGAAAAATTCAGGCAGTAGTTAAAAAAGAGCTGTTCACCAAATCTCATACAACTAGCACATGCCTGAAATCATGGAATATTAACACCTTCAAGTGTACATTTTAAAGATTTTTTTAATGAAGTTTCACTTCTGTGGCAAGATGGTTGCCTGACTCCCCATGAAACTTCTGGAACTGTAAACCGTTACAGTAAAGGTACAGCGGAAATCTTCTACCAGTTACCAGAGGTAAAGTATTGGCATTGTAAGCTATTACATAATTCCATTATTAGGATTAAGAGAGAACTAGCACTATTGATTTCAGACTACGTGAATAGGCCTGAAATTTAGTCGCAACCTTAAAAGGTAATGAAAGGAGCCAGTGCATGTCTCTCTGGTTCAGAATAACAGTGGTAAAAGCCCTCTGGTGTCAGCAAGCGGCAGTTAGATGTCAGGCTTTTCTTATGGGGTTTGCTCTTACACAGTGTGTGCATCATAAGTCAGCTAAACCGTCGCGTTGGACCTCCTGAAAAGCCCTATCTGGCCGCTTATCAGCAGAGCCCGATGACTGCAGACACAGAAATAATTCCCCGTCTTTGCTTCCGCCTTCCTGCCCCCCCGACCCTCCTGGAGTCCTGTTCTGGGCCACTCTGCCTGGGAGACTCTCGCAGGCATCTGGGAGAGCACTTTGACCACAGCACAGAAGTGTCTTTATTAGAGGAAGCTGCCACGGCCAGTCAGAGCTGCCTCCTAAGGCAGCCGGATCCCTGCACCGGATCCCCGAGGCCAGGTGGCAGAGCACTAGTTCTTAGGATTTTAACATCTCTGACTGGCTGACTGCAAACCTTCGAGGTCCGGTATTGCCATCACACCTGGAGTATTAAGCTTCATAGTCCTGGCATTACTTTTCTTCTTAATTACACTGCAGATCCCTTCAAACTTGTCAGTGGAAAGAAACAGGAAGAGGGAGGACAGTAAGATGCATTGTGCATGTTCAAGATGAAGTACAACATGCTTCACGGTGAGTAAGAAGCTCCCAAGGATGGTGGTACTGGAGCGTGGGGGATGGCCAGGCCGTGGGATGGCGGATTCGAGAGCAGGAGGGGGAAGGTGAGACAGACTCAGCTACGTTTCAGTGTGTGTGTGGAGAGGGTAGACTTGTCACACTTGTGGTGTGAGATAGTGTCGTGGGTGGCCTAGTCTGCTCATTAATGCAGAGAGAGGAGTGAAAATAGCGGCACACGGACAGGACCTTCTATATATACCATGCATGAATGTGTGTAAATCTGTAAGGCAATGGCGTCCGTGATCCGCCTTGGCTCGATGAGGTCTCGCGCTGCATTTCCAATGCCTGTGATTAATGAGCCACGCTGTTTTCTCAGAAGTTACTGCACTCCCAGCTCTCAATGAACGGGCCCCTTCCTCTTTCAGCCTGACGGCAATCACACGGCACCCTTTCTCCATGGCACGGGCACCCTGGCAGATTCAGGTGGTCCTGCATTTGACAGGGGCTCTTAAATATGCAGAATTATATGTCAAATTGGACCCGAGGTGACATTTTGTCACGGGGCCTGGAGTTTGTAGGTACACCCCTGACTTGCACTTCGTGGCCTGCGAGGTGACTCCAGGAAGTGCTCGGCCTCAGACCCATCAGGCCATCCTGACCCAAATCCCAAAACGAAAACCCAGTAGCGGGGCCGGAACATTCCAAGCGCGGGGACAATCGGGCTGTGTGATTGGCTGTTATTGACCACAGAGGGGCATCCTATAAAAAAAAAAAAAACGTTATTTTTTGACATGCAGTGAGGGCAGTTTCGAGAAGCAAAGAAGATGATAATGAGTTTAGCAGCCCACCTCTAAATAAGGTCACAGATTGACAATATAAAAGTGGAAATAGAGAGTAAAACATGACAGGATGAATGCTCGGTCCCTGCTTTATCGTCTGCCACTGTGGGAGAGGTTATTTCACTCTGGGTCACCGTGACACCTCTTTCCTCTGCTTCTGACCTCCAGCCTTGCAGTCTGAGGTTTAGCCTGCGAAATGAAGACATCCTTGACGTTCGCTTGCTTTTTAAGACACCCAAAGATTAGGAAGAAATGCGATAACGTTTGCCAAGGCCGACTGAGTCGCCCCACCATTGGCTGAACAGAGTGACTCTGTTTGTGTGGCTTCTGCTCCTGAGCTCAAGGGACACGCATGGTTGGACCCCTTGGAGCAGACAGAGATTGGCCCAGAATAGTTTCTTCCTTTGTCATGTGATATTTATAGAGATACCCCTAACAGTCCATAGAGCAGCATTGAAACACAACTTCAGCAACAGAACAATGTACAAATATTTGTTTGTGGTGATTTGCCCAAATACATTAGGCCTTCTGCCAGTCAGAGCTAATTCAGATCAAGAAAAAAATGCTGCACGCCTCACTAGGCTTGACATTTCTCCCTTAAATCACATCAAAACACACTCCGAAAAGGAGTTTAAAAAACTGACTCAAAAACCCTTTATAGGATTTATACCATTTATATTTATAGGGATCACCTGATTGCACATCGCACCGACATCCTTCCTGCCAGCATAAATCATTTAACAGAGAGAGCATGAACCATTGTGTTGATGGGTTTTATAATGTATTTGGTGAGTTTTATAACGCATACGGTGCGTTTTATAACGTAATGTATTTGGTGGATTTTGTGATGTATAGAACTGTGCACAAGTCTTAGGCAGTCAATGTAAAGCTATTAATCTGGGTAGTAAGGGGATGTTTGCTCCGAACAAAAACTCCATTTAATATTAGAACATATGCAAATTAAGAGCAACACAATAAAAACTAACAGTGTTCTCCCAAAATCAATGGCATCTTGAGGGATGGCTGGATGAACACTACTTCAGTTCCCAAACCACTCCTCGGGGGCACCTCAGTCATTCCATGTGTTTGTTAAATTTTATCACCCGGTTGCTTGAATAATTCATTTATTTACTTAAAAAAAAGTCAATGAGTGTTTGTTTGCTGAGCAAATACATTGTGCTGCAAATACTGAGGTGGTTTTAGGAGAGGTTTGAAATGGTTAAGCTGACACACATTGGCATAAAATCATAGTTTTGCACCAACATGAATGTAATTTAAACATCATTCTCCTTGACTGCTTAAGACTTTTGTACGGTACTGTATTTGGTGAGCTTCATGATTTATTGTATTGTTGAGTTTTATGGGTTTAGTGTTTTGGTTTTCACATGATGTATCCAGGTGTTCTCATCTTTAACAACATAGCAGCAGGAAGTCCCACTGCAGGACAGGGTTCATGGGTTCAGAGGTGCATATGGTTAGTGGGGCTCTAAGATGTCATTCGGCAGAATATCTTATGGGGAAACACAAAACACCAGAAGTAAGACAATGTGAAAACCAGGTCCATTAACTCACGTAAACTCGCGTGGCCACAGAAAAAAGCTGTGAGACCCTGGCATAATTTGTACCCATTTTCATATGTTCCAGAAGTGTGTCTGCTGGTCCAATCAAAATCGCAGAGCGAGAAGCAGCCTCCTTTCCTGATTGGCTGTGGTTTGAACCCTCCGTGGCTTTGCATCTCACCCTGGGATCCAACCCATTTCCTCCTAATTGACACATTTTCCTTTGCGCATGAAGTGGCCAACAGAGCAGAAACTGCCAGCGGGGCAGTAATGCAGCAGCCTTCAGGCTAACCATAACTCAAACCACACTCTGATCCTGGCTCCCGTGTCGTTCCCCATGTGGACCTCAACACACGTCAGCTCCTCTCATTCCTAGAGAGCACGGTACTGTGGTTTGGCCACAGCAACCTTAAGGAAACATGAAATTGAAAACGGGGCTTTAATACCCACAATTCAGTGGCCCTCATTTTACGCAGCAGTCAAAGACGACCATTTCATAAATGAACTGAGCACAATGGTGACTGAACAAAGGGCTCGTTATTAACATAAGGTACAAGCGCATAACTGGGACATTAAAGCAGTGATGTTAGGCAGAAAACAGCACGTTAAACGACAGTTTTTATGACAACTAGCAGGTGGAGGGTAATTGGCGGACTTCAAAGAACATGTGACCGGTTACTCTCTGAAAAAGACGAGCAAAGTGAGGAGCGCATTTTGTACATGCTGAAGCAATCATCTTCTGATGTAATCAGAGTGCTGTCATGGACTTTTGCCCTCTCACTGTAGATCTAAGCCGCATCGGAAAGGATCTTCAAGGTAAGTGATATTTTCAGCCATCGCTGAATGACGAAACGCGGCCCCGCTAAGCGCACGGGGCAGGCACTTCCACGTCACAAACTCAGACCTCTCCTATGACAAGCCAGCCGCTAGCCCCCAGCCGCTAGCCCCCAGCCGCCGCCCCCAGCCGCCTCATTACAGCGCTCCTCACCCGGCAGAATCACTCGGAGATGCTGCATACACAGGCCCACCGCCCACACCTGCCTTGTTCGCCGACAGAATGCACTTCGGGTGGAGGTCACCCTCGTGGCAGAAGGAGGTGCGGGCTCCTCGTCCACGTGTCGCCGCATACGTGCGGAGGGTAGGAAGCGGATGGGAGGATATGAGCGTAGGGTAACCTTTTGGGGGCAGCCTGATAATGAATTTATTTTCTGCTCCTTTTTATGCACCATCTCACTGGCTTGTGGTGGGCAGCTGCGAGTGAGGGGGGGGGAGCGATGGGCTCTCGGGGGAGGGAGCCACAGAAAGAGCATGTGGGGTGTGTGGACCGGAGCGGTGTGGTGCTGCTGTGTGAAGCTACGCTGGCTTCAGAGCTGAGCAGCTCCAAATATGTCCACATGGTAGCCTCAGAGAAGCCGTGAAGGCGGTGGCTGGGCTCATGCCATCCCGTTTGCTGGCATACCGGGCACGGGGTGTGGCCTCACTGATCCAGTCTGCCACTGCGTATGGGGCGTGGCCTGACCGTGTTGTCACCATTGTTAGCATTTTCACCTTGCACTTGCAAATTACACTCATCGACGATCTTGGCCATTACTCTCTACAACCCTATTTTCAGTGCAACCCTAGGCCTCTGACGGTAGGCCTCTGACAGTAGGCCTCTGACAGTACAAAAGATGTATGATGGGCAACTGCAGGACCCTACTAGTGCATCCTGTTGGCCGGCGAATGCCAAACTTGGAAGAGGACATCCATTTAAAATCACGAAAGCATATTTTTGTCTTCTCAGAGTCTGCATGGTTAATTGTGAAGGAAATATGAAGGCCCTCGAGATTTCCCAGCAGCCCCGGTAAAAATAACTGCCAGGTGGCAGTTCTGTGCATGCACTGAGCGAGCTTCTTCTTGTAACTGAATCCTTGTGGGCCTACCTGCCTACCCATGTGTTTCTCATGTCATAGACACGCTTGTTTCACATAGATGACATCTGATGTCAAAGTTTAATTGTGGAGTTCATGCTCATCTCTGGAGTTACAATACACAGGTCTGTTGCAGCTGAAATCGATACGTTCCGGACGTTCTCCACATCACTCAGGTCATCTTTGCGACATACGGGCCAGGACGCCTCGCTCCGTGGTCAACTTCCACTCCACTAAAGACCACTTATCTCTTGCACATCAACAAATCGCTCCTGCCGGGTTGTGGCAGTGGACTAAACATGTTAGAAACCAATGGCTTGGTTGCGGGGGGGGGGGGAAACCACCCCCGTCTGGCTGTGGAACACTGAGGAGCTCTCAGGTTTCCCTTCAACGCTTCGTGGTGAGTCATTCGGAAAGCCAGAACTCTCCAGCAGGTTTGGAAGTGATACCATCAGAGGTGGCCCAGAGGCACGGAAGCACAAACGTGCACAATTAGCAGAAATATCACTCATGCAGAGTGAGAGGTTAGCCCTGTCCTTGATGTAATTTGCTCTCAGTCCAACTGAAGTATCTTTTACATAAATGGTTAAACTGCAAGTGGTCAAAGTATAAGGAAACTACCTGTCGAACACTGGAACAACTCAGGCTGAGACACTGATCTCCTGACCAAAGCAACTGAGCAGGGGACACTATAGTCCAGAAGGTTCTCACACTGGCTACTGTTAAATATCCAGCATAATTTTAAGGTGACAAGCTGCATTTACCATCTGTATTTCTTGTATGGCACTAAATTAGGCAAAGTTTCTGTATATCCAGGCCTTTGTAAAGCCTGTTTTGTGCAAAAAAAACTACTAAGCATTCAGAAGCAGAGTCAGAAGATCTGAATGATATATTTTCATACTGTAGCACGAGCGAAAAGGCTTTTTTTAATGTAAGGATTCATATTGGCAGCTAATATAACTGAAAAATACAGATGGACAAATGGACAGAAGCGTCTGATGAACCAGAAGCTTAACTTCAAACAGCTACCAAGGTGAGTCATGTTAGCCTGAATGTCAGTTAGTTGTAAGCCCAAGTGTGTCAGCTGTGAAGGAGGTCTGGCAATCAGAACTTGCATATGTGAACTTTCAAATCAACATGAGGCAGCTACCAGAGGTCTAAGAGGCCAAAAAGCCATTGACCATATTGCAGGTATATTAGTCATAAAAACCACAAAATGGGGAAGCAACTCATTATGACGACAACATATGGCAGGTGATCTACGTGAACAAATAAGAACACCGGAATGAAATCAGACTACTTCCCTAATCATCAGATCCAAACATATTTGAACCTTCATGAGACATTCTAGAAGGGCAGAGTATGAAACAGCTCTAGCTGGATCCTTCAGTGAACTGGTGGCTTTCTTTTGGAACAATGGTGCAATATATCACATTGTATGCATTTCAGAATGTATTTACATTCTAGCAGATAAAGGTCAGGTCTGTGAAGATCACTGGAATCTTACAAAGTCTAATCACAATGCAAGTTCTTCCTGGTTGCCAAGGAGACCTGAGGATTGCCCTGAAAAATATCCGTAAAGGAACTGCTGAAAACATTATGCGGTCAAGCTAATGAATATTCACTACAGCAACTCGAGGGAGGGTTCGCACTGTGCTTAATACTTAGTACAAGCTGTTACAGGAAAACCTTTGTTGAATGATTTGGGAATCCTACGTTTTTTTTTTTTAACTTATCCAATTCCAAGAATATCCTTTTTGTTTGAGGAGCTTGTTCGCTTCAGCTGAATGATGCTTCTGATGATTGTTCTTATCAGTGGGCACATGAAACGACTCATATTGAATAATAACATCTAAAAGATAACAATAAGCAAGCACACACAACACTCAGCAGGAGGACTGGAAGAATTCTGCTATATTGCTAGGTGGTCCTTTTCTGGATGAGGCTATAATGTCAGGTAATACATCCACACTTCTTTTTCTTTTAGGACAGGGTTATGGTAAGCCTGACATATGCTGAAAAATACCTTGGAGATGATGCAATGAGAAGGTAATGTGTGGAGAAAACTTTGGTACATTAGCTATAACATAGCATGTTCAGTATGTTTAGCGTCACATATCCGCTAAAGCAGTAGTACTGAGGTTCTAGGCCTTATTGGAATAACAGAAAGACCTAATCCATCGTATGTGCATCTAGAGGAGCACCAGTTCACAGAGCAGAGTATGCAGGCCTCCCCAAGTATATATTACTGCAGCCAGGAGCTGAGTATCGAGTGGGAAGGGCAATGTTGAGTAGGAGGGGCAATGTTGAGTGGGAGTGGCAATGTTGAGTGGGAGGGGCAATGTTGAGTAGGAGGGGCAATGTCAAGTAGGAGGGACAATGTTAAATGGGAGGGGCAATGTCAAGTAGAAGGGGCAATGTTGAGTGGGAGGGACAATGTTGAGTAGGAGGGGCAATGTTGAGTGGGTGCAGCAATGTCGAGTAGGAGGGGCAATGTTGAGTGAGAGGGGCAATGTTGAGTGGGTGTGGCAATGTCGAGTAGTAGGGTCAATGTCGAGTGGGAGGGGATTATCACGAGGGGTAGGAGGGGCTTAGGTCAGGCTTAGGGTATCAGATGATAGCAGGCCCATCGTTATAAACTCCTCCCACCCTGCTCCCTACTCGACATTCAGCTCCTGGCTGCAGTGATATGCTTCTCGGCGTCCCTGCTTGATTCAGGGTCAGTGCTCAGGTCTCGTTGAGGAGTCCATCTCTCCAAGCATCTCTCTCCCCAGCGGAAACGCTTTGAGAGAAATGCCTCCCCTCCTCTCCAGCACACAAATTCCGAGAGTCATTCCCACCCCGAGCTAATTAAAGACTGTCACGCCACTGTGGCCACACGGTACGCTCCTCCCCTCGCTGTTTTTTGAGACATCAGGGCCGTCGTTCAGAGCACCGGCCACATCAGAGAGACCCTTCCAGCAGCTGATAGTCTGTCAGGGGCTACATGTGCAACCCCAGCCCCCGCATCCTTGCTCTGAGGGCTGCCAGCCCTTCCTGCTTGCATCCAGTTCTGCCCCCATTCAGGGCTCCCAGGTTACTCCAGAGAAGTGTCGCATAAAAAAGTAATAAAACACAACCACAGATTTTTTTTTTTAGTATTTCATCATATGTTTCCCTGAAAAGATCTACAGCAGCTCGGAGAATGATTCTCTGAGACCTGTTTAGCATTCCCATCCATAAAGTCACATCCTCGCCTCCCAAACCCCTGTGATTCTTGTGCTCCTTCCCTGACCCTGAGAAACATCAGGTAAGCTGTGGGTCAGCCTGCTTTTGGGGGCTTATACAGTGAGTCAGGTCTCCAGGCCTGTTGAATGGATGAGCTGCAATTGGCTGCTTTTTTCCTGTGATCTATTACATAACAAAAAGAAAAGCCTATTTCGGCACGGCCCCCTGGACGCCATACAGCGCCGTTCATTTGTGGACGTCGCTTGAACACCTACGCTGAAATTGAGGTATGTGCCATGTTTGGGAACCACCTCCAGAAGCTGTGTGTGATGCTGCTGCTGACGCATCCCTAGCGTCCGGCTCTGACACTAGGAAACATGCACGACAGGCGGCGGCCAGGCCCCGCTGGCGCCCCCTGTAGACCGGCGAGCAGACAGCAGGCATTATGCCTCACAGCATGCCCAGGTGTGCGGGGGATGTGTCTGCCTGGAGGGCATTAGCTGGCCCCCAGAGCCGCGTTGCCACAGTGCTGACGACGCCGCTGCCGCCACAGCTATATGACTTTGTGAGTATTAGAGGCAATGGCTGAGGCCTGGTCACATGATCACAGAAGGAAGCAATGGCCAATGACTGCATTAGGATCCACTGCTGTGTTCAGGAGCATGCCAGTGTATATTCCACGTGTCTATGCTGTG